>PVKB01000988.1:0-332206 GCA_004027205.1 Ctenodactylus gundi
CCCCCCCCCCCCCCCCCCCCCGAATCTGTTAGAGTTCCAAGCAGCAAAAACTTAGACCCCCCCTTCCCCCCCGAGTTGGAGCACAGGGCTCGGGGCAGCACATGAGTTCACACCCCAGGGAATTACCCCTCATCTTCCTCTGACTCTTGGGCTCAGCATCTGCTATTGGGACTGAGCCTTGCCACCAGCCCTGTGATGACCCTTGTGGGCGCTTCTCTCCACAGTTCCACCACGTGCCCTTGTATCTGGAGTGGGCACCCACCGGCGTCTTCTCCGGTGCAGCCCCACGAGGGCAAGTGCCCCAGGACACCCTGGCAGAGCCTCCCGGAAAGGCCAGGAAGGAGCCTGAACCCGGTAAGAGCTGCGTAGATCCAGGACTGCTGCGACAGCGGGTGAGGGCGGGAGGAGAGCCAGAGGCAACGCAGAGCTGTCTGTTAGGTGCTCTCTGCACCCTGCAGACTCAGGAGTCTGAGGCCTCCATCCCACGGAGGTGTGGAGAGCGTCGGAATTATGAGTGATAGCTGGGTGTGGTGGCACATGCCTATCCTCCCAGCACTCAGGAGGATGAGGCAGGAGGATTGCCGGAGTTCAAGGCCAGCAAGGCAGGACTCCACAGTGACTCAAGTGCCAGCTTGAATTACAGAGCAGGAGCCTATCTCAAAAAAAAAAAAAAAAGAAGAAGGAATTACCTAGCAGCATTGGGTAGTCAGGTTTTTTAAAGGTTGTAAGGAGGAAAACCTAGCAACTATAATAGGGATTCAGTATAGAACAAAAAAGGCGGGGGTGCCCAGCCCCCAAGGCCAAGGACCAGGGCTGAACTGTGGCCTTGGTCGTGCTGGGCGCTGAGGCCAGGACTTGGGCCACCGGGAGGTGAGTGGCCTGGGAAGCCCCAGTCCGGAGTGCATCAGGCCTGTCCAGTTCTAATGCAGGGCTGATCCACAGGAGGCGAAGCTTCCCTCCCACGCCCTCCTTCTGCTCTGCCATTTCCCACCCCAGTGATGCGCTCCCCCTCCCCATACTCTTCCCCATCCTCGGGAAAATGATCTTCCACTAAACTGGTTCCTGGTGTCAGGTTGGGGGCCACTGTCTTACGCGACTGGTGGAGGAGAGCTTTGTGTGTCCTTGTGGCGGTGTCCAGTGGCTTCCGAGTCAGGAAAGTACATAGTGGCTGCTGAGAGCCAGACAGAGTGTCTGTCCCCAGCCCTCTAGTTACTGTCCCACGGTTGGGGTTGATGGTATCCTGGTGTCCTTGGCATTTGAGACAGGGTGGTTCTTCCATGTCAAGACTGTTGTGCAAACCCCCACAGACTGCCCATCCCCGGACCACACTCCCAAGTCCCTGTGAGAGCCCAAGCCCTTCCCCCTTATCCTGCGTCCTGGGCGCCGCCCCCTTCTCACCCCAGGAGGTGACATGGCCTCCAGGGAGAGCCATGGGGTCTGGGCCTTGGCCATGTCTGAGAATTGAAGATTTCTAGGACAGTTTTAAGGACTGGGAGGTTATTTTACCCATTGATGATGGCCAACCTCATGCCTGTCCTCTTCCTCCCCCCATAAGGGAGTTACCAGTTGCTTTGTTTACTAAAAGGAAGATTTTTGTTGTTCAGACAGGGTCTCGTTCCGTACCTCAGGCTGGTCCTGAACTCACTTTGCAGCCCAGGCTAACCTTGGACTCAAGGCAATTCTCTTGCCTCCAGCATCCTGAGTGCTGGGATTACAGGCATGTGCCACCACACCCAACTTTGTGTGGTGCTGGGGAATCATACCCAGGGCCTTGTGCTTGCTAGGCAAGCACTCTAACTGCTGTGCCATTCCTCCAGACGCCCCCCCCCCTTTTTTTTTTAAACAAAGCAAGCCCTGCCGTGTCACCTGAAGGTAGAAGGACAAGCATGCGAGCTGTGAGGCTGGGACTGAGTCGGCCTCACGGTCACCAGCGCCCCACGCCGCCGTCCACTTCCACGCCACTCACATCTTTGTCCCACCTCAGGGCCAGCCGTTTGGTGCAGGCACTTGGGACCTGTTGGTCTGGGAGCCGAGTTCTAGTCAGGACATGAAATCCTTCCTTGGCCCCTTTGTATTTTGAGGCTCCAAGGGCCCCTCCGAAGCCCCTGTTGAAGAGCTGACTCACCCCAGTTTGGCTCAGGGGACCCTTGAAGCTATTGCTGCCTTCAGAACTTCCCCTGTGTGGTCCCTGTCCCGACCAGCCCTCATCCTGCCCACTACCGTGGCTCTCCACACGGCTCCCAGACTGGGACCTGGCCGTGCCCGAGGGCCCCTTGCCCCTGCTCTGGACGGCAGCAGGAGTGGCACGGTGAGATCCCATGCCTGCCAGGGGATCACTTTCGTGTGGCCGTGCTCACTTACTGTGTCCTGGTGGTTCTCTGTGACACAGGTCACCGTGGGCATTTATTGTTTATTTTGTTTTTGGGGGGACATTTTTTGGAGTTCTGTTTTTCCCTAATATTCGTTAGTGTATATATATATGCGATATACAGTGGTTACGTTGGGCCTGAGGATTTCTTGCACATATATGTCATAACAGCATCGCAATCCCTTCCCCTCATTGGCTCTCCAGCCCCCTCCCTCACCCCCTCTCCCACCGTCACACTCATTTGATTCTAAACATTGCCTGTATTCTGGGTATCTCATATTAGAGAAACCACGCGATTATTTCACCTTCTGAACGTGACTCACTCCACTGAGCATGATGGTCTCGGGTCGTGTCCACGTACCTACAAAAGCCTCAAGATACCTTGATTGTTTATTGTAAATTTCCCAACTTGTCCCAACTGTGAACTCGGAATGCCGGGTATGCTGTCCCTTCCCTGCAGGGGTCCCACTGTCTGCACAGCCCCAGGCGCAGGGTGACTTTGTAGGTGCCGAGGACCACGACCCGGGCACTCATCCTTGTCTCTCAAGCTCCATCATGCCTGAGGTTTGAAGGATTTTTTGGGCTTCCAGTTGTCCTCAGAACACATTTGGTGATGCCACACTGCCATTTGCCATCGTGGTGGTGGCTCTTTCACCCCTGAATGACCCTTGATTTTATTTCACCTGACTGCCCAAGCTGGACACATACCCCATCTTGCTGACCGCAGGGAGAGTGCCCACCTGGCCCTGAGCAGGGGCCATTCTCATGGGGCCAGCCCTGACCCCGTGAGGCGCTGTGCGTCAGGAACAAGGCTGGTGGGAAGCCATGGCTTCTTTGTCTTTTCCCCCTTCCTCTCTTTTTCTTCCTTCCTTCCTTCCTTCCTTCCTTCCTTCCTTCCTTTCTTCCTTTCTTCCTTTCTTTCTTTCTTTTTCTTTCCTTCTTTCTTTGAGGTACATTCTTACTCTGTAGTCCATGCTGGCCCTGAAATCATTATGTAGCCCAGGCTAGCCTGAAACTCACAGAAGTCCTCCTACCTCAGCCTCATAAGTGCTGGGGCTGTGGGCATGTGCCACCATGCCTGGCATAAGCACCTTCCTTCTCCAAGGCTCAGCTTCTGCAGCTGCAAGATGGGGTGAAGGCTGTGGGGTAGTGCAGGGCCACCCAAGACCTCCACATGCATGTGGGCGATGCCGCGTGTGAATCTCTGTCTCCCACCTGGCCAGGAGTTGGGCAGCGTCTGGTACAGGTCTGTAGCTTGCCCCGATCTTCACGTCAGTCACTGTGCAGAGAGGCACACACAGATCCCTTTCCCCAGGAGCTGTGGGGCTGCCGACAAGGGGTTTCAGGTGGCTTTGCGTGCAGACGTGCCCTGGGCCAGTGTCCCGGGGTCTGATGTCAGGTCCACATCCCACGTCCCCAGTCTGCGTGCTTCAGTGCCCAGTGTCCCCAGCAGGCCTCGGCCTCCAGGGCTCGCTCTTCCCCCCGCCCCCCACCAGCTGCCTGCCTCACTCAGGGGGGCCTTAGTGCCTGTGTTTGCCTGGAAAATTGTGTGCGTCTGTGCTCGTGACAAGCCCAACCAAGCCGTGTGCCCTGTCCTTTGCCTCAGCAAATCTCAGGCCTCCGCGAGGCCTCCATAAGCCTCTCCGTTCCTATTCTGCCATAGATCTTGGACGCAGCCCCCTCCCTGTCCCTGTCCCCAGCATACCTTCTAACCTGCCCTTCCCTACGGCCCTGTCCATTGTCTCCAAAGTGCCCCTATCTCCACCCACAGGCCTGAGCACTGGGACCTGGGACCCGGACCTGCCAGCCCCTCCCTGGATTGTCACCAGCCCTTTGGAGGAGTGGGTGGGGCTTCTCCACTCTTTCCTGACTGCTGTCCTGTTCTCCCTACCAGTCCCCAGGGGCTGGGACAGCTGTTTTATCTCCCCACAACCAAGACCCTCACCTCCAGATAAAGGGCTCCGAGTGGGGGGAGGTCCCGAAAAGCTGCTCGCTGCTGATAACAGTCTATGCTGTCAGCGGCGCCCAGAGCCCGAGAGGGGAGGGCGCGGGAAATTCTGCAGCTGATTATAATAAGGCCCCAGGTGGCAACGCGTGACTGGATTTGATTGTGCCAAGTGCAGATGGAGGCACACTCCCCCAGCCCTCCCAGCCCACCTTTCGTTTAAATCCCTGCTCAGCCCAGCCTGCCCCACCCCCTCTGCCCCTGGTGATCTGGCTGGCAGACCTCTGCCAGCCTCACAATGCCTTACTTCCCTCCCCATCTTCTTTCATCTCCCCACTTGGGGCAGGAGCAGAAGTACTTTTTGAAAAGCTTGTGGCTTTGTTGCCTAGACACCCGGCTGTGTCTGCACCTGTCTGGGCCCAGGCATGGGCCATGGCAGGACCCGGCTGGCCGCTTGGGAAGCACCAGGTGGCTGGCAGGTCCAAGGTCCCTGGACAGAAGGTGTGGCACTGGCCCCCTTCTCCAGCCCTGTAGGGAGAGGGACAGAGTCCTGGGGCTCCCCTTGAAGCTAGGGGTTTCCTACATCTCCTCTGGGACTCCCCGTCCAGGCCAGCTAGGCAGCAGGGTGATGTGGGCAGTAACAAAATGGCCACGTCACAGGTGCTTGTGGCACACCCGGTGCTGTCCCAGCAGGCTTCTGTGTTTGGCCCTAGGAGCATCCCACCGTTGTGTAGCCCCATAGATGGGAAGAAGGGAGCGCGGAGAGGCCGGGTGGCTTGTGCAGGGCCACACAGGTGCAGAATGTGCGTGGCCCAGAACCTGAGCGCAGTGTGGCAGTCCCTGCCGGGAGCCTGTGCACAGGGACACCAGCTGATGTTTTGACCGTGTGCTAGTGTAGACATCCAATCTGTCTGTCAGGTTAAGTTGCCAGAACTGAAAAACTGGATCCACCACCTGCACCACCACCCCCTCCCCCCCAAAAAAAAAATACGTGGACTTTTCAGTTTTTCCATTTCTGGCCATACTGAGTTGACCTCACATGACAGCAGCTGGCTGGGGCACAAGGGGCTGCCCCTTAATCGGCCATGACTCTCCTAGAGCACTATCTCCCCACCACTCTGTTCTCTGTAGAGACTTCCCTTCCATCCCTGGCGGCCCTCTCCCTTCCACAGAGAGGAGCCTGCATCTCCGGGGTGTCCTTGGACGCCCCGTGTTGTACGACTGGCTGCTGTGCTCATGAAGGAGACCCTCACGTAGCCGAGATCCTGGGGCGCGGTGGGAGATCTTACGTGCCTGCCTCCCCGCTTCCTTCCTCCCTCCTCTCGTCTTGGAGGTACTGGCACCCAGAAGAGCCTGTAGGCTGGGAGCATTGTCCCTGGCTGAAGGTCACAAGTTTGTTTTGATTGAAACCTCACTGGGGTGAAGTCTGAGCTCGGCTGTGTGGCTCTGCTGCCCGCGCTGTTCCTGCACTTGGCTTTGAAAGTCAGCTCCAAGTGCAGATGGTCGCCCCATGGAGCCTCTGGCCGGGGAAAGCAGGTTCCTTTGGTCGCTGGGGAGCAGCCTGTATACAGATTTCTTCCTTTTGTCCTGGGGCACACGTCTGGGTCCTGGGCTCACCTCCAGGGGTGGCAGCCACATGCCCAACTGATGTTCAAGACACAGCATTATCGCCACAGCTTTTCCTGGTAGGCATAAAAGAGGTGTTTTATGACAAAGCAGTAGAAACCCAATTAGGACTTGAAAGCTTTGGGCTTGTGCTGAGAGGGCAGTGGATCCAGGACATCTTTGGAGCCCAGTGAGAGGGTGTAGGACAGATCTGAGCGCCAAGAAACCCCTCAGGGTACACCCAAGTTTGCACTGTTCGAGGAAAGTTGTTGGGAGGTTGTCTCCATTATCCGGCCACGTGACCCTTGCAGCATTCTTCCTAGCCCCGTGTGGGAAGTGAAACTGGGGGAAGGGGCCTCAAAGGAGACAGCCTTGTACCCGGGCCCTGACTATGTTACTTGGGGAAATTGAGGCAGTTGAACCAAACTGATCTTGTTCCCTTGAGGGTATTCCTCTAGAGGTGACGATGCTGCTCACCTGAGGCCTCTGCCATGGTCCCCCTTGGGAAAGACCCCTCCTGGCCCTGGTGCTGCACCCCTGCCCAGGATGCCCCCCCCCCGCCCCCATGCAGCTAAGTTGTGTACCCAGATGTGCAGACATGTGCACACACCTCCCCAGCTTGGGATTCCCAGCTTCCTTTTCGGCTTCCCCCCAAAGTGCCCCTCCGTCGCAGAGTGAGTGCTGCTGCCGAGGCCTCTGGTGAAAGGGGAGGTTCGCAAAACGGCCCCATGTGCCTCACCCCCCCTTAGGCGCTGGGTCAGACCCTGGGAGATTCCTGGCTCTTCTCCAAAGTCAAAATGACCTTGAAAGGTCACCGTTTTCAGCCAGTTGAGAACATTAAGGCATCCAGAGAGTGCAGCGAGAAACACTTCTATGAGAAGACTTGGGGAAGTGACAGGAATGGTGGGATTACTAGGTGTGGTGGTACGCATCCCAGCCCTCAGGGAGGCTGAGGCAGGAGCATTGCAAGTACAGACCCCATCTTGGGCAGCTTAATGAAATCCCATCTCAAAATAAATGATAAAAGGGCTGGGAAAGTTCAGTGTAAAGGCCCTGGGTTCAGTCCCTGTGTAGGGACAGGTAGGAGAGGGGGACATGTGTCCCAGCGTTGGGGAGTCTTTGGCAGGTGTCTCTGATCAGACCGTATGCTTCCTGAATTTGAACGTCATCATCTGTAGGTATTTGACTAGAATTCTTTAGGTTCACGTGATATTTAGAGTGCTTTGGATTTCGGTCCCATTCTGTAATTTTTACAACATTTTTAAGTTGCATTTCAGTTAGAAATTTTCATAAGTGCTGGGTTGTTTTTTTTTGAGAGAGAGAGAGAGAGAGAGAGAGAGAGAATAACATTTTGACTAGGTCCACAGTTCAGAAAGTCATTCGTGTGGCCATTTATTTAGAAGTTCAAATTCCCGTGGCCTTGTCTGATGTAGGACTCACAGGGTTTTGATCTGTGCCATATTCTGTTCTTTATAAAGAGGTGCGAGAGACAAAACATTCTTGTCTCTGTCTGTCTGTCTCTCCTGTTGGCTGGCTGCCTGTCTGTCTCTCTCTGTCCCTTGCTATCACCTCCCAATCCCAGCACAACCCCAGGCAGTGCCCCACAGGTGGCTTCTGTGTGATCTAGTTTCCTGGGTGCTGTGGGCCTGGGGCTTCGGGGAGTCCGACATCACCTGATGGGCTTGTGTGTGTTCTGTGGGGACCAGCAGCCAGTGGCGAGAGCTCGGAAGCCGAAAAGGCAGTGGAGGAAGGAGCTGTGGCATCCTCGTCCCAGACGGAGGAGGAAGGGGACAGCGAGGATGAGGACGAGAGCCTCCCAGGGTGCACCCTGTTTATTAAAAACCTCAACTTCGGCACCTCAGAGGAGACACTGAAGGAAGTAAGTGGGTTTGGGGGATGGAAGGAAGGGGGTGACAGGTGGCCCCCATCTGCAGATACAGCTGCTGCATATGTTCTGTTTCAAATAATGTCTCACATGGACGTGCAGTTTAACAACCGACTCCCATCCACGTGGCGTCTCTGCTGGGGAGGCTGGGGCCATCCCAGCTGAAGGCGTGGCGGGCCTGCCGGGGATGCCTGGCAGGGCCCGGCAGGCCCACTTGAGGCCATCCACAGCTCTGGCAATGACATGCCATAGGAAGTGAGAGTCTGTATCCATGTCATGTATTCTGAATACAAGCCCCAAGTTGTTTCCGTGGTATAAACTACCAGAAATCAGTGTCGTCCTGGCCCCAGCCTGGCGGGCTCACGCAGAACGCGCTTCAGCCTGGGGCTGAGGTTCTACCGGGAGTCGGGCCAGAGGTCGGGACGGGCTGGGTCCACAGGCCGGGGCGGTGGCATGGCATGAAATAGATAGCTTTTTAAAATATTGTATTGAATGAATGTATGACAGAGGCTGGCAGCCGTGGAGGTGTTTGGGAACACAGGTGGCCGCAGCAGGGACAAGCAGCTTCCAGAAGCTCTGTGGTGGGCTTGGGAGAGAAGATGGTGGCCGCCTTCTCCTGGAGGCGGGGTCCTCGCGGTAGACTGGAGATCAAGGCTGCGTTTACCTCTGGCACAAATGTGGTGCGGGGCATCAGATCAGGTTGTGCACCCTGGGAGGTGAGCTCAAGCGGTAGCCGGGGAGCATCCTCAGAATTACAGGCTCTGGAACCAAGGATGCTGCCAGGATGATCTAGTCCACCGTCTAGATCAGCTCAGAGAGGTTGTATCACTGCCTTGAGGTCACACAGCCCATTAGAAGTCCTGGAAGGAAGATATCCCAGCTCACACGGTGCCTGTCCCAACACTTGTCTGAGTGTAGACCCACGATCAGTCCACGTGGGCCTGGATCCTGGCTTCATACTTTCTGAAGAGTGGGACCCGCGGCAAGTGCCCATGTGCCATCTACCAATGAGAACGGAATCTAGCATTTGATCAGGGCAACCAGAACAACTAAAGAAAGCACCTGGCTCCTGAGATGCAGGGCTGTTGCTTGGGCAGCGTTGGCACCATGGTCCTCCTGCCCGTTTCCCATCGTGCACTTGTCCTTGTCTGGGCCCTGTGCTGTTGGGTGCTAGAACCAGATCCACATGGATTTTGCTTAATTCAAGCCAGGAGTACAGAAAACAGAAAAGGGAAGTGTCTTAAGACACCTTAAAGGTTATGTGGGGTCAAGTGTAGGTCAGTGTGAAGGCCAGCCTGGGCCAGTGGCCGCTGAGCTTCCAAACTGGTACCCAGCTTCTCCGGGCCTGGTCTGTGACAGCTGTTAGTTGCCCCGGCCCAGAGCTTCCCTCCATGGCCACGCACGAAACCAGCCCCGCTGCTGCCGTGATGGGCGCCCCAGGACTTGTCGCCTCCGGGTGTCCCTGGGACACGGGACTGCACTATGGCACACCTGGGGGTGCGTATTTGGTGGCACCGTTGCCTGCAGAGTGGAGCCTCAGGCAGGATCCCCAGGACCCGGGAACCGGTCTCAGCCCAGCACTTCAGAGCCCGTGACCTGGGCAGGGGCTGTCACTTAGCCCTGGGCCTCAGTCTGTGTCTCAGAACAGTTAGGATTGAAAGTGTCCCTCTCCGAGGACCACCGAGTGAGTTAAGGGGGCAGCCACCAGAGGCATGGTGTGTGTGATGGTCCATGCTGTTGTGGTCTTGCCTCGTGGGCCTCTCCGCCGGTGCTGGTGGCGGGACTCCCGGGAAGGTGAGTGTCACCAGGGACACTGTCTTGCAGGTATTCTCCAAGGCGGGAGCTGTGAAGAGCTGCTCGGTCTCCAGGAAGAAGAACAAAGCAGGTTCGGCCCGGGTATCGGCCGGGAGGGCCGGGTGCCCAAGGACCTGTGCCCTGTGGTCAGCGGCGGGCAGCTCTGCCCCGTGTTCTCCTGGGTCCTCTGGGTCCACAGTGTTGTCCCTCCCAGCTCTCTTGTCTAGCCGGTCTGCTGGCCCCTCACTTTCCTCCATGGGACTCCTGCCTTTTCGCAGAAGCAGCCTCTCACACACGGTTCTTGTGAGCCTGGACCCTGTGTAGACCGTCAGGTAGCTTGGGCCAGTACATCTCGTGGGCAGGCAGTATAGACACCATCAGCTGCTGAAGCCTCTTCCCTCCCCGCCACACCTCTGTGCTCTGGAAATCCCCAGATGTACCGACAGCGGCCTTTTGGGCTTCCTCTTTTTCTCTGCTAGGGAAACGAGCCAGACACAGACCTTCTAGAGTATTCCACAGACCCGTTAAGTCTGCACCTCCCTGGCCAGTGTGTACTTGGGGTTGGAGAGGCCACCCTGTTTCTCTGTTCCCCCACACCCAGAGTCTCTGGCCCCCCGCTGTCTTCCAGCCCTCGGGTTCCTGCAGAGGGTGAATGGGTCAGGTCCTTGCTGTGCCAGTCACGTAGTCCCCATCCCAAATCCCTTCAGCTCGGCAGGACTGGGGGTATCATGAGAGCCCCCAACACCGAGTCCTAGGCGCCTGCGGTGTGCCTCTTGCTGGCCTTTCCTCCAAACCCAAACCCCGAGGTGAGAGCCTGGGTCTTTTCTCTACGGAATCTGCAGTGTTAGAGATGGGAGAACCCAGCTCTTTCGTGACTGCATCTCACAAAAATCTCTGGACACTTATTTTTTAATTTTACTGGAGATAGAGCCCAGGGCTTTCACACTGTGCTACATCCCCCGCTTGCTTTTATTTTTTATTTTAACATAGGGTTTTGCCAAGTCACCGGGATAGGCTCAGACTTAACCATCCTCCTGCCTCAGCCTCCCAGAGTGCTGGGATTGCGGGTCTGTGCCATCGGGCCTAGCTTATGTACTTTTAAAGCATTGCATGTACAGACACTACCAGCCCTCACCGCTCACAGACTTGAGCCTCAAGACAGGAGGTCTGTGCTTGAACAGTGCGCAGTTACCCCAGAGCCGTGCTTCCTGTCACCCAGAAGCTCTGTCCCAGCCATATTTGGGGAATTAACGGGGTCTCCTAGTGTGTTTGGCCCTGGCCTGCTGATGCCCTGTGAGCGGAAGTACAGGCCCTGGGCCGCTCACGCCTCAGCAGAGGCGAGCACGGCAGCCGCTGGGAGCCTTACCCGGACCCATCAGGCCTAAGTCCTAGAGTCCGGCTATGAGGAAAGCAAATGCCATGCACGAGGTTTGATGTCAGAGGGCGTGATGGATCAAAAAGTAAAGTCATACAGTTTTTGTGCACCATGGACCCCCATGATGCCTGTGTTCACACAAAGACATGCACGCACCCACACACCCCCATGGACCCGAGGTGCCCCCCCGCCCCCCGAGCCCCCGACTGGGGTCAGGCAGCAGGTGAGGCCCATGCCTGGGTTCATCGCTCGCGTTTGCCCAGGTGGCCGTGTTCCCTCGTGTTACAGCGGGGGTCATCCTGCGAGTTCTGGAATTCTCTGATGCCCCTAATTACCATGTTACCGCTGTTAACGAACAGTCAGCCAAGTCTCAGGTGGCGGCCACATCTGTGCACTGGCAACACCTCGGCCTGCGTAGACATGCCCGGAGCCAGAGCCAAGGCCGTCTCGGGAGTGAAGAGGGGATGTAAAGAGAAGGGACAGCCTCGCGCCGCCTCCAGCCCCCTGCTAGTGGGATTCCCCGTCTCTTCCAGGCGCCCTGCTGTCCATGGGGTTTGGGTTCGTGGAGTACCGGAAACCAGAGCAAGCTCAGAAGGCCCTCAAGCAGCTCCAGGTAGGCGGGGTTCTCACCTGAGATTTACAGAGGTGCCTGGTGGGCAGTGTGGGGGCGTGTCCCAGTCCAGAGTCCTGGACCCCTCACTTGGACTCAGGAAAGATTAAGGACCTTTCTCAGCCCACCATGGTCACCTTCATTCAGTCCGTCCATCCACAGCACGTCTGCTCTGCTAGGCCTGGGGGAGACGTCGCCACTTCTCTTTGGTCAAGGAGACCAGAGACCCCTGAGTAGAAGTAGGACCAGATCAAGACGGATACTTAGATGGGAATAGTGCCAGAGCGGGTGGGCAGGAGGCCCGCTAGGGCAGCATTCACTGGGCTGACTCTGGGTGGCCCAAGAGGGCAGCCACACAGATCTTTGAGAAGTCAATATGGGGAAGTCACCACATGCAAAGAGCCTGTGGCAGGGGCTCCATGGCAGAAATGAGCTTCGTTAAGAGGCCAGTATGGCAGGGGATTGGGGTGGAGGGAGAGGTGAGTGAAACTAGGCCTTAGAGGCCATTCACGAGAGTCTGTGGAGTTCTAGGGGCAGTGGGGGGCTGTAGAGACCTAGAGCACACCCGGAGAGGAAGTCCCTTTGTGCTTTAGGACTTTCGAGAGCTGCCATGCGTGGAGTGGCTAGGAGGAGGGCAGTGGGAAGCACTCGGGGCACCCAGGCAAGGGACAGTGTGCCAGTCTGGCCACTGTGTGGGCAGCAGCATTGGGGAGAAGACTGCAGTAAACGCTTGTACTTGGATTCAGTGTTCTTCCTGCTCGTACGGGAGGGGAGTCTGTCCTGCCAGGCCTAAATCCATAATGGGGAGTGGGACCCTCGACAGCAGAAGGGGGGCTGGGGCTGCAGAAAGCAGAATGGCTGCGGTTTGCACCCTTCCCAGGGGGATCCTCGGTGGAGGTGACCACAGTGCCTGCTAAAGCCCTGTGCCCCCAGCAGGGCTAGAGCACAGAGTAGTACTTCTCTGCTTTTTGTTTTGCTGGTTGCTTACTTTTTTTTTTTTCAAATGGAGTCTCACTGAGTTTTCCAGGTGGAACTCAAACTTGCCATTCTCCTGCCTCAGCCTCCCGGAGTGCTGGGATGACAGGCCTGTGCCTCCACACCTGGCCTGTCTCCTTACGTAATTGAAATTTTGCTCTACAAATTAAGTAGTCTGTCTTTCATGATTCTACAAAACCTCACATGGATGCATGGAGTGCCGTGGCGTGAGTGTGGCTGTGTGTGCCCATGTGCACCTGTGTGCACACCCCCACCAGAGATGTTCACCCACAGCTGTGTTAGCTATGTGTTCCGTGATGTTGTGGGATTTCTGGGGCAGTCTTGCGCGTGCACCATGTGATGGGCAGCCGGGCCCTGATGTCAGCTCACGAGCACGTGACTAGCCACCTGAGCTCCACCAGCCGCACCCAGGCGCGCCTGCACCCGAGATGCTGGTACAACAGGCGATGCCGTGTCTCCAGCGCTGTGATGGTCAAGGCTGGCCCGGGCTGCACAGCACACCTGAAGGCTGGAGTCTCCGCCGACCCTCTGCCTCCTCACTGCGCCCCAGCTGGGCCCAGGCGCCCTTCTGCCCTCGCTTCTGGGCTGGCCTCTGGTAGAGGCCAGGGGTGCGGGGAGCGGAAGGGCGGAGGTTGAGCCGTGTCTTCTCGTCTTAGGGTTACACCGTGGACGGCCACAAGCTGGAAGTGCGGATCTCAGAACGAGCCACCAAGTGAGTCTGCCACTGTCCCCTCTGGCCTTGGCCCTTTCCATCCTTGGTGCTGGCCAGCCCGCGACCCTTACGTGTCTTTCTGCCTGTGTGCTCATTAAGACCGGTCCTGTCTAAGGCGCCTGGCTAAGCTTGGTGTTCGCAGCTATGACCCCCTTTCCCCACCTTCTCCTTGGGTGGTGCCCCCAGCCTGGTGGATATAACCAAAGGGGCAGATGCAGGAGAGGAGCTCCTTCCTTCACGCTGCCAGGGAAGTGACCCCATGTTGCTGTGTTTGGACAGACCCAGACGGCTCTGTCTGTGCTGGAGCTAGACAGGGTGCTCAGAGACACCGCAGTCCTCGGGAGGCAATCAGCAGGTGGGAGACGGGGCAGAGAAGCGAGCCGAGTGGTCGCTTCCCTGGTGTCGTTGGGACACCTTCAGGTTTTGGTTTTGCTTCTGGTTCCCACCTGCTTGTCCATCTGAAATAACCAGTGCATATGAGGGGCCCGCGGTAGTGTCCCCAGAAGCCATCAGTGCCATCATCATGATCATCTGCCTGCCTCGGCTATAAAAATTGCCCCCCTCCCCGACAGTCCGGGAGCGAATTTAGGATACTTACTTGGTGATTTCTAGCAAGGCCTTGGTTGCTGTGGTCGTCACAGGCGAGCTGCCAGTGACCTAATCAGGCCCATACTGCTTTCCTGTCCTCTGTCCTCTGTTCCTCGTGCACCAGGTGCATCGGCTCAGGTAGAGCCGGGTCTTGCTAAGCCAGTGAGTTGTCCGAGCTGCAGATGGTTCAGACCCTGAGCGGCTAGCTTGCCATTACACCCCACTTGGTGACTCTCAGCTCCGCTGGCTGCTCACAGGGGTTGGGAGGGGCAGGAGACTCCCAGGGAGCTGAGGGCTAGGGGAGAAACCTGGGACTTCTGGTGAAAGGATTTCCCTCACCACCGGGCCCCGCCACATGGCTCGGCCCCTGTGGAGTCCTCAGGCTAATGACGAACTCTCCGAAACAAGCCCTTGCCAGGCAGCCGGGCTCCTCCTGTGCATCTGTAGAGAAGGAAGCAGGACGTTGGATTTGGCGTGGGACCGTCCCCCCTTTACCAGGGTCCTGCCTTCCATTTGTCTCAGCCCCAGGTCCATCAAAGGAAGGGCAGCAGCAGGGGTCTGTTGGCCAGACCCCGTGGCTGTCTGGGTGAAGAAAGTGCAGTTTGTGTCCCCGGGTAGGGACCATCTCCCTTCTGCACACCCGGCTTGGTCTGCCACCTGAACATAGAACAGATGGGCTCAGTACAGGGCAGGAGCTGCAGGTACTGCCTGTGACCTGAGCCCTCCTCCCTCCCACTCAGACCAGCCCTGACCACTGCCCGGAAGAAGCAGGTTTCCAGGAAGCAGTCCACCTCCAAGATCCTGGTGCGGAACATCCCCTTCCAGGCTGACCTGCGGGAGATCCGGGAGCTCTTCAGGTGGGTCCGCGGCTCTCGTACGCAGGTGGCCGGCTCCCTAGGGCCATGGCCGAGACACTGGCGTCTGGGTAGGAACTCTGGGAGTGCTCATGGTTGGCTGGGAACGGACCGCTGGTCTCGATCGTTCCTTGCCGGAAGCCCCCTTTGAAAGAAGGTGACTCGTCTGCAGGCATTGTCCCCTGCTGTCACAGAGTGGAGAACTGAGCCACCTCTCAGGGAATAACAGGACTCGGGATGCCCAGAGCGGGCCAGGTGGTGCCTGCTGCCAGGGCTGGAGGGCTCTGCCTGCCCAGCTGTGGTGTGGCCAGTGTTGGGCCGGCAAGGCGTCTTTCCATGTGGGTTCCTAGGGGGATTCACTGTTTAAAAGCAGTGCACAGGAGCAGCCAAGTCCTGTCCTGAGCTGCCCGTGTGCTGTTCCTGCGCCAGATGTTACGGTACCTGTAAGGTGTCACCCAGCTCCAGGCTGAGGGCAGAGTTGCTATTCAGGATATCAGAGGGAAGGCCTGAAGCCAGAGCCCTCCACAGGCGTGGGCTGGTGGGGACACCCATATCGCCTGCAGAGGATAACGGCAGACAGGTTAGCCCCAGCTGGTGAGGCAGGTGAGGCAGCGGAGGGGTCAGGAGTGCTCAGAAGGAACCCACTCCCTGTGGCCCGAGCCGGGCTGACAGTGTAGGTTCTCCATCCTTGGCCGTGGTCACACAGCCTCTGAGGCTCACTGCGCTCTCGTGGGAGCGTCGGGAGAGGGCAGCCCTGGTGGGGTCGGCTGCAGGTGCAGTCCCAGAGTTGGAGCTGGGGGTCATCTGTGTGCGAATTGCATCCTCCTGGCTGTTCCGTGAGGTCTGGCGAGAAGGGAGAGCTTGGGGGATTTGCTCCGTGGTCCTTGTCCTCCTCCTGTGCACAATACTCCGCATCACAGCTGTGTGCTGCTCACCAGCCATGGGGCCGGCAGGAGCTGGTGTTTTCCTCCCTGCCATGTCTGAGCAGCCGGTCTCCGCCACAACCTCAGTGTCCTGCCGCACAGTCAGTCTGGTGGACGGGGCTGTGACCTGGGCCTGTGACTGCCTCCTCACACCTGGGGGAGCTGTCAGGAGTCCTGAGGCTCTGAGGATGGACAGGTCTGTGCCCGGCCTGCCTTCCTGTGCTCTCGTGCCTGCGCTTTAGAGAAAGAGTCCAGTCTAAGAATTGCCATATCAAAACGAGCTGGCTGGGAGCAGCGTGTGCTGAGTCCCTCAGAACTGGCGGTTCCGCCCGGTCCCTGGGCATATTTCAGAGGACACTTACCCGGGGAGACAAAAGAGTACGAGGGAGGGGACGGTGTTTTGTTTGA
Source organism: Ctenodactylus gundi (assembly GCA_004027205.1). Lineage (NCBI taxonomy): Eukaryota > Metazoa > Chordata > Mammalia > Rodentia > Ctenodactylidae > Ctenodactylus > Ctenodactylus gundi. Next base: position 16,064 of record PVKB01000988.1, read on the forward strand.
TCTGGTGTATTGTATTTATTTTTAGGAGTCAGGGAACTAGTGTCCACTGAGCATAATTAGGCACAGTGTCTCCCTCCCCACTGGTGTGCATTCTCAGGGACCCCTCCCCACCACCACCACCACCACCAAGCCCAGACCCTTCTTGGGGGCTCTTCCTGGCTTTTGGTGTTGGGTGCTGCCGGTGTGTGAGGCAGGTCCGCATGGCAGGCAGTAGGGGGCGCTGTGAGCCTTCTCAGGAGTACAGAGCTGGTCAGGGAAGCCCCAGGCCGACTCAGACAAAGCCAGTGGCCAGCGAAGGTCACCTGCCTTGGGGAGACCTCAGGGCCGGGGGAGCTAGCCTGGCCCACTGTCTCGGGAAGGCGTGGTGGGCTTTGCAGCTGGGCACGGTACATTCTCAGCCCCTTGATGCTCTGCTGGCCGTGCACTGGGCTCGGCTTGAGTGTTAGCGTGTGCACATCTGCTTGCAGGAGGACCACTGCTGTCCCTTTGCCTCCACAAGGAAGCTGAAGTGCCCTGCCCAGAATCATATAGCTGAGCTGGGACGTAGCCTTCAGTCAGACCTAAGGTTTGGGCATGTACCCTTTCTGTCTGCTGCCTGGGTGTGCACTGGAAGGCACAGTCTCCCCACGGTCTGTTCAGTGGGAGCCTTGTGCTGTAGCAAACGCAGTTGTGTGCCAGGCCTCGGACTGAGGACCAGGTGTGCTGCTGTGGAGACCAGGGGAGGGTCAGGTCAGCAACAGATGGGGAAGGGTGTGTGGGCAGAGCGGAGCTGGTGGGGTTCAGGGGTCCTGTGCAGCCTGCTGGGAACAGGGCGGCAGCGTCCCAGCTTGTGGCGCACTGCCTGGCCCCTCTGGAGGCCCCAGTATCCTTGTTGCAAAGCCAGCCATGCCCTGGCTGTGACCTGACAGCGGCCGTGGGCAGCCCTGCTGTGCCTGCTCCTTTAGGAGTGGGGCCCAGGATAAGGCGGGACCCCATGGAGACTCAGTGGATACAGGATACAGCCGTGACTAGGGAAGTGATTCTTGTGCTCGCCCACCACTGGTTTCCTGGGCCTCAGTTTCCCCTGGCATACAATAGTCATGCTGATGCTAACAGGGCCTACGCTTTAATGCAGACTGTGGTGTAATTATGAGCATGAGTGATCGCTGTTGTGACACACCAGGCCCCGTGCTGGTATCATCCCTGTCCTCCAATAGCTGCAGCCAGTGCCGTGTTATCAGCACCTCCAATTCCCAGTGAGGGAATGTGCCCGCTGCCTCCCTCCCTGGCCGTGTGGCCACCTCGAGGGCTGTTGGAGGGATTCAGGGAGCTTACGTGTGGAGGCTTCTAATCCCTGTGGCCCCAGGAGCGGCTGGGGAGAGAGCTGTGGAGCCAGGGGTCGGAGCTGCTGCCTTGTGCTCAGCCCCACAGGTCCTGCTCTCCCTGGCTGTGTCCACCTGGCCAGCCTCCCAAGCTGGCACCCTTTCTGCCCCCCAGCCAGGTTCTAGGACAGAGTCAGGGAGGATCATGAGGGGCCGCTGAGCCCGTCGCCTCTTCCTCAGACTGCGAAGTGTGTGTGCGTGTAGTGTGCGCTGTGGTGTTCCTGCCTTCCGCCCCGGCCGCTCAGCCCGGCCCTGCATCTTGGGGTCGGTGTTAGAACAGAGGCTGCCCAGGCCGGGCACAGCGGTGCACTCTGTGTCAGCCCTCCTTCCTCCTTTCGTCGCCTGGTGTCTGAGAATTGCTGTGGGGAGGGGAGATGGCTGGTGAACTGTCCCTAGCGCCTGCCGGCCCACTCGTGCACCATCCTCCACGGGATGGCCCAGCTTTGAGCCCTGGCTTCTGAAGAGCAGGCTCTCCCTCTTCCAGGTTCTGAAGTCACGGCTGGCCACGTGGGCACCAGTCCCACTAGGTGCCACAGCTGCTGTAATGTTCTGCCATCACCGTCTTGAAGCTTTCGGTGTTGGATATGGGGCCTTTGATTTCATTTCACACCTGGCCCTACAGGTTGTGTGGCAGCCAGTCCTGCCTGCAGAGTGGTGGAGGACGGATCGGGGCTTCTGGGGCCCGAGGGAGCTCGGCAGCCAGCCGCCTCAGTTCCCTCACCTGCGGGACAGGGATGAGCGCTTGGCTCCGGTGGATGACCGGTGTGGGGGCTGGGGGGTGTGACCAAGGGCTGCCTGTGGCCAGCATCATGCCCACCTGGGCGGGGCGGGTATTGGTCTCAGCAGGAGTGGTGGCCGAGAGGCCCTTGTGACGATGGACTGTGTGGGTCCAAGCGGTTTGCTGTCTCCCTCAGCTGCTCTGCGCCAGCTCTCAGGGCCTTGGTCTTCCTCGTCTGCACAAAGGGATCATAGTCACATGCCTGGCAGCCTTGCGGTACAAGTGAACTAGCACAGGGACCCGAAGTGCCTGGGCCTAGCCTGGCACCTTAGTGGGGAGAATGTCATGGCTGCGTCCTGAGTGTCACCTGGTGCTTCCTGGGCAAGGCCCGCTGCCCTGAATGTCTGTAGGCCCACAGCGAGCCCCAGCCTCAGTTTCCCTCTGTAACATGGCACCCTGGCTGCCGCTGCCTGTGCATTGTGCATTCAGCACCGGCCCTGGAGTCCATCCCGTCCCCAAGAGCTGTCCCTAGGGTCCAGAATGTGACATGAGGGGACCCCAGCCTGGCCTCAGCGGGACAGCTGCTTTCTCCTTTTAGCCCGGAGCCTGGCTTTTTTTTACCTCCTGCTGTTTCTTCCTCGGAGGCGTGAACCGCCTGCCAGGGTGTGAATGGGTGAGGTCACAACAGGTGTCTGGAGGCTTTAATTGCACACTGGCAGCTCCTGTCCGCACACACCTGTTGTACTGCCTTTGTGGACAGAGCTGTCCACCCTATTCCCTCGCCTGCGTGGTTCTTCTCACCATGAGGGTGACCGTGGTGCAGCTGCTCACTCCCCGAGCCCCGAGCCCAGAGCGGGTGTCCCTGTGCCATTTGCCCCACCTGCCGGAGGGCTTCTCCGGAAGCCATAGCCCCGCTACCTGCTCACTGAAGGCCAGGTGGGATGTGGAGCGTCCTGTCGCCGACTTTTCTGGGAAGATGCTTCCTCCCCAGCCAGGATGGCTCGGGACTCACTAGGCGGGAACGCGGGGAGGAGAAAACACAGTTAGGCAAGGCCTCAGAGGGCTGGGGGCGAGCGCACAAGGGCACAAGATTGTCCCCGAGGCCCTGCCCCACGCAGGCCGTGACTCCGGAGTGCGCCACCTCCGCAGAGCAACACTCCGTGCCCAGGGCCTCACCTCACCTCCTGCCGCACCTGCCCGGCCCGCGTCAGGCTACAGCCTGCCCCTTGCAGATCCCCAAGGTTTCCTTCAAACCTGCGGCGCCCCGCAGCCCTATGTGGGGCAGCGTGCCGGCCAGGCCCCATGATTGCTGGGGGCCTGGGGACTCGTCCCCGCACCCCCACCCGAGAGCACCGGGGACTTGAGTCAGACTGCAGGGTGTGGGTGTGCCGTTCAGTTGCAGACACCAGGAGGAAGCAGGACACAAAACCGCAGTGACTGTCCGGACTTACTTAGTGGAGATATGTGGCTGCCCTCACCTCGCTCGCGCTCACCCTGTTCTTGCCACGTTCTGAGGCAGTCTGCAGTTCTGTCTCCCAAGCGTCTTTATGACGTGGTGTCACAGCGCAGTGAAGGGGGCTGGCGCTGGAGCCAACGATCCGGGTGCTGGCCTAGGAAGTGTGAGGCCCTGGGCTGGAGCCCCCAGCGCCACATCGTAGCTGGTCGTGGTGGTGTACACCTGTAACTCCAGCACTCAGGAGGCTAAGGCAGGAGGATTGCCATGAGCTTGAGGCCAGCTTGGGCTCCGTTGTGAGTTCAAGACCAGTCTGGACTACAGAGCGAGACCCTGCCTCAAAAATAAATTTAAAAGGCAGTGTGGGGGCCACGGCTGCCACGCAGCACCCAGTAGGAGGGCAGGCCCATGGGAATGCACACGGTGACGCATCTTGCCCCTTGTTTGCTGCATCCGCCACCGTGCAGTATCTGCCTCTTCCCCAGCATCTAGTTGGCCGTGGAAGGTGAAGGTTTTGAACCGGTGCAGAACGTGGAGGCGCCCACAGCGCAACCGTTCCTAGTCTTCATTGTGGCCGTCGCTCAGATCTGCTCGACAGGGAACCTCGTAGAGCCATGCCTGGTGGCACACTGTGGCGGCAGAGGCAGGAGCATCACAAACTTGAGCTCAGCCTGTGCGGCTTTGTGACTTGGCGAGACCTTGTCTCAAGTAAACAACAAAAAGGGGTCGGGGATGCAACTTGGAACCACAAAACCAAAACAGAACAGACTGTAAAACTAACGCATGTGCGTGGACGGTGTGAACATGGTGAAATTGAAGCAGGCCGGGGTTGTGTGTGTGTCAGTGCCCTACCTCTTTGCCCGGTGTGCCTGGTGTGGGGAAACTGAGTCAGAAGTATACCAGATCTCTGACTCTTACAGCTGCAATGAAAATCTGTAATTCTCAAAATGAAGACATTTTAAAAATTAAAAGATATTTTAAAATGAATACCTACTACCTTAATGATGGTAGTAGTGAGTTGCCTGTTAGCCAGCATAAGCAAGTGAAGTCTAGGACAGCTATCTTTAAACGTACTTAAAACGGAATTCCTGATGTCTCCAGAGGCCATATCTTCTCCCTCCCTGACACTGTACCCCACAGTACACTCAGCAGTCTGTGGGGTTACGGAAGGGAGAGTGTGGCCTAAGAGTGAGTCCACAGGAAGGGAGCAGGTTTACCCAACTTCTGTCTGGCCTACGGACAACATATGTGTTTTAATTACCTAGCCCTAGACTAATTGAACCTAGGAAAATAAAAAGCCCAGCCTCCTAAGCACATCTCATGCCCTTGGACCCGTTTTTATGAGTAGGTTGGTGGCTAAACCGCTATTGTAGACAGGTCAAGCTCAGATCCGGGCCGCGCCAGCTTCCCAGGCTCCAGTCAGTCGGCATCTCTGGAGGCGCCTGCCTGGCACCATAGGGCGTGGACCCTAGTTCCCCTCTCAGAGCACACCTCTGCCCCCCAGTTCTCGGGGCGCAGTTTCAGAGGTGCTCACCGATGCTGCCCCCCCATTCCCTTTCCTTCTCCTTCATCACCCCGCCTCTTCCTGCACGTGTTCACCAGGGCTCAGAGGGGGACAGGCCCTGCGTCGTGGCCAGGGTGCGCACACTTGCTCAGGAGGCTCCTCGGGTGGCTGCATTCTCGTTTCTCCTCTGTCACCAGAAGTCCTTTGTCCTCCTAGGAAGGAGCCAGTGGGATTTTCCAAGAGAGCAGTGCACCAGACGAGGAGTCAGGAGATGGGATTGGGGCCCACTGCCCTGCCCCTGCTGTGTGACCTCCACAGTTGCGTGACCTCTCTGAGCCTCATTCATTCCATGAGTCTTTGAAAGGGTTAGGCCAAGCCAGCCATGGCAGGCCGGCACCCTCTTTTCCCCTAGCCAACACAAGCCAGTTGATCACGGCTACCTAGAATCTTGTGTTGGAGGACTGCGAGCCCATCAGACCCGCAGAAAGTGGCGTTGTAATTGACTGGTGCTGTCTGCTTGCTGTGGGAGCCGCACGTTGGTAGGTGAGCAGCCACAGCAGGTGTTTGCCTGAGAAGATGGTGTTTTATCTGCTGGGATTTGCCGGAGAAGATGGTGTTTATCTGCCGTGAGGCCCTGCCCACCCGCCAGGCTGCCCAGGAGAGCGATCCCAAGACAGAGCCACTGCAGGCCCCGCTTCCCTCCCCACCGGAAACGCTTATTAACTCTCAGAGTCCAGAAGGACCTCGGCTGCGGCATTTCCCCCTTCCTTGGGGACGTCCCACACTCGCTTCCTGCTACAGCTGGCGCCGTCTGTCCTGCACCTGAGCGGGTCCCAGCCTGTGCCGTGGGGCACCCTGGGCAGCGGTGCGCTCTGTCCCTTCCTCCTGCCAGTAGCCACATGCAGGACGCGGCTCTCACACCTCTTTCGGCTGTCCCCAGGGCCACCCCAGCTGCAGGTCTCTGCGTGTTGTCCAGGCCTGCTGGCCGCTCGCCGTTGGAGCTGATAATTGCGCCCCGCGACTCCAGGCAGCCTGGGAGTGGGAGGCGGTGGGAGCCCAGGACAGCTCCAGGAGCCCCTGCAGCAGCAGCTTGGGGCTTCAAGCTTCTCAGGGTTCTCCCGGCTGGGCTTGTGGGCGCTGGTATCTGTGTATACCGCCTTTTAGAGCAAGTCATAGGCTCAGCAGATAGTCGCTGACCATCTCCAGCCAGGAAGGGATGGACAGGAACCCAGGAGGGGTAGGACTGCCTTGGACGGAGGGTGGGATGCGTTCCCTTGTGCGATCCTGAGGAGAAAGAGAGGAGTCATTTGCACCCTTCGGTCCCAACTTAGGGATCTTGGTCTGAGTACCTGGCCTCTCTGAGACCCATAGTTTCCCAGAGTAGTGGTGTGGACTGGGCAGCTGTCTCTGGTTGCAGCGAGGCCCAGGTCAGTCCGTGGGCTGGGCGGGGCACTTGGCATTTCTGTCCAGACTGGCGGCTGTGGACTCCTGAGAGAGACCGCCATGCTGGGAGGCAGGGGAGCGGCTTTTGCTCCCAGCCGAGCTGTTGCACAGCTGCACCGATCAGCCGTGTGCCCCCCGCCCCCAGTCGGTGTGCCTTCTTAGGCCTCCTTGAGGAAAGCAAGGAGGGGTGGCAATCTCACACTCATCCCTGAGTTTCTTCTCCTGCACCCCCCATAAGAATGTAAGCATCAGTTTCTGTAATGGGAGCAAGCTAGGAAAACAAAGAGCCAGGAGTGGTGGAGCCCATCTGTAATCCCAGCAGTCAGGGAGGCTGAGTCAGGAGAATCTCAGGTTTGTGCCTGACCTAGCCAAGGGTGACCCTGTCTTAAAATTTTAAAAAAGAATAAATCAATGGAAGGGGCTGAGGATGTGGTTCAGTATGAAGGCCCTGGGTTCAGAAAGAAAGGAATAGGGAGAGAGAGGGAAAAAATCTTGTGGTCCTTCCCCAATGGGAATGGTATAGATTTTTTATATATATCATGATCTTACTTAACTACATACAAATGTGAAACCCGAAATAAGCTGAAATCTCACGCTCATGGTTCTTTTAAGACTATAAAGCCAAAACATATTGCGAGCTAAATACAAACAAAATTTAAAATCAATAAAATTCAAATTAACAGCATTATTTGAGTGTGATGAATGATGTCGTTTTTGCAGAAACTAAATTCAGATCGTGGGTTTTATTATCAACAACTCATAGCCTCGGGTTCACATTTGTCATTGGTCTCGCACTTGGCTCAGGAAACGCCGAAGGGATCACCTGCTGGCCTGAGCCAGGGTGCCATGCACAAGAGGGGCAGGGGCCCAGGTGCTGGCTCCGTGTCGCCAGACCCCCACTCATCTGCGTCTGGGCCACCGCTTGTCCAAAGCTGTCTCGTTGCTCAGCGGAAGAGTCAGACTGTGGAGTCACAGGGATTGTCAGTTAGGAGAGCCAGGCACTCCCAGAGTCAGGCAGATGATGATTTCATTGTTCGTCCTGGGGAACTGAGCCCTTGATGTGAGTTGGCACGGGTAGGGACAGTGGGGACGAGCTCAGTGGCGCAGCACCAGGATCCCAGCACTTAGGCTGAGGCTGGAGGATCCAAGTACGAGCCCAGCCTCAGCAACTTGACAGTTTAGCAAGACCCTGTCTCAAGTAATAAGAAGGGGCTGGCGATACAGCTCATTGTGAAGGCCCTGAATTCAATCCACAGTACTGAAAAAGGAAAATAAAGCCACAGGTGGTACATGCTACCACAGCCACTCCAGCAGAGACCCAAGGTCAGCGGCCCTGGACCCAGGGTGCCTGGGCTCCTAGGAAGCCCCAGCGCATCTCTGTCTCCAGACTAGGAAACCTGACAGTCCAGAGTGCTAGGATGCCGCCCATCCCTGACGTCCAGAGAGGCACTGCGAGCTGTCCACCATACCGTTTTGTTACGAATACTGAAAACCACTCTCAGCCACAAGGCTACATCTCCAGACCTTTTTTAAGTTTTTGTTTTGAGGCAGTGTCCCAGTAAATCACTAAGTTGCCCAGACTGAGCTCAGACTTGCAATCTTCCCACCTCAGCCTCCTGGAGTGCCTGGATTGCATATGTGCACCACCACGGCTGCTGTGTCTGCCCATCATTGAACCTTGCCTTGTACTGGCTCACACCCAAGCTCTCTCTCTGCACACATCTGTAGGCATGTAGGTATGTGTCTGTGGACATGTGTGCAGAAAGATACAGATATAATAGGGAAAGAAAAACATAAATGGGGTATATGAGATATATATATATATATATATATATATATATATATATATGGAATTTTTGTCTTCTTGGAAAAGTTAGTGTCAAGTTTTAGTGTAACTAAAGCATACATTTTTCCTTTCTGAAACGAAAATTTAATTTTTGGTGCTGGGAACGCAGCCCTGGGCCTCTGGCATACTGTGCACGTTCTCTATTTCTGACCTATACCTCACAGTCCCTCTCTAAATTTAAATTAAGGCTAAAAGTCCTCTCCATCCGCTGCCACGCTGTTCCCCTGGGAAGTTGTACGGCGCCTCCGTGCTGAATCCCTTCCTGGTGCCATCTCTGCTCTTTGGGTGCTTTTGACTGTGAACCTGTTGACGAGATCTCCAACCTTTTGATGTTGGTTTCGTGAAGGATGATTTTTTTTCCACCAATGGGAGCAGGGGTGCACTGGCAGCTCCCCCCACAGATCAGCAGGCACCGGATTCTCTGGAGCTTGCGACATGCATCCCTCGCGGGCCCAGTTCTCAGCAGGACTCAAGCTCCTGTGAGAATCTGATGCCGCTGCTCATCTGCTGGGAGGCGGAGCTCAGGCAAAACTGCCAACAGTGGGGAGCGGCCGTAACACAGATGAGGTTTCTTACGGTGGCCTGCCACTCACCTGTGTGGCCCGGCTAGGAGCCGGGACCCCTACTATAGACAACACGTACAATCGTCAGGAGGCCATGTAGACAGAAACGTTGTGCCGTGTGTGTCGTGACCCCACACCCACACCCGCACACACCCCGCATGCCATGATGCTCTTTGGTTTCCTTTGCTCGGCTGCACCACACCCTTCACACCCTGCTCCTTTGCTTTGCACCCATTTCCCAGATGAGAAAAATTGGGTTCTGCCGGGGGAATGTCAGCAGTTAGGGAGCAGTAAGGTTGGTTCCAGCTGGGCCAGGCCACGTTTCCCTCTGCCGTCCCACCTCCCCTCTCAGATCCGCAGCCACCCCCCCCCCCACACCGGCATGCTTCCCACCTTCACACACTGCCCCTGGCCCGCCCTGGAAGGTCACGCAGCCACCTGGCTCTGTCACCCACCCGGAGACCCACGGGCAGCAGCGTGGGAGGCGCCTCGTTGTTGCCATAACTTCCTGCTCTTTGGGAAACCCATGCGCTGCTCACAGGCCCAGTGCCTGTGAAAACAGGGTCGCAGCCAGTCACACCAGGCCCACGTCTCAGGGTCCCACCACCTGCCAGTGGGGGGTAGGCATCCAACACTTGCGTGTCTGGGGCCCAGAGCCTGCCCCGTGTTTGATGTGTGTCCCATATATGGGGCTGTCCTCCTGCACGGTACCAGTGTAGACCCTTTAAAACATCCACGGCTTCCCATCGGATCATTTCGCTTGCAGAGTCCTAGCCTCAAGAAACAATTAGAAATGTGGACTCATTTGGGATACACAGGAGTATTCTACTAAGGGCTGTTTATGACAATGTAAAAGAAATATGAAGCCTTGGATGGTGCTGAGAGACGTGAGGGCTGGAGCCAGCGAGGCCAGGGCAGTGTTTGTGGGGGATGTATGTGTGTGGGGGGGGTACTTTCATCTAGCAGTGGTGGGAGGGGGGTGGTCAAGGATCGAAGTGGGCAGACCAGAAGGAAATGCGCCTAAACCATCGCCCTCGAGGGTCCCCTCGCTGGTGCCCGCCATGCCCTTCACTCTAAGACTGCGTCTCTGCGAGGATGACCCGCACTGAGCACTGGCATGGAATAGACTGGGCTGGGGGTGGGGGTGGGGGGTGTATGTGAGCCAGCCAGCTGTTTTAGGAAAGTTCGCCCCTCCCTTCCCCACCTCATGCCCTGGAACTCCAAAGCCAGCCCCTTTTGGGCATCTGATTACACTAAACAAGCCAGGACAGTACTGCCTTGGTGGAATTTGGCCCTCCCAGCACCTGGTATAATTTCAGCACTCTTGCTTGTCTTTGGAATGTTTCTTAGCAAATTAAAGAGTCAATTTTATTGTTTTTTATTTTTGTTTTTTTAACTTGTTTATTGTGATACTGCAGATTGACCCACACTACCTCTGAGCCCTATCCCTGCCCCTTTTGTTTGTTTGTTTTTGAGACAGGGTCTCGCTCTGTAGACCAGGCTGGTCCTAAACTCATGGCAATCCTGTCTCAGCCTTCCAGGTGCTGCGATTACAGGTCTGCGCCACTATGCCCGGCTTCTGTGGTGCTGGGCAAGCGCTTGACCGCTGAGCCATTACTCCAGCCCCACTGTTTTTATCTGAACCGTGTTCTCATCCCTCTTCATTTTGATTTTAAGGTTGGGTTTTGCTTAGCTGCCTTGTGCTGAGCTCAAGCTCGTGACCTCCCACCCCGGCTCCCAAAGCGCTGGAATGACTAGGGTGCCCCACTGTACCTGGCGTACTTTTTGCTCTTTAAAAAATTCTCCTGATTCCAAAACTCATCTTATCCCAGAGAATCTGGGAATCTCGGGCACACGGCACCAGCTGGGCATGCGCGTCCGCCTGCCTCTGTGTGATTCCCCGTCAGCCCCTGGTGCCGGGCAGGTATTAGTATCCCAGCTTCGCGGGTGGAGAGGCGGTGGCCAGGGGGGTGAAGTGGCCGCCGCGGCTGAGCCGGGGGTCTGGCGCGTACTTCCCTGGCTCCCTCGGGGAGATCTGACGTGTCCCCCACACAGGCGTCTCCCCGTTCGGGGAGGTGAGAGCCTCTTGTCCTCCCAAGAGCGGCGCTCGAAAGCCTCCTGCGTGCTGCCGCTCGGGGGTGAGTCACACCCACGAGCCCTTCGGCACGGGAGCGTAGTATTTAAAGTGGACGCAAGTGGCACAGCCGTCCTCGTTCAGGAGAACACACTGGCTGTGTCCCCGCAGCGGGGAGGAGGGTGAGTTTGGGAGAAGTGGGGGCTGTAAAGAAGAGTTTTAAATAAACTCCCTTTAGTGGTCACTTTGTAATTCCCACCCCCCGTCCCCCACCCCAAGCTGCTGCTTTTCTCCAGAGCAGCTTAAGTTTTTTAAGAAAAAGTATCAGTGGTTTCTTTTCGAGTCCCCTAAACCTGCGGGTGGGGATGGTGACCGCCCTTCTCCCCTTTCCACCTGGGCAGTCCTGTTGGAGGTGCGGGTGTCCGTCCCCGGGGGACCTTGGAGAAGTGCTGAGCCCTGCAGAGCTCCCCGGGGCTTGTCTGTGCTTTGCTGAGCAAGCTGTGCTAATGGGGATGGTCCCCGGGGGAGAAACGGCCGAGAGTGGGCCTGTCAGGCAACCCCAGCGGCCCAGCCACCGTGGGTGGTCAGGCATCGGCACTGGGACAACAGGGGCCAGGCGAGGGAGAGGTGACCGGTGTCCTCTCTGTCCCGGGACACCCCCAACCGCCAGCCTCCCCCACCCGCCAGCCTCCCCCACCCGTTGTCTCCACATGCCTGGCCCCGTCCGAGACAGGTCTGCGTCTAGGAGAATCTTCCCGAACCCTTCTGGGTTCTGTTCTCTCAGCCGATCCCCCACACGGGTGGCCGGAACCGCCCAGGGCGGCCCCGCCCCCACCCCCTGAGGCCCGCGGTGCGGCCCCTCTCAGACTCACTCATTTGTGTCTCATTTTCGAGTTATTATCGAGCTGCCGGCGTGAGAGTGTTTTGACAGCAGCTGTCAGCAAGGTGCAAGCAGCTGCCATCGCCTCCGATTGGCTGAAGACACCTATGGCAGAGCGCTGAATAATACCCCAGCCCACCTGCCCCCCAGGGAGAGGCTGCACGGGGGCGCGAGGTGGGGGAGCCGGGGGCGCGAGGTGGGGGAGCCGGGGGCGCGAGGTGGGGGAGCCGGGGCAGGCAGCCAGGGGGTGGGGGAAGGCCACCAGCCGCCTGGCCACCGACAGGCGCACTGCTAGGCTGCTGCGGCCAGCCGTGAAGACTGCCCTTGGGTCTCGGGTTTTATTTATTTTATCTGAGGTTTGGGGCTGCCCAGAGGGATGGGTCCTAGAAGGATCCATCCGCACAGCCACTTAGGCTTGTCAGAGCTTATTTGCTGAATTAGCGAGGCTCCTGCGCAGGGGCACCCACTGCCAGCGCTGGCGATCCTCAGGAGGGGCGGGAGCTTTCCTCAGTTTCGGCTTCTCTCTTCCTTTTCCTCGCGCTCTCGTTCCCCCTCTGCCTCATTTAACTGCGGTGGATTCGCGTGTTTTCCTTTCTTCCGTGATGACTGTTCTGTGTTCATAATATAAATCGTTCCGTGGGTATGTGTGGGGTTTTCTCCATTCCCGGAGCCGTGCGTCCAGGCAGGGAATAAATAATGATTAGGCCTCACTGCCTTTTACCTGAGCAGTTTAAAATTCATTGTTTGTTTGTTTGGGGTTTCTTTTTTTGAGAATGAAAAGTAAGTGAGACTACAAGGCAGATTGGAGGTGACGGGAGGCAGACGTCCCCCTTCTGCCCTCGGTGCGGTGCCGTGGGGGTCCTGTGCGCAGCCCCAGGGACAGTGTCGCCTTCCTGTGCCAGGAGGGAGGCCATGTGTCATTCTTGTTTCCCGCCCAAAACATTCCCAGATCCAGTCGGACTCCCACCAGGGGTCTTGCGGTCAGCTGCAGCGATGCACCCTGGGGCCAGGTTTTCCTTGCAGTGCCAGTGCCGAAGGGAGTGACTGTCTCAGGGTGCAGGTGACAATCTAAAGCAACAGTGGTCACCTGAGGGCAGTTTTGCTTATCAGGGGACATTCGGCAGCACCTGGAGTCATGTTGGGTTGTCTCAGCACAGGGTGTCAGGATGCTGCCAGGCAGCCACGGCTGTGCAGGACAGCAGGACTGGTAGCCTTGGATCTGGGGGAAGGGCCCTATGTGGGTGGAGTGTGGGGACCCCAGAGCTGTGAGCTGTCTAGAACCATAGAGACAGGGCTGCCACTGGGGGAGGGCTGTCCTGTGCCTGTGCCTCCTCACTGGGAGGCTGCCACCCAGGGGTTCCAGGGTCATTGTGACAACCCAAAGCAGCCCCCAGTATTCCCACGGGCCCTCTGGGGGACAAGGCTGCTTGTCGGGAAGGCAGTGGCCCTCACCGATCTTGTCTTTCGTGGTGACCCCAGGCCAGACAGCAGCCTGAGCTCCCGCGCATCTCTTTCACGTTGGAGCCGCAGTCGTGAGGTTTCAGAGACAGGCAGGAGAGCTGCCAAGGTGAGGGTCCTGGCCTGCAGGGAAAGACAGGAAGTGGGGGAAAGTCGCCCAGCCCAAGACTGGTCTCTGCCCGTCACTGGTCCCCGGGGAGCCTCAGTTTCCTCAGCCATTCCGTGGCGGGGAGTTAAGGCCTCCCAGCTCATGTGGTTTTCCTGAGTCCTCCAAGAGAACACTCACCAGACCCCCAGGAAGAGAGAGGGAGTTCTCAGATCCAGCCTCAAAACAGAAAGTTAAAAAAGCATTGAGGATCGAGCGCAGTGTCAAGGCTCAGGGTCAGTCCCAGGACAGGGAGAGCCAAACGGAAAGCGGGAATAGGGAGCGTCCAGCCAACGCGTGACCACCACGGGCCTTCTCCTCCCGTCCTCGCCTCCCCCACCCATCCCCGTGAGCCCAGGAAGCAAGCCCTCCGCCAGGTGACGCACAGGTGCAGCTGGGGACAGCAGGCCACACCCTGAGGGGCGATAGGGAGGGGTCCCCCCTGGAGGTCACACAGACTGCAGGTCCCCCTCAGAGCTGAGCGCAGTAAGCAGGCAGGCTGGCAGCTCCACTCAGGAATGGGGCCCTCATGTCATCTTCCTGTGTCACCAGATCTGTTCTTGTGACTTTCTCCCCCATTTAAAAATCCAAAGCTCACCCCTCGCTGCGGCTGTGCAGAGCAGAGTGGGCTGTTGTGTGGTGTGTCAGCCCCTGCCCACCCAGTTCCAGGTGGACGCTCCTCCTCCCCCAGTGTAGACTTCCCAGATTCTTGGGAAAATGCAATCTTCCGTGGGTCCTGTGTCTTCATGCAGACACATCTGACCTGGGTCACCGTGGCCTGCATGCGGCCTTCTGCCCAGGTCGCTAACAGCAGCCCCGGCCGCTTGGCCCCTCGGAGCCCCTGGATTGGCCCTTCCCTGTGCCCAGAGCCATCTTCTCCAGCCTTGCCCACGCTCACCGCACTCCTGGTCTCCTCAGCTGCCACCTCCTCCCAGAAGCCTTCCTTGGCCACTCAGTGCAGTACAACACCGCCATCTCCCATGTCCCTCCATTGGGGCCCAGGTGAGATCAAGGCCAGCTGCAGGGACTTGGGGCATATCTCAAATTGAAATTGGAAAGAAAGAGAAAAGGAAGGAAGGGAGGGAGGGAGGGAGGGAAGGAAAGAAAGAAAGGTCTGCGGGTGTAGCTCAGTGATAGCTCTTACCTAGGGCCCCAGTTCAGTCCCTAACAGGGGGAAGAAAAACAGCTTCTCTTTAAAAAAACCAAGACTTTATTATAATTACAGGTCAGGCAGTTTAGATGGTAAATTTTAGTATTATCAACACTGTAGGTCTTATTCAAATATTTGCCACCTCTGTAAGTAACATCTTCCATAGAAAATGACAAAATCCAGTCCAATTCATGAGCCACGCAGTGTGTCTGGGCACATGCGTGGTATCGCTTGGCTTCCGTGACCTGGGAGCTCCTAGTGAGTTTCCTTGTGAATGTCCCACAGCCAGTGTTGCCAGGAGTTTCCTCATGACTCGTGGGGACTGTCAGGCTCTTGCCTGTCTGCTGACGTGATCTTCAGTCACTTAGATTCAATCCTATAAACCACTTTTTTCCACTAAGTTAATTTTCTTTCTTTCTTTTTTCTTTCTCTTTCTGGTACTGAAGACTGAACCCAGGGCCTTTGCAGTGAGCTGTACCCTCAACTCTTTTTTAAAATTGTTCATTTGGGTCAGAGTCTTGCTGAGTTGCACAGGCTGGGCTCAAACCTGCAATCCTCCTGCCTCAGCCTCCAGAGTGCCAGGATTACAGGTGTGCGCCACCACGCCCGGCTGCTTTTCTGTTTGTAGTGGTGAGTCTCTGGGTAGTTGGAGACTGTGGGCCTGCCTCAGGTCTGGGCTCACTCAGTGTAATGTCTGCTCATGACTTTGGACCGAACTACTTACACGAAGCTGGTTCCCAAGTGGCAGTTTTGCGATTCTGTCTACCTTTCCCTCAGCCTTCCCGGCCAGGGCTCTTGTCCACGGTCCACAGAGTGCATGATTATATTTTCTTACTTCTCTTTGTGGGTTCCAGTTATCTTACGCTCCTTACAGCCACTGCTGTCATCGTTTATCCCTGTTCCCGAATCTCTCCGCTGCCTGGCTGGGGATCACACCCTTACTTGTGCCCCACTGTGATTTTAAAACACTTCCCTAAACTCATTTTAGCAAGAGTTCGAACTTTTGCTTGGTCGGGCCCTGGAGTGAGCCTGTTCTCTGAGCAGCATGGGTTCTCTCCAGGAAGGCAGGGGGCCGTGGAGATGGAGGTGTGATACCACAGCAGTCCTGCTGCCTCCGCCTCCCAGAACGCAGGGATTGCTGGTGCCCCATGCCCAGCTCCCACGCATGCCTAGTTCGTGCGAGTTCTCTGGACCATGAGGGTTTCAACCATCGAATCCAGCGGGACGGACTCCAGGTTGGATTGCTTGGTTTGCAGCATTTGTTGGGTTCCGTACTTCCCCCTCTTGATGAGAACGCAGCCAGTTGACCCCAGCAGGCACGCACGCGACTCGGCTGTGGGCAGCTCCCCGTCGGGCACACTGTCCTCTGGACAGCACCCCCACCACCGTTGCCCCAGCCCAGGCTGGCCATCCGGAACTCACCGTGTCTGCCTTGTCCCACTCGGCCCTATCGCTGGGCCTCCTCTGCTGCCCCGGGCGCCTAGCACTCACCAGTCCAGAGCCGCCTTGGCAAAGGTGGTGAAGGTGACTGGCCTTCAGCTTTGCTGTTTCACAATCATCTCTCTCTCTCCTTTCACCTTTTCGAGAATATCAGTTTTTCAAGGCCTTCACACCACCGCCTGATGCCCTCCAGGGCTGAAAGACCCAAGCTGCCTGGAGTCTCAGGCCTAGACTTAAGAGCTGGGCTCCCCCCGAGGTCAAGAACATGTCCTGGGGAAGGTAGGGATGCCCGAGGGGACCTTCCAGGGAGCTACCTGGCCCAGAAACAGGAGCCTTCGCTGAGCCGGCGGGGAGCTGGGGGAGTGAGTCCCAAGGGGCCTGGGCACTCCATGCGTTCTGCGGAGCCCTTGCCGGCCTGAGCCCAGGCTGCTCCCCTTCCCCTCTGAGGCGCACCCCACCCCCAGACTCTGCTTCCTTCTGGTCCTGTCTCCTTCCTGTCGGTGCTGTGCAGACTTCCCCAGGCCTCTGTCATCTTTTCTTCCTTTTTTTTTTTTTTGTTTTTTTGTTTTTTGTGGGTTGTTTTTTTTTATTTTATTGTTTTTTTTTTGTTTTTGTTTTTGTTTTTTTTTTGGTGATACTGAGGATTGAGCTCAGGACCTTCACGCTGAGCTACATCCCCAGCCCATTTTTGATTTTTGATTGAGACGAGATCTTGCTAAGTTGCCCCAGCTGAGCTCAGACTGGCAGTCCTCCTGTCTCGGCCTCCCACAGTGCTGTGGTTACAGACCTGCACCATCCAGCTCAGCTTATTTCTTCCTTTATTAATTTCCCCCACAATTCGTATTACTGCGCGTCGGCTCTGCGGGTTAATGAGCTTGGTTTTGGCAGATCCCTCCGCGCGCATGAGGGACTTGTCTGATTCACCCTCCCCGCCATCTCATCGCCTCCCTTGCCCTGCGCTCTCTTCCTGGTGGCAGTGGGGGCTCAGAGTGTGAAACCTCCTGGAGGGGACGCACCCCAAGCTCTTGATGCTCGGGGACCGGGCCTGCAGCCTGGAGACGCTGCCGTATGGAGCAGAGGTCCCCGCAGCTTTCCTGATTCACTTCTTTCCCTCCCACAAAAGCAGATAACTAAGGCATTCCCACCTGGCTTTAAAAAAAAAAAAAAATTGCCTGCGTCTTGGTCTCCCCCACCAAGGCCCTCCTCTGGCTCCAGGCACTTAGATTATTTTTTGGAGGTAGGGACATCAAGGCGCACGACACTTGTCCTCCTTCCTCCCTTCCCATGACAGATCGTTAAATTACTCCGAGGGAGCCGGAGCTCGGAGGGTAAATTACCACGACGGCCGTATCATGGCAACTGTACCTGTCTGGGCTTCTGTCGCTTCCCCATGCAGCTGCAGCCTCGGAGAACTTGGCGGGGATGTTGCCGTGGGCGGGGAGGGGCTGGGATGAGCTCCTCGGTGCCTCCTCCGGAGCCCAGCCCCGCCGTCCAGCCTAGTGAATGGAGGCTGGGGTGCACAGGGTGCCGGGGCCCTTGTGCAGATGGGCCGAGGACCCTGACATGTACAGGCTGAGTGCTTTTCAAAAGGGGCGAGGCAGGGAGTGTCTCCATCTCGTCATGGTTCTGATTTTTGCCCTCTTTCATTCATGTCTTAATTATTGAGCACCACCATCCCCTGTAGGTCCACGGGTGGATATATCATCTGTGGTCAAGGAGGTCCCTGCCATCCCAGAGCTGAGGAATGAATGGCCAGCCAGCTGACGCAGAGAGTGGCCACCCTGGGAGGGGTTGTCATGGGGCGTTGGGGCCTGTGGGCCATAGTAGGTGCCCCATCCCAGGTGAATGTGGCTCCGACCCAGTGTCGGCGTGCAGAGCAGTTACACCATCCCGGTAGACCATAAAGCCACTTGAATGGTGATCTTCGTCCAGCACAAACGCTACAGAAATTAATGTCTGTCTGGCTGGATGGATGGAATTCCTTACAGGAGTGGGTGGGCAGCATTATGGAAAACCCACAAGGAGCCAGCAGGGGGGCGGGACAGGTCAGGAGAGGCATCCAGGGCATCTGGAAGCCAACAGCAGCAGAAATCTGCCCCCGTGTGATGTGTGACGTGCAGCAAACAGGAGGCCTGGGTTAAACTGTTGCCATCCTGCGGGGTGACCCGTGTCCCATGCTGTGTTGGAACCTGCCTGTCCTACCTGCTCTTTGTTGAGTGCTCTTCACTCCTGGCACTCCTCACTGCCGCCGGGACCTGAGTGACAGGCTGGGGGACAGTGGGGTGCAAGGAAGGCAGAGGTGCTGCCTCCCGACCACAGGTCACGGAGGAAGTACCCACGCCTCCTCTTCCCTCACATTCCCACCTGCCCACAGGGCAACTGGGAAGCAGTAAGTGGAGCTGGGTGAGGTGGGGGGGCTCAGTAGTGGTGCCAAAAACTAAGGCCAGTGAGAGCTTCTGTACTAGGGTCCTGGGTGAAGCCTGAGCTCCCTGGTAGCTCAGGGGATACGGGAAAGAGGTGATTCTGCTGGGATCATGGGCATACAGGTGAAGGCAAAGCACTGTTTCTGCAGTGCTGCACTTTCGGAGGAAGAAAGGAGCATTTTAGCCGTGGCTGACAGAGAGCAGCAATTGGGGATGTCAGCAGGGCTTTTTTCTGACTTTTAAAAAACTCTTATCATATGCTTGATTGTGTTCATAGAAGCCACACACGTGTAAAATCATCTGAGTAAATGCCTCAAGTCCATTTTGTCTGGTTCTCCTGGAACCAGGGCCTGAGCAGGTGACTGAGGTCCCTGTCGGCAGTGACGCCAGGGACAGAGTGCGGGGGATGGGTGAGGTTCGGCTGGTTGGCACAGAGGCCGTGGCCGTGAGTGCCCCCTGGGAAATGGCCGGGGTGCCTTCCGGAATTGTTCCCTTGTTGCCAGATCCTGTGCCTGGCGAGCTCAGCTGAGGGCCGTCCCCAAGGCTTCTGCAGTCCTGCGCCCGGAGACAGCAGGATCGGGCAGGGACAGGGAAGCCAAGCCCTCCCGGAGCTGTCCATCTGGGACATGGCGCTAGCTCTGAGCCATGCCTGCGGCCATGCGTGTCTCGGCTCACACCAGGGTTGACCCTCCGCGCACAGGCGTTCGCGCGCACTCTGTGGCTGTGACGTCGCCACCCTGCTAGTCTTTGTGTGTGTGTGTGTGTGTGTGGTTTTTTCCGGTGCTGGTGGGGGAGCCCACACACCGCTGAGCACCCCTCAGCTGTTGTTTCCCCCAGTTAAAAAAAAAAATGACACCTGGCTGTTTTTCTCTCCTTTCCCCCTCTTTTCTTTGACCCAGCTGCCAACCTTGGGAGTGGCTCACATGGTAGCCCTCTCCTGCTGCTGTCCCTTCACCCCTCTGATGAGTTGGGGGTGTGCGTGTGTATCAGGGAAGAGGGAACTTCCTCCGGTGCTATGACCCGGTCTGGTCACTCGCAGAGCAGGGGGCAAGGTCAGTGTCTCCCAGTCTCAGCCACCAAACAGACAAGCTGGGCTGGCAGGAGCCACGGCCAGCGCCAGGTTCAGCCGCGAGTGGTGGCTCAGTCCCGGAAGCACCCTCGTTAATGTCCCTCAGGCCTGTGACACATCAGGAGGACGAGGTGGGGAGGCCTAATAAGGCTTCCTGCAAACTTGCCTCATTACCGGGTGACACGGGGCCCCCGCCTCCCGTACTGGAGCCTGACGAGTCATGAGCATGGAGACTAGATTGTCAGGGCCAGCCACCAGGCAGTCTGCGTGTGACGCTGGGTTTGGGGGCCGGAGGGAGAGGGTGTGACCTAGGACAGGGCGTCTGGACTTTCTTTCCAGCTTGTGGCACAGACACTGCTTTCACGCATGTGACTTTGTGCCTGCAGCGGGTCTGTTTCCTCCTTACGCGGGAGTCGCTGTCCATGTGTTGAAGGGCCTGAGAAGGAGCAGCCCCGCCCCCCATGCCGGGAGCTCCTGGCAGAGCCCCCCCGCACACAGTAGGAGCTGCCTGGCTGCACAGAGAAACCGGAGTGGGTTCTGTGGCGGGCGCAGGGTCGCTGCTGGCTGTGCCGTCCTCCGTGTTGCTCAGGGTGGGCTCAGCTGCACACGGCCACGAGGGCCCGGGTTTCACAGCATTTTGGAGTTGGGAGATGGGGACCAGTGCCTTTCGTCCCCGATTGCGTGGTGGTCTTGGGTCCTGACCCAGCATCCGTCGCAGCCCCGGGGACCAGCTGAGACTACAGGTGTCACACACCCGCCATGCTGCTGAGTGCTCTGTGTGGGCCCAGCCCTGCCCTGGACGTGTCAGGTGCACTGTCCCCTGTCATCACTGCCGCCACTCAGTGCAGGGTTGGGCAGGCAGCAGTGCCCATTTCACAGATGGGCATGCTGGGGCGGAGTGGAGCTGAGAAACTGCTGGGTCCCCAGCCCCTACCCCTGGGCTCCCTCGTCTAAGTCCAGTCCTCTGATCAAGGCCTACAAACTCAGCCCCGCGGCTGAAACAGCAGCTCCCACCTGGCAAACACCACATCTGGTCCAGAGATTCTGTTTTACAGGGGCCTCGGATCCATCCAAGAAACATCCCGCTTTTAATTATCTCCCACCCTGACCCACGGGGCGAGAAAAGCTTTGCTGATCCTTCTCTGACAAGTATTCTGCACGCTCACCCCCACCTCCAGGCACATGAGAGAGCTGCCACCCCTGGCCCGAACCTTCAGGACAGGCATGTGGGCAGGCTGGAGGCTCCGACAGAGCCTGCATTGGGGGCCACAGGGATGGTGTGCACCCAGGCCTGTGCACACCTGAGGTGGTTCGCTGTTTCCTCCCTGCTGCTGCGGGTGACACTCCTCAGCGCAGGGATAAATGTGCTGGCTATGTGGGAGACTCTTTGCTCCCCACTTCCAGTGTCCCAAGTCCTGTCTGGGCTAGATTGGGTCTAGTTTTGTTCGGTACTGAGGATCAAGCCCAGAGCCTTCACACTGAGATATATCCCCAGCCCGTTTTAATATTTCATTTTAATTGTTTAAGAAAGAGTCTTGCCAAATGAATAATTTGCCCAGGCTGCACTCAACCTTGCAGTCCTCCTGCCTCAGCCTCCCACAACGCTGGGATCACAGGCTGTGCCACCAAGCCTAGCTTTAAAAAAAAAAAGTGAAGACCCCTCTCCCACCTGGACGTGCCCAGCAGCAGCACCTGCCCTCTGTCCCATTCACGTGTCCTTGTTCTGCTTCCCCAGCTTCCACTGGCCCCTGGAGCCAGCCGCCAGGAGCCACGCTCCGAGTGCCTGTCTCCCTGCCCCACAGCCCACACCAGCCGCAGACCCAGGCTAGAGCCTTTGCTCTCAGCAGCTAGCAGGCTGCCCAGATCCAAATTTCCCTTCCCTCTCACGAAATTGAATCGAGTCCTCTGTGGGTTTGTTCAGCCCCAAACAAATGATCCGCCTCCCAAATCCGTCTCAACCTTCCCCGCACCTTGAAGCTCACCCGCCCTCCTAGACTCAGGGTGTTTTATTGTTGTTTTCTTTCCCAGACTTTTAAAAATAACGTTTGTCCCAGTGGGGGTGAGCTGCTGTCCTCCCCCGCCAGCTGGAGCTCCGCGACATGAATCACAGCCGCTCGCTGTCTCCCCCGGAGAGCCGCGCAGTGGGCTGGCTGCCTAGCCGGGCTCCCTCACCCCTGCCATGGGGCTTGGCCACCATTGGCCCTGACCAGTGGCAGGCCCGGCCTTCTCAAGGAACTCAGGTGGAGGTGTTCCCCTGACTCTGCCACATTGGACTGGAAAAGTAGCCACTTCCCTTCCGTGACCAATGTCCTGTGGCCTTCCCGCCAAGGACCGGGGAAGCTCTCCTCCACCTCTTCCCCCTGGTGGATGCCGGGACTGGAGCCCCAGGTGGGGAGGATCCCGGGGGGTGTGGATGTCCGCAACGTTGCCCCAGTGGCAGTGGCAGTGGCCAAGGCAGCCTCGCCATGCTGAGCTCCTTGGGAGCCGGCTCACATCTGCCTCTAGCTCCTTGGCCTGGTGGCCTCCTGGGGACAGGCAGGCTGCCACTAGATGCCGAGGCACCTGGTTTGCCGGGAGCGGGGCAGAGATCGGGAAGAGAAGTCAGTGAGCGTCACCATCAGAGCTAGACAGCAGCTGGATGACCTCGCCCTGCTGCCGCCCACGCACCTGGGCCCACGCCTATCCGTGGGCTGCTCAGCATGGAGGCAAGCCGCAAACCGCACAGCCAGCGTCTACCCCGGGCTGGCGCCCATCAGTGTCACCCCACTCGCCACGTCCTGAGTCCTTTTCCCGAGATCATGAGAGGGGCCAGAAAGCAGGGAAGAGCCAGCAGAAGACAAACATCCATCAGTAACCTGATTAGTCGGCAGGTGTTCCTTACAGAGCACCTGCTGCGTGCCTTCGGTGCTGCTCGGGCCCGGCCGCTTACTTGTCCAGCCGGGGAGGCTGGCCGTGAGCAGAGAAGAAGGCTCAGTGTGTGACATCGGGCATAAAGCTGGGTCAGGAAGACAGCAAATGGAGGTCCTGCGTGGACAGGTGTGGAGCCGGAGGGCCCCCACCCTGGGGCTCCACGGGACGGGCAGGGGCAGAGGTCGTGCATTTGCCTCTCGGATGAGTAGGCTTCTGTGCGGGTGGGGGCATGTAGTCAGCACGCACGCTAGGAGTAAACGTGTTATGCTGCTCCCTGCCCTGCAGGAGGGCCCCCCCCCCATCTGTGGCCGTGCCACTCGAGACGCTTCGTGTGGCACCAAGTGCCTCGTCCTCTCTGGGCAAGGGAGGTGGAGCCCAGCCGGAAGCCCGGGCTGTCCTGCCCTGGACAGCTCCTGCGGCCGGGCTTGTCCAGCGCCATCCTGCCCGTCGCCCTCGGGGACCCTGGGCAGGGAGGTCTGACGCTGGCACGGCCTTGGCAGGAACAGTCGGGATGGCTGAGCGAGCTCAGGACAGTGTGGGACTGGCGCAGAGCAGCTCAAGGTGACCTGGGGTCGTGACATGGGGCCTGGTTAAGGTGTTGAGCGTTGAAACGGATACCAAGAAAGGGAAGTTGGCAGAACTGTTTGGGGCTTTGTTTCATTTTTATTTTGAGATGGAGATCTTGCCAAATTGCCCAGGTTGGCCTCGAACTTTGAATCTTCCTGCCTCAGCCTCCCCCGTAGCTGGAATCACAGACACGCGCAGCTACTGTACATGGCATAGAACCCTTTCTGTATGCACGCAAGACATGGCAGAGCAGGGAGAGGGACCCAGCTGGCACTAGCAGATGCTTGGGAACCAAGTGGCCAGCCCAGATCACACTTCCCAGGAAGCCTGCCTGTGACCAAGGTGACCAGCCGCAGCGGGAGGAACGGCCTCCTGCTCAGCCCCAGGCCACCCGGGGCCGTGGGTCCTGCCATCTGCCCTGTTGGCCATGACGCCCAGTCCAGCCTCCCAGGCTCCCAGAGCCCCATACTCGGCTCCTACCTGCTGGAAACAGTGGCCCTGGGGGTGTGTAATCGGGGTGAGAGGTTTCTGGACTTGGTGTTATGGGGCGCCCCCCAGTGGTCCTAAGCGTCACCGAGATGGACAGGCCTCAGCAGCAGGGAGCAAGTTGCGTGCAGTCCCAGCCACAGCCGGGGATGTCCTGGGTGCCTGTGGTTGGTGGGGTCGGCGAGGAGGTCCTGGGAGGGGTGGACAGAAGTCATCGCAAAATGCAGGGCGGGTGGCACATCAGTTCCTGGGCCGCTCCCAGCCCTCAGGGAAGAGCCTGGGTCTCCCTGTCCCTCTAATTTTGTCCTTCCTCCTCTCAGACACTCCGTGCACTGAAGGAACCCACAGCACAGGGCAGTAAATGGGCTCTGAATGTCCACCTCGGGCCGGCCTCATTCTCGTAACGATTTCATTAGCCTGAATTATCCACTTTATTTTCTTGTAATGGGATTAGCCGTACTTGAGGCAGCTGAAGACCAGAGCCAGAGAGAGCGGGGGGCACGTCCCCCGTGGGTCTCATTAACTCACCCGGCGGAGGGTGGAACTGACCGGAGCGCCGCCCCGGCTAGAGGGCACCGGCCGGGAGGGCGCGGGCACCAGGGTCTGGCTCGGGCTGACTCCTCGGGGACAGTTGCTCCCAGGTATGTTTACAACTGGTAGGACCTGTGCATAAAATTGAAGAACGGCCACCTTTTTATTTAAAAAAAAGAATACTTAATCACGTTCTTTCGGATGAGTTTGCAGAGCAGCGATTTTAAATGTTGTCTCTGACTTTTAAAACTCTTTTTATGAGGCTCTTGGCCTGAGGGCTGCGTACAGACTCTGTAGACAGTACTGGTCTCTTGGTAGATGCTCCAGCCAGGCTCTGGCCAGCACCTCGGTGCTGGGCTGCAGGAAGGAGCGCAGGCTTTGGGGCTGCATTGCCCTTATCTCCTGCCAGCCTTTCTATGCCTGGTAGATCTCTAAGCAGCCTAAGCCTCCGTTTCTCTGTGTCTAGAACGGGCCCCCAATCCATCCTGTCAAGACTGCCAAGGGGCCGGCGTGAGAGCATACACAGGAGCTGCTCGGTCCGGTGCCTGGACACCCGTGGGCCCCCAAATAATAAAGCGGGTGGCTCCCCAAAGTGCCTGTTGGCAGAGCAGGAGGAAAATAGAATTTTCATTGCTGATTAAGTTCTTTTTAAGATCATCCTTTAAATTTTTCTAATTTTTAAAGACGTAGACCACATATATAGTGAAACAGCAGTACTCACGTACTATTTACAGTTGAAAGCACATACCCTGATGATGCCTCCTTAAACCTGCCTTCCCAAGGACGTGCACCGATGTGACGGGGAAAGCTGGAGCCACCCTGCACGGTTGGCGCACCAGGGCAGCCAGCGTGCATCTGTGCCCTGTTCTCCCCGTGCACAGAGCCCGGTGCCTGGGCCAGGGTGTGCACAGGGTTTGCTGGGGGTGTAGGGTCCCTGGGACCACGGGACAAGTCTCACTGTAATCCCAGCAGCACTGCAGTCTGAGTGGTGAGGGGCCACCAAGGCGGCACACGCCCACAGAAATGCTGGCCAGGCCTCCGTGTCCCCCCAAGGACGCAGTCCCTTTGAACACACAGGGCACCAGGACAGCGAGGTCACTGAGCCCTGCCAGCCACCTGGCCCAGACCCTGGCCATAGGCAGGCAAGTGACTCCCCCTGCTGACCTCTCGGGCCAAGTCCAAGTGCAGCTCAGACACAGAGGTGGCACGTGGCGTCGGCTGTTTGGTGTCACTGTTCAAATGTTTTGGCTTTGTTGCCAGGGTTTGTCAGTCCTTCTTTATAGAATCTGGATGGTTGGTAGGCTGCTTCTGAAGAAGAGATTCCAGTCCCCGACCCACACGGGCACCTGGATGTCTAATCCTGGGGCAGTACCTTGGCCTTGGCCTTGACCCGACTGACTCACAGTCCCTGGGTGAATGGGGGTGTGAGACCGCAGCGCTGACCTGTTCCCTGCTGGCACCGTTCCACTTGCTCAGGGACCGCAGGGAGGTGGCTCTTCCTGCCCCCACACCAGGCGGCCCTGGAAGTCGTGAGTCTAGACTGGCTGGCCTGGCCCACCCCCGGGCACCTTCCACCCCCGCTCTCCCCTACCCTGCTCCTCTGTCCAGCCCGGAGGTGACTTGCCCAGGGTCGCCCAGCTGGTGCGGGCAGCTCCGGCCCGGAGCCTCCCCTGGGGTCCCGGTCCCCACCGTGGAGCCGCAAGCCCCATCTGGAGCATGACCATGATGCTGGTCGCAGACGCCATTTAACCGCTGTCCCCAGAACTCCTCATCTGTAAAACGAGAAGGTCGTGCTCGCCTGGCAAGGGCGCCACGGAAAGCTACTGAGAAGAGCGCACCGCGCCCGCGCCTCTCCCCTCGCTTTGCCGGGTTCCGAGAGTAAAACGAAAGGGCGCGGTGCGCTGCTGGCGGCCGGGTAACCTTTCTGCACCCGCACTCCCCGGGCTGCGCGGGGCATAATTGGGAAAGTTCAGCTAAAAGCCGCTCTGTAAAAGAGCGAGCGCCAGGACAAAGGAGAGACTCGACACGCCGCCACCAGGTCCCGCTGCCCACCACCCCATGTGTGACAGGGTGCAGACCCCGGGCACCCGCGCCGAGGCTCCAGGGCCAGGTCGTCAGCACAGGTCCAGCGTCTTCCCCTCCCGCCAGGCAGGCACCGTGGTATCGCCTCGGTCTGTGTGGGAGCCCCGTGAGTGAATAACCAAGCAGGTGCTTCAGCTGAGCCCCCGGGGCCACGCCCTCCCATAGCCCCTGGCCACCGTGTCACGTAGAGCCATCATCTTAAGGGACAGAAAGCCTGGAGGTTCGGGCCCAGACGTGACTGCCCCACAGTAGCACGCAGACTGCATGAGACAAGGTGGGGAGAGGACAGGACCTGACACTGGGAGCTTAAGTGACAGTGCAGAGTGTCTCCTGAGTGCCAGGAGCAGCCCCTGGCTCTGAGGACGCCGCAGACTGTATCAACCCTGCCATCCTGGAAAATGTCTTCTGTTTCTAGCAAAAGGAGGGGAAGATGAGTACGTGGATAAGCCATGCAGACAGTGACCACACATGACCAAGAGTGGCCATGGGGACAGAGGAGGTGCTTGTGGGAATATCTAAGTGAAGAGAGTTCTGGGTCATGGGAGAGCAAGTGCAAAGGCCCTGAGGTAGGCATACATTTAGTGGGCTCAGGGAACAAGGGGAAAGCCAGTGTGAGCTCTCCGTGGTGAGAGAGGTCGGGCTGGATATGAAAGAAGACCCGAGAGCACGAAGAGCAGTCCCGCACAGGCGCAGCCTTGCATTCCAAGCAAGGGCTTGGAGGGTCACTCCAAGAACGCAGGAGCTGCTGGACCTCAGACGGAGTGGGAGCGGCAGTGGGACACGCCGTGGACGGGGGTGGCTGGCATGTACCCCCAAAGTAGGGCCACAGCAGCTCCTAAAATTCACGCTCTCTGCTTCTTCAGCCGTGCCAGCCAGCTACTGATGTGGGCCCCCCCAAGGTGACATTTTAACATTATTACGTGATTTTTAGCAATTCTTGTTGTCATTCAACTGCCCATGAACTGCATGGGTGACGGCGGAACGCTGCGTAGGGGAAGAAGCCGAACCCGTGTGTGTCAGACATTACACACGTGTGTGCCATGTAGCGAGGGAAACGCAGCAGCCTGCAGGGACAGCTGCCGTGGCCACTAAGCAGGCGTGAGAATGCATTTGCCGAATTTACGTGAAGCCCTAGACCGTGACTCTTCGCTTGGCACGGTCCGGGGAAGCCAGTAGGTGGGACACGTGTGTAGAGGGTCTGACGGGGCAGCCTGGGAGACCAGCTGGCGCCGAAGGCTTCTGTGTGTGCCGGGGGAGGCGGGCGCCGGTCCTGTTCCCGAGCCCCGCCACAGCCACCACAGGGAACCCCAGGGCGGACGAAGGGATGAGTTTGTCTCTGCCGAGTCGTCCTGTTTCTCCCTTTGCCTCAGCTGCGCCCCTGAGCCACACAGGGGCGCTGCGCAGGGGCCGTGGGACACCATGTCCACCGCCCCGTGGCACCGTCCATGGCTCCCTGAGGCCACTGCCACGTCAGAAGAGGACAGAGCGAGGGTGAGACCTTCTCAGCTCAAGACTGAGACTTTTGAGTAAGTGGCTTTTTGCCAGTGTGTGTGAGAAGCTGGCATGCTGCCCACCTGCCGGCGAGGAGACTGTTCCCGGCCAGGGTGGCTGTCCCCGGGGCCAGTGATGACACTGACCCTCCCGTCACCTCACATACTGAGAGCCAGTGGCCGTTGATGGACAGGTCAGTCTGTGTCAGCTTTAGCCTAAGGCACGGGCTTGGGGACAGACAACTCCCCAAGCTCAGCGTGGCTGGTCAGCGCCTGTAGGATCTTGGACAAGTCTCAGTGACCACAAGAAGTAACATCACCTCTTTCAGCCCTGGTTTTGTTCTAGAGAGTAGGAAGGCCTGAAATCCCAGAACCCTGGGAGGCTGAGCTGGGAGGATTCCAAGTTTGAGCTCAGCCTTGGCAAGCTAGTGACTAGGCAAGACACTGTCTTAAAGTAAAAAAATTTTTAAATGGGCTGAGAATATAGCTTAGTGTGGAGGCCCTGCGTTCAGTCCCCAATACCACACACACAAAAGAGTAGGAATGCCAGTGTCAAGTTTGCAAGTGTCTCATGAGGTCGTGGGCCGCAGGGCACAGCACCGGGCCGGGCGCATGGGGCTGGGGATGCACGGCAGCCCCGAGAACTCAGTGCCTACAGCATGCTGAGGGTGTGTAGTGCAAGGGTCTCGGCCGTGTCACTCTCGCCTGTGAACACAGCAGCATGCCTGTTCGCTCTCGCCCCAGAGCCGCTCTTCACCCCATTCAGATCACACGATTATTCCAGCCCTGGGTCCCTCGGGTGGCAGCAGAGGGTTTTTGTTTTTCCTCCACGATGCTTTGAGCTCAGGTGGGGGCATGTTGGCTTCCCACGTGACTCAGCCCCAGGCTGGCATTCTGATCTTGTGGCAGATCTGGAGGGTAGGAAGCGTCTGTGCTGGGAGCAGGAGGCCAGAGCTCCTTGGGCTGTGTCCGGCTCTTCCTTGGTGCCGGCATGAAGGGCAGGGGCTCCGGCCTGTCTCCACGTCTGCCCACTAGGCCCCAGACCAGGCAGAGGGGCTGCCACCAAACCATCAAGTACCTCTCACTCCCTTATAGGGAGGACAGAAGGCACAGGTGATTCGCCCCCTTGCAGTGATGAAACTCGCCAGTCAGAGGGCCCGGCCCACACAGAGGGGACCCTCGCCACCCACCCAACGCACACACACACGCACACACACGCAGGGCACACACCGGTGTCCACCCCTCCAGGCCTGTGTGCAAACACGCTTTGCATAGCCGACTTGTTTACCCCGGGCCAGGCATAATTGGCTCGCCTCCCTCGGCACCTCAGGGCCCCCTCCCAGCCCTACGCACCTCGGAAGAAATTAGCAACGTGACAACCAACTCCAGTTGTCACAAACCCGGAACCCACCACCAGTCCGTGGCGGAGGGGGTGGGGCCACGGCGGCGCAGGGAGTAATTGGTGAACCCGAGGTGAATGGAATAATTGGAAAAGTGAGGTGTGAGTTTGTTACGGAGCCGAGCGTGGTGGGGGAGGGAAGGAGGGACGTGTTTAAAAGCCCGGTGTGTCCGCTTTATTCACAGCTTCTGATACAATAATTGCTATTTTGTGGTTTCTATTATCTACACAGTGGGAAGCATGCGGGTCTCTGTCCCCTGGCGAGCAGCTAGGCCGGGGAGGAGTCCCCAGGTGTCCTGTGATTCCCCTCCCTCACGGTCCCTCATGGCCCTGCCCCGCCTCGCCCCACCAGTGGCCCTTGGTCCCTGGAGACAGGGCTCATGCAAAAGTTCCTTCAAAAGCCGCTCTTAAAAAACGGCTCCGTGCACCTTGCCGCCAGATAAGCACCTTCGTAATGGCTGGTATTTATACATCGCTTATCTCCAAGGAGCTAAAGGTACTTCATCGATTTTTTTCTCCCCAACCTTTTCTTCCCCTCCCTTTTTAATTCTCTTCTGGTATCTCTCTGCGATCGTTGGTGCTGGCCTTGTGTGACCCTCGCAGTCCCACTAGTGCCTGCGGCCCTTGGCTGTCCAGCACTGTCACTGGCTGGTACAAGAGCTGGCCAGGGCTTAGAGTCCCTGGGCCGTGGGCATGGGAGGTCACTTTGTTTCTCTGGCCCTTGGTTTTCTCCTGTGAGGAGCGAGCAATGACACCGCCATCCCCTGACGGCGGTTCTCTCAGTACCTCTTAAAGACCCAGCGCCTGGAAGGCGTTCTGCGGTAGCTGGGGTGACGGCAGCTGTGCTGGGTCCCAAAGACCTGCCGGACACCTGGGAAGTATCCGCAGACGGCCAGGAGTCCCTTCTGAGACCTCACCCTGTTATTCTGCCACCCCCAACCCCTCTGTCTCTCTGGTCCTGCTGGCCGTGAGCATGCTCTGAAGCTGCGGTGTCTTCAGGCCCTGCGTTTCATTTGCCACGCACACGTCCATCTGAAAGCCCCAGACCGGGCTGAAACATCCCCAGGGCCCCGCGCCTCCTGGGACAGGCCTCCCAGCTCCCCATCCCTGCCTGGTCTCTCTGGTGCTTCCAGCCTGTCCTGCGCCATGGCTCCCTCTGCCAAGCTCTCAAGTGCCACTTCCCTGGGCCGCAGAGCCCGCCCCCCTCAGCCTCAATACCAGCTTCTTTCTCTCCTTTTAATTATTTTCCTTGCCTTTCTCCGGACCCTGGCTGCTTACCATGCACGGAGCATCCGCAGCTCGCGGTGTGCTGCAGAGGGAGGAATTAACCTCTCTCTCTCTCTCTCTCTCTCTCTCTCTCTCTCTCTCTCTCTCTCACACACACACACACACACACACACATACACGCATGCACACACATGTGCATACACAGCAGCCTAGCTCGTTAGAAATTACACAGGGCTAAGAAGTGTGGGCAGAGGGTGTTGAGACCCCCGTGGACTGGAGGGGAGAGGTCTGTGGGCAGAAGTAGGGGCTTGCACACAGCTGGGCAGGGGAACTGGGGCTCAGTCTCTCTCGGCCCTTCACCTGGCCTCCTGCTTTACCTCAGGCTTGGCCAGACCTCAGGAAGGGAGGGGGCTCAGTCTCCATCCAGGGAGCTGCAGGGCATGGACACGTCACATAGCCAGGAGAGAGCTCATGCCAGGGTTCCCACGCGAACCCTGCACTTTCTGGCAGGAACCCACTGCCGCCTCCTTGTTCCTTGGTCTGTAAGGAACGGCGGGATGAAGGATGATGAGCGTGCGTGCTGTGTGCACCCACGGCCGTTGTCCCAGGCAGCCACGCAGGCTGCGGATTGCGTGTGGTTCCTACCGTTCAGGGCTGGGCCCAGCCCCGTGGGGAGACACAGGTAAACAGTACGGGCCTAACGATAGTGGGTCACTGGCACAGTGAGCTGAGAGTCGGCGGGGAGTGGTGCCCAGCCCGCAGGAGCTGGGGAAAGCTCTTCGGAGGGTGGCCAGGCAGGGTGAGGAGCCAGGGGAGAGGCCAGAGTCCCTCAGTGGCCTGTGACCATGTGGCTTGCCCTGGCCAGGCTCCCTTGTGCCGGATGCTCCCGGGCTCTGTGGCCACCACACACGTCATCCCCGAGGTCGGGGCTTCTGGAGAGCTTTGCAGCCTCAGAGCCAGCGACGCGGGAAGCGTGCCCATCCACCCCTGTGCGCCCGTCCCGGACGTTCCTCGCTGGGGCACAGAGCTTTCCGCGAGGACTGAGAGGCGGTGTGTGTGTGTGTGTGTGTGTGTGTGTGTGTCGTGGGGCGTGTCGGCCTGTAGGTGGCAGAATAAAGCCAGGTTTGCACCCAGCTGCTCTCTGGTCCTCTCTAACCTCACCTTGTCATCCCACCTGGG
Source organism: Ctenodactylus gundi (assembly GCA_004027205.1). NCBI lineage: Eukaryota > Metazoa > Chordata > Mammalia > Rodentia > Ctenodactylidae > Ctenodactylus > Ctenodactylus gundi. Next base: position 47,462 of record PVKB01000988.1, read on the forward strand.
CGGCCTCTGGTCCCCAGCCCCGGCCCCCTCCACATGGGCCGGAGCCTCCTCTCCGTGGGAGGACTGACAGAGCCCCGCCAGGGCTCCCTTCGCCCGGGGAGGCTGGCCTTGTCGCCAGTGCCTCAGAGATGCCGGGCGGGGGGGTGGGGCGGCCTGGGAGAGCTCCGAGGAGACGTGCAGATTCATTTTGAGGATTCATAATGCCGCTTCCCTGCGCTGTCCTGCCTGCAGAAATTGGGCTGGCAGATGCCTGGTCATGCTGGCAGGGCTGCGGGTTAACGCCTCGGATTTAGCTTATATCATTTCACGAGAGCTTACGGCCTTTACTGTGTTTCTTACCCAATCGGTCTCTGGCCCTAAAGCATCCTAGACCACCGTGTATATGCGTGTGTGCCCAGGCAGCCGCAAGTGTGTGTAGATTTTCAAATAAAGTAATACCCCTCTTCACATGCCGTGCACATTAAATATTTATCGGCTGCAATTTGTGCATGTGTATTTGATAAATGGACGTGAGGAAGAGGCGGGGTGGGCGGGTAGCGAGAGCAGAGAGCCAGGCGGCCCCGAGGAAGCCTTTGTGCGGGCCGCGCTCCGAGGTTTGGCTCCGGGGAGGGAGCGGTGGGGGTCATCTGAGGCCGTGTTTTACCGTGAGACCCCGTTGGGATGGCCTCTCTAGAACGCTGTCTGACTTTGGTTTCACAGCTGTGAGAAGGACAGCTCAGGGTGGAGAGCCTGGGGTGCTGAGGCAGGAGCCCATGGCCCTGAGGATGTTTCTAGGTCCTAGGTCTGGGAGGAGGGTGCCCGCTGGATCTGGAAACAGGTTGGAAAGGTGAAGAAACCCCACGGATCCTGTGTCCAGAACCTCAGTCGTGTGTGCACAACACTGGCTTCTGGCAGAGAGAGCAGGGCAGGGCACAGGTCCTCCTGCTGGCAAGAGGAACCGGTCACCCTCTCCAGCCTGATTTCTTTCCCTGGCCCCGCTGACGGCCAGGACCTGAGAGGAGGCCGCAGGGCCCAGAGCCGGTGCACACTGCCGGGGAGCTGACACGAGTGGGTGTGAACATGCATGTGTGCTTGGGTGCCTGTGACGTGTCTCCTTTATGGCCCACGGAAAAAGTGAATGTGTGGGAGTCTGTCTTGCAGGCCCCAGTTCTCAAACTCTTGTATTTGCCTTTTGTTTCTAGCACCTTCGGGGAGCTCAAGACAGTCCGCTTGCCGAAGAAGATGACGGGGACGGGCTCGCACAGAGGGTTCGGCTTCGTCGACTTCCTCACGAAGCAGGACGCAAAGGTGAGCTGCAGCCGTGCCCTCCCGCCCAGCGGCCTCGCCTCTCAGGCCCTGGCAGGACCAGGAAGGTGGCGGGAAGCCTCCCATGAGCACCCTGAGGCTTTCCTTTGTCCCCTGACCTTGCCCGCTGGATTCTGTGTTCCCAGGGCTGCGTCTCGTGGCCCCTCCACTGGTGGCCTCCGTTCCTGGGCAGTGTAGCGCCTGCAAGGGAGGATGTGAGGGGCTGGTGGGCGGCGGGGACCCCGTCCTCCCCGTCGGCTCTGGGGTCCATCGTGAGGGCAGCCAGGCGGGCATGAGTGTCCCACTCCTCTGTTTTTGAGGGGAGGCAGCTGCTCCAGTTTGAGGCCTGGAAGTGCACGACAAGGCCTCGCTCTTGCGGGATGCTGGGTCCTCAGCCACCACCGGGCACACTGTCCCTACCAGTCCCAAGCTCAGAAGGTTGGATTCCATAGGAAGGTGGCCACAGGGCCATTGCTCCGGCCCTCCTTCCCTGAGCTCTGTGGGTGCCGTGGCATTCTCTGCTGCCCCCTCCTCTGTTGGGCTCAGCTTCTTTCACGGACAAAATAAAGACCCTGGCAGGGCTTGTCCAAGGGTGGGGCATCTTCACCCGACAAGGCGCTCTGAGAAGACGAGAAAGTGTTTGCAAGGGCCCCACGAGTGATCAGCCACGCAGAGCTGGAAGTACAGCTTAGGGACATGGTGGCACAACTTTGAGGACCCAGGGTGCTTGGGGACCCAAGGGCCTTGCCCACCGCCATTGTCTCGTGTCTTAAACTCGGCCAAGTGCCTGGGTGCCGCGTCCGCCTGCCTGCCTGCCCGCCACTTGGCTGTCGGCTGGCTGCTCTCCCCATGGTACCTGTCCACCTCTCCATGGTCCCTGTCAGGTAGGCAAGCGGCACCCTGCCAGTAGCCAGCCCCGGGGGACAGGAGAAACGGCACAGCAAGGCCCCTCCCAGGTCCCAGCAGAGGCCGTGCTGACCTCACCCGGCCTGCAGCGAGTGCCGGCGTGGCGGGGCTGGACTTCCTCCTGTTGCCACCTGCATGGTCCCCTTAGAGCCGCTGTCCCTTGGCCCTTGCGTGGCCCTCCGTGGTCAGAGCCCACCTTCCAGCTCTGTTGGCAGAGTGAAGCCAAGCAGGCAGCGTGCTCCCTTCTTGTTCCAAGGGGCTAGCAGGAAGGGAGGAAGGTCGTGGTCACCTGTTCCATGAGGAGAATCCTGTGTGAGTCACAGGGAGTGGTGGAGGGCGTGTGCCTCTGCCCCTGAGAAACGCCTCTCACCAAGGCCGATGCGGTGGCTAGTCACCCACGCAGACAGTGGTGCCAGACTACCTGTGTCCCCCTCCCAGTGCCGCCCCCACCTGTGTAGCCCCTTCCTGTGAGCCTCAGTTTCCCCCTGTGGACCAGTGGCTGAGTCTCCGTGAGGTCCAGGCCAGGGTGGCGTCTGTGGCCCCCATGTGCTCCACCAGGTGACCATGAGGGTGATGGCAGTGGTGATGCTTCAGAAGGGAGAGAGAGGGACAGGAGCAGGGTGCAGAGGCCCAGCCGCACCCGCCGCAAGGTCCCTTCCACACCATAGCCTCTTTCCAGCCCGAGTTCAATGTCAGGGTTGCCGTGGCATCTGCCCCAGGGCCAGGCCCACGTGTTTGCAAGGCACCCCCCGATGCCCCTGCAGGTGTCAGTCAGCACAGGTGGTCGGGGCTCGCATGCTGTGAAGGGAGCCCCGGCTGTCCAGGTGGCCCCAGCACCCAAGTGGCCTTGGCACCCAGGCCAAGCTGCAGTGGCCCTTCTGCAGCCCAGCATGGCCCTCGCTGGTGACTTAGGGAGGGTGCTGTCCCCTCCCTCTTTTCTTCCCTGCCCCCATGCCCGCTTCAGGGAGAGCAGGGGCAGCCGAGGACAGGCAGGCCTAAGCCTGGGGATTGGTTCTCCCCCCCGCCCCCCGCCTCTGCCAAGCAGCTGTTTCTGGCCCCACCATTCCGCAGCTCTGTTCCTTCCCCGCCGCCAGGGCTGGGTCCTTTGTGCCCTGTGTGCTGAGCAGGCTGGGCTTCCAGAAAGTACAGCCCCTGCCTGCTGTGAGCATCTCGCTTTGCAAGGATCTCTTTGCTCTTAGACTGGCACGGAAGCTGGCACGGCTGGCCCTCTACACTTCTGGTCAGTCTGAAAACCTCCCTGCTGCCTGAGTAGAGCGGGCAGTGCTGCCCTGCGCTGGCACAGAGGACTCTGCGTTGTGCGTGTGCGCGCACACTCTGAACGTCGCAGATGTTGACTTCCCACAGGGCGTGGGCGTGAAGGGGGAGCACGCTGCACAAGTGCCCAGAGGCCTTCCTGCCCCTGCAGAAGCAGGAGTTTGAACCCAGAGCTGAGGGGGGAGCAGCTTCCATGCCCCCGACCTTTTGAACTCCCTCCCTGTGGGAAGCTGTGAGGAAAGGAGGCTCCTTGAGGCCACCCCCACCCCAGGGCTCCCCAGGTCCTCACCTGTGGGAATCTCCATGGGACTCTTGTCTGTTCCTGACCCCGGCCCTGCAGGAGGGGCTGCACCCAGTCACTGGGCATCGGCACCTCCTTGGGCAGGGTCTGCCCTGGGCAGTCCTCAGACCCAGCAGGACAGGGGGACGCAGAGAGAGTAGACAGCAGCTGGGACAAGGAGACAGGGAGGGGACAGACACTCACTGGAGGACTTAAGCCCAAAGTCAGTGCAGAAGCTTGCGCTGCCTGGAGGGGTCAGGCTGGGCCCCAAGCCCTAGTGCCCAAGCTCTGATGCAGTCCCGTTCCCAGTATCTGCCTGTCCACAGCAAGCCAGTGGGTGCGGAGTCAGGGCCTGCCCCGTCCTCGAGGCGCCTGACCTTCCATACCTCGGTTTCTGCTTCGGCCCTCAGCACACGCCCACCTCTGTGTCCCTGAATGGGAGATTCTGAGTCCTGGGTCCCTTCCCTGAGACCCGCCTGCCACCTGTCACATCCTCAAGGACCGGCCTTTTAGAGTCAAGCACCTTATACTGAGAGAGCGGGCCCCAGGAGGGGCTTGGTGAGGGCTGCACATTGCTCAGAGTCCCCAGGTAGCCGCTGCTGACAGCACAAGGCCCTGCCAGTGTGGCTTCAGGTGTGGGGGGCTCACCGCACCTGTGTAGCCTCCTCCCATCCTGCAGCAGCGGGTCAAGTGGGACATCGGTGCCGAGTGGCCCTCCCCGAGGCCTCGTGGTGGCCGTGCAGAGCCCAGCTTCCTAGTACCTGGATGCTTTGGCAGCCCAGCATGAGACTGGGCCATCCTCCTTGTCCCAGGCACTGATGACCCATCCCTACTCGCAGGAAGGCAGATCGGTGCGCTGGCATATCCTCCCAACCTAAGACGTTTTATCCATCCCCGCTGTCCCAGGCAGTAAATGTCAGTCCCTGTAAATGTGCCCATGTTATCTACACCTCCGGGGATGATGACCAGCATTTCCCACAGAACCGCCCCTGTCGCAGGGGAGGCAGGAGACAAGGTCATCCAGGAAGGGTGAGCGAGCACCTCAGGAGGTCAGGGCCTCGGGCACATCTCATGCCCTGGTCCCCCGTGAGTACGCCCCATGCACACTTCTGCCCCATCACCGACACCACGTGGCTCCTCCAGGCAGAAAGGCAGCATCTCCGAATTGGTGAAACCCCTAACCTCTGAAATCTCTGCCAGCTCTGGTAGGGCCAGTGCTGGACACGGGGTACAGTAGGGTTGAGCCCCAGGGGACCTTAGGAACAGGTGAAAACTGGCCATGTGACAGTTGGGGAACCTGAGGCTCCGTGGCCAGAAGTCACTTGCTCAAGGTCACGCCTTCCTTCACTTAAATCGAGTGCCACGCTGTGTGTCCTCCCCGCCGTCCCCACCCCGCCCGGCCGCAGCACCTCACCCAGGACAGGGGTCAGCTAGAGACGCTTTGCAGGAAGCCCGAGTCGTCCCCGAAAGCATCTCTTGGGGCCAGCCAGGGTGGGCTCAGTCCCTGCGGCCCCCAGAGGCCTCTGGTGCCATGTGGCGTGGCTCCTTGGGCCTCCCTGCCGGCAGACACTGCAGCGCCCCTCCCGGCCCTCCCAAGCTCGGGACATGGCAGGTGTGCCCACCACCATTGGCTGAGCCACCAGTGGCCACTAGTATTCCATCTGCGGCTGCCCCCTCCTGTCTCCAGGCCAGCCATGGCAGGAGAGGGGCGGCCCGCAGGGAGGGAGGCCACGGCAGGCGGGCTGCAGCCCGGAAGCCGGGCGTCCGTCCATTTCCCCTCCATTTCCCCGCGACGCGCCTTCCGCTTCTCCTCCCGCGCCCGCCGCCTTTGTACTTTTGCAGCGCGGCTGTTTTTATTTGCCGCTGCCGCTGTTGTTTTAAAAGGTCTATTTTCACATGGAATGTTATCCAATTAGCAGAGCAATGTGTTGGCTTAAATAAACACTTGGGGGGAGCCGGCAGCAGGGAGACGTGATGGCGGCTGGCGTTGGCAGGCGGCTCTTCTCGCCGTGGTAAACAGCCGTGGCTGTAATTGGAGGGTCACTCCTGCACACGGCTCCCCTCTCGCTTCTTACTCATGCCGCAGGCCAGGAGTGGGCGCTGCGTGGGGGAGGTAGGACCATGTCCCAGCCCACCATAGCCCAGGCCGTGCGGCGTGTCACAGAGGACACCTGGGGCTGTCCACATTGCACCTCTGCACCTACAAGGCCTGCTAGGGCAGTGTTGGTGATGGGGGACACCAGGAAACCGCGCACCCAGCACAGTGCTTGACCATGTTCACACGCGGAAGTGATCATGTTGGCCCGCCACGGTGTGTGCCCAGCACATACCTGCCTGCCTCATTGAGTCAAAGGAAAAGAGGCCGTTTCCCCGGCCCTGTGGGAATGCAGCAGGTGTAGGGAAGAGGTGGCCCCCGGTCAGGACGGAGCCCGCCTGCATCCCCAACACCACTGTTCTGCATGCACTGTGCCATCAGAGTGCTGTCGTCCTCCTGTGGGAGTCTGGGCAGGGGCTCGGGGTCCCTCCGCCTGGGATGACTTCCCCACAGCAGGGGCTGGCAGTGCTGCCCAGCCATGGCCTCGGAGGGTGGTCTCCTGGGCCCCTGGGGTCCCACGCAGCCGTTGGGAATTGAGTATCTGTTGTCTTGGCTCCCGAAGTGTTAGCTGGAAGCAAAGCCAGGAATCTGTTCAGGTGTGTACATTACCTGCACGTAACTCTGCACCTGTGCTTTAGTGGTGGGGCCTGCCAAGTTCCCCTTGATCCTAGCCCAGAGACAGGTGACTGCATCTTGCACTTGCATTTCAAGACAAGGACTTAGGCTCAGCCAGCACATTTATGGGCTGAGAACCTAGAATCAGGACAAGCCTCCCTCCTCAGACTGCAAGTCCACACAGCCTGTGTGGCCCAGGCACACACAGGGCAAGTGTGCTGTGCAGACGCCTGTCGGGTGGCGGCCTCAGCCCCTCGGAGATCAGCGTGAAGACGATTCAGGATTGCGGGTGTTCGATTTGCAGATCTGCTAGGCAGTCAGTGAGAGTTAGCCAGGGAAGGTGAAGATCCCAGCCAAATGAGAAACCTTTCTTCCATCAAGAGCACTGAAATAATTGTACAGTCTCAGGGGAGCAGGCAGCGGGGACCCAGCACTTACCGTGTGGCAGGTGCCAGCGGGGGGACCAGCCGCAGTGAGTCTTGTCAGCTCGCTCCACCCTCCCGGCAGCCCTGGGACGTCCCAGCATCCCCATTTTGCAGTTGACAAGGTGCAGACTTGGGAAGTTCCTGGTCAGGTGGCAGCCTGCAGGTGGCCTGGCCAGGCTTTGTGCCCTGCTGGGACCCAGAACCTCTTCAGGCCACTTGCCTGTTGACCCTGGCTTCCTGCACTGCCCCGAGCCCCAGGCCTCTTCGTGCAGAGGCTGCTCTCCCTGCACCGGGGAGCTGAGGTTTTGTGCAGCTTGAGGCCTGCTGTAGAGGCTGTATGCCACCCTCCCATCCCAGGTGACACCTGACCCTGGGCAGTGGGGTTGGGGTGGATGGAGCTGGGGGAGGAAGGTGAAGGAAGGAGCAGCATCTGTCTCTCTGTCTGTCTCAGAAATCTGAGAGCCCACTGTCTGAAACTGAGCCCATGGTGTTGGTCTTGGCTCTGTGGTGTCATTTCCCAGGTAGCTCTTGGAAAAGTAGATCAGCTTTTCGTAGGTCACATGCCTGCCTTACAGGCAGCTCCCCGACATTCCAGATATGGGGTGGCAGCAAGGGAGAAGCAGGGGTGCCTTGCAGAGTGAGGCAGCCCCTGCCCGCCCACAGGAGCCCAGGACCAAGAGGGCCTGGGGGTCCCCTCCCCCAGGAGGCACTGGCCTCTTTCTGGACCATGTAGGGAGAAAGAACAGACCACGTCCCCTGTCCCCATAGGCATGCCGAAGGTGCTGGGACGATTTGGGGCAATGTGGCCATCCCTGTGTTCAGGTGAGGGTATCATCTTCCAGAAGTGCCAACAGTGCCCCCCAAGGAACAGGAGTGGCTCACAGGGTGCCCAGTCTCCCCAAAGGCCCATCCTTGCCTGGGTCTGGCCGTGTTGGCCCAAGCAGTTTGTAACAGCCAGGGACCAGATGTCCTGTCAGGGGCGCAGAGTGGCTTTTGTTGCTTGGAGGACACAGTTGTCTCCAGGGAGCTGCAGAAAGGTCGGCCCAGAGCACGAGCAGCTTTCCGGTGCTTCCCAGCCCTGAAACGTGGCTGCCAGGCCTGGTCGCAGTCCACAGACCTCAGCCGACTTCCCCCAGGAAATTGAGACCAGCCGGCACGAATGAGGCCTCCCAGGACCTGCGGCCCAAGGCCCGGGCCAGAGGAGACGAGGAAGTCAGAGAGACTGGGTGGTGGGGCCGCCGTGGAGCCTGAGGGAAGCTGCTCAGAGTGCTCCAGGGGGTCCCCAGGCATCTGAGCAGAGCAGGACCAGGCTCCAGACGTCCTACCTGAGGCGGGAGACTCCGCTGCACTGGCCAGGACAGAGGGACTCGGTCCCCAACAGGGTCCCAGTGGGGAGCAGAATCCGCTCCGAGTCATTCCGATGGGAAGAGAGTTACAGAGGAGTGAGTAGGCTGGGGGCCCCAGATGCCTGGGACAGTGGTGGTGGCATCTCCCTGGGTAAAGGACATGAGCAGAGCAGAGCAGAGGCAGGGCGAGGCGTGCCAGCCCCTCTGTCCTGCCTCCCGGGCTCCTGCCACTGCCTCCTGCTCTCTTCCTCTGGTAGAGAGCAGTGGAGTCCCGTCGTGGCCGCAGGGGTCAGCGCCCGAGCGACAGAGGATGGGGCTCGAGTTGGCTCAGAGGGCACGGTGTCAGCCAGTAGCCGGTGGCTGGAAGGGACCCCAGGGTGGCCGGCTCCTCCGTGGCGCTCTGTGTCACCTACTGCATATTCCTTCTGTTCTGGGTGAGGGCTCCTGCCAAGCCCCACAGGTTGGATGGGGGGTCTCTGCTGGTGGCGTGCGTTCCCATGCCATCCCGCAAGGTCCCAAAGTCATACGTGTGGCTGCAGGACCCACGTAGACTCTGTTCATTAGCTCTGTTGTGACCCAAAGGCCGGGTGTCCCTGTGTCTTTCTGAAACATGCCCCCGTCCTCACAGGCTTTGCGGGCTGCTGGGCAGGGATGAGAAGGAAGCTGAGGCAGGACAGCCGAGGCGGGCCTCCATCTCCAATCAGGGCCGCCCTGAGGTCCACCCCAGGCCTCTCCCCAGCTCCTCTCCCCTCTGGCTGCTCACTGAGCTCCGGGCACCATGCTGAGCCGGTCGGGCTGCAGCTCCTAGCCTCCAGGGCGCGGCGGGGTGGGGGCTGGGACCGGGGCTGGCTACAGCCTGCTCAGGAAGGCAGTCTTCCCTGGGCCACTACCCAGACGTGCGTGATGACCCCCACTTCCCCAGGCCAGGACCGTAGTCAGGGCCAGGTCGGAGATGGCCCTGCAGACCCCCAAAGGAGAAGGAGGAGGCAGCTGACCTGTGTGCCGACCGTAGCAAGAGCCTCGGTTTTTCCTTCTGTGAAGTGGGAGAGTGAGGTCTGTGCTTAGAGTCGGTGGAGGGAACACACTTGACGTTCTGTGAGCTGTAATCCATAACCCATGCCAAGCAGGCCTTCTATGCGACAGAGGGAACGCAACGGGAGCCGGTGGGAGAGACGCCAGGGTGGGAGTTGTCCCGGGGAGCAAGGCCGGGAGACGGCTTGGGCTATCATGGGGCTGTGTGCTCAGGGGACGGGAGAACCGGGGAGCGCGTTCCGTTAGATGGAGTCTGGCGTTAGGGTGGGAGCAGCTGGCAGACGGGATCCTGGCCTGCCCTGTCCCCACGCCGTGCCGGGAGGGATCCCTGCTCCAGCCAGCACCCCTGCAGCCCACCATCTCCCCCTCTGTCCCTTCCCTGCCCCCAGAATGCCTGAGTGCAACAAGCTCTCATTAGGCTCTTTAACGACACACAGTTACCATGGATTTTGCAAGGCCACTTTTAGCCCCAGATCCCTGTCCTCGTGCTGCCTGCGACTTTGAGGCCACCACACTCCAGCCATCGAGGCAGTGGGTGCGGGAGCACAACCTGGTTTCCTCTTGACCCGCGGGCACTAGCACAGGGAAAAGTAACCCCAATGTTTTGGGAGAACCCCGTGCCGCGTCCCAGCTGTAGGCGCTCTGAGTACGACTGCACGCCAGGCTCACATGGTCTCGGAGATGAGAACGGCGAAGTGTCCTGAGGTTGTGCCCGTTCTGAGTGCGGGTCTGCTCAGTGCCACATCCTCCTCGTTCCTTGCTGAGGTGACTCAGAGGCTCACAGGTATTAAGCAGCTCGCCCAGGGTCACACGGCTTGTGAGTCATGGTACAGCGAAGGCAGCTTGTGGAGCTCGCCCGTGCCCCCGCGTCTGAGCATGGACAGCCCTTCCAGAGAGGAGCTGGTAAAACGCCAGGAAGGCACCCAAGAGAGGGACTTGCCGGGAGTGCCGTCCGAGGGGGTCAGGAGGGAAAACAGCTGCAGCTGGCAGTGGATGGAGGTCCCGCCAGGCCTCCGCGGCTCCCGCGGATAGGGAGCAGCTCTGACAGCAGGAGTTGGAGGCAGGGCTGGGGCCTGTGGGCCTCTTCCTCCAGGATGGCGTCAGCCTCTCCCCAGCTCCCCTCACCCCCTCCTCCCCCTCCCCGGCAGACCGTTTTCCTGCCTCGCCAGCTGAGAGCCGTGTGTTTCAGAGCTCGGAATGGGCCATTTCGGCTCGGAGTCCAGATGCATTTTTATATCCGCCTGGAAAAAGATGCAGAGGCTCTGCTGGCAGCCAGGAGGAGTGTTCTAAATGAAAGTTTAAAAAATAATAGGAGAAGGAAAAGTTCCCTGCACCTGGCTATTCCCAGAGCAGCAGGGAGGCGAGCGGAGCACGGAGGGGCCCTTCTGCCTTCCCCTGCGCTGCGTGTTGGGCCTGGGAAGACGCGTTTCCCACCCGTCCTCCCTCCCGTGGGGTCTGCTGCCATGGACTAGACACCAGGCACCCGCGCCCCCCCCCCCCACGCCTGCTTGGAGTCCTCGGTGAGCCCCTTTGCACGTGAGGAGATGTGCCCAGCTGGGACAGTGGCATGCCTGAAGTCACCATCGCCTGCTGTGACAGCACAGTGGCTGTGTGGCTCAGACAGCAGAAATGTCTTGTCAGGCAGTTCCAGAGGCTGCAAGTCCAGCCGTGGGGCGTGGGCAGGGCTGGCTCCTTTGGGGGACGTCCATCCCACGCCTGCTGTCCTGGCCTCTAGTGCCAGCTGGCGATCCTCAGTGCCCTCGATACATAAGCTCATCACCGCTGTCTGTGTCTGCACGCGGCCCCCTGACGTCACCGGTCCCGTTGGGCTAGGGCCACCCTGCTCCACTGCAGCTTCATCTGGGCCCCTGGTCTGCAGCTACCTGTTCTCAGACACGGTCGTGTCCTGGGGTCCCGAGGTTTGAGAGCTGATGTTTCACCTTTTGGGGGAGTACAGCCCAACCATAACAGGCACATCGCAGTGAGGGCACGTGCTGGCTCCAGACCAGGCCGCTGGTCACGTCGTGCCTCTTGATACCAAAGGAGCGAGAGGCAAACCCAGCCCTCATTTCCTGGTCCCGTGGCCGCTGTCATGACCCAGAGGCAGAGCTGAGACCCCAACCCCCCGCTGCAGCTCCCCAGCCCCGATGGGGATGCCAAGGGCGTCGTGCTCCCAGGCCAGCTCCTGCCTCGGTACTCTGCAGAGAAACCGTGTCAGTGTGCCAGGCCCAGGCAGGGAGGCAGCCGGAGGAGAGCCGGCACCCCAGGGCGTGTGCTGTGTGCCCGGCTCTGGCCCTGGCTGTCGCCTTGAACCCTTGGGTTAGTATGCTGCGGCCCATTTTGAAGCCAGGAGGACCCATGGTTAACTTGCCAGGGACCTTGAGGCCACAGGCAGGGTGACCCCACAGTCCAGGAACTCCCGGCCACTGAGCCTTGTGTGGGGCAAGGGTGTTTCCGGAATGGCCCTCACGTGGCTCAGGAGGGTGCCCCTGTGCAGGGCTGTCTGGCCTGGAGGGTACTGACCACGCTGTGGTCGTTCACAGGAAACACCACGGGTGGGGACAGGTGGGAGTAAAGAGCTGAGCAGACTGTGTCTTCTGAGGGCAGTGAAGTGTGAGGTTAATCTGGGGGTGCCAACCAGCTGTGCGCCACACCAGTCACCCCAGAAGTGCACGCCTCAGATGGGTGACTCAGCTCACCAGGAACCCTGTGTGCTTCCTGGATAGTGTTAAAAATGAACAGCGGGAACCAGGCCGTGTGGAGGCTGGAACGGTGCAGATCCCAGGCGGCGGGCTGCGAGCGGCAGTGGAGCCTGCAGCAGAGGCCCTGGGGGTGGCAAGGGGGTGGTAGAGCCAGCCCTCTGGGAAGCTGAGGCGGGAGAATCGCCAGCTCGAGCCCCGCCTGGGCAACCTAACGACTTCATGCGACCCTGTCTCAAAATAACTACGAAGAACTGGGGGTGTAGCTGGGTGCAGAGGCCCTGCCTTCAACCCTAAGTACTGGGGTAGGCGGGAGCAGCAGCAGCAGGGAAGGAGATGGTGGAGAGCACTGGGGGCGGGGCGGGAAGAGGGCGGAGCCCTGGGGGTAGTAAAGGAGGAGAGTGGCTCCAGGTGACCGTGAGGGCCCACACCGCTATCACCCCGGGCTCTGCATGGCTCAGCTTGGTCGTGTGGCCGCAGATAGGATGTCACGCGGGAGTGAGCCGGCCACCCTGCCCAGCCACAATGATGGCCCGACTCGGTGGGTCAGCTGCTCTGCCCCTCGCCACTCTCTCCCTGGAAGCATAACCCTTTAGTTAAGTAGGTGTGCCTGTCTGCCCCCTCACCCTCGCTAGAGACCCCGAGTCCCCTGGGCCAGCGCTTGGGCCTCGTCTCAGGTGCCGCGGCAGGGGGAGGCGGAGCAGAGTGCCCAGCATGCCCAGTGAGCTGACCTGTTGCTTATCCCCTGCAGCGAGCCTTCAGCGCCCTATGCCACAGCACCCACCTGTACGGCCGGAGGCTGGTGCTGGAGTGGGCCGACTCCGAGACGACCCTTCAGGCCCTGCGGCGGAAGACAGCTGAGCACTTCCATGGTAAGGAGGTGGGGACGGTCTCGTGGCTTGGCTGCAGAGGCACCCAGGAGTGGCCTTGCCCTGGCTGCCTGGCAGCTGGACACTGGCGCTGCCTCCCTAGGCGCATGTCCTTGCAGCTCGCAGGTGGCCGGGTCCCCAGGAACCCAGGCAGGGGAGCGAGGGCAGCTGTTCCTAGGCTTCCTTCCCTTCCTGCCCTTCCCAGGACCCGTCAGTCCTTGGTGGCTAACCCAGGGACTACACTGCTGGTTTTCCTCTGTTCACCCCAAGGAGACATTCCTGCGTCACCTTGTCTGGGGATTATCCTCTGCGGGTTCTGGTGTTCACAGGCCTGGCTCCACCTCTTGGTGGCACTCTGTGGCTTTGGTGACCATTCTGCCAATGACTAGAAAAGCCCAAGCACCCACAGGGTCTTCAAGCTGGGGCACAGCAGTGACCAAGCCAGGCTGTGGGCTCAGGAGGACAGGAGGCCGGGCCACGGCATGTCATCAGGTGGTCGGCCAGGCCAGCGGCATAGGGTACCCTGCGGGTGGCGTGACCGTGGTGCATCTGCGGAACAGGGAACCAGCGGGGAGGGCGGCCATGTGCCCCTCCTTTCCCATCTCCCCACCTCCTACACCCCATTCTCAGATGTGTCTTCAGTGTGGCCAGCCAGGTCCCCAAAAGGCCAGCTGCCGGCTTCCTTCCGCTCCCTTTGTGACGGGATAGGCCTGGATACTCCCAGCCGTGGTTACGCACGAGCTGAGGTCTCGGGCAGTGTACTGCCTTCCTCCTGCCCCGCCGTCCCTGGCTGTCAGTGCTTCCAGGGTATCTGCTCAGGGGTCTGCCGTTGTCATCTGTGCCCGTCCCCACAGGGCGGCTAGGGCAGACGTGTCACCGGGGAGTGTTTGCTGCAAAGCCCCCTCCCCAGTTGTCTGTGTGGAGAGACCCTGGGGCTGAGAGTGGTTGTCGCCTTACCACACCAGGGAGCCAGCCTCCTGAGCCAGCCTCAGCTGCAGAGACCTGGGATGTTCCCATCCCATGGACCAAGCTTTCCAAGATGGCCAGTCTTGTCAGGGACTGGAAACCTGATCTTCTAAGAAACAACACCATAAGAATGCACCCCCGAGGGTGCCCCCAATTCCAGAGGTGTCCGCTGTAGGACCTCTAAGCACAGCCAGCCTGCTGGGCCTCAGAGCACAGACCCCACCCAGAAGGTCCTCCCGCTCCAGCGGATAATGCTGCGCCCTCTGGGGATCATGCCTGTCCTGAGTGCCTCCAAGGCCCAGCCCAAAGGGCAGGTGCTGCCTCCAGGAAGCCCCCGTTCCCAGGCCTCAGTGACCACTGCTCCATTTCTGTTCCTGTCATGATGTAAGTTTTGGGGGGTTTTTTGCTTGTTTGTTTTTTGGTGGCACCAGGGACTGAGCCCAGGGCCTTCCCACCGAGGTGGTGTTTACCCAACCTAGGTTTATGGGAGATTTTTTTGTTTCTTTTTAAACAGGTTCTTGCTAGGTTACTAGTTGCCCAGGCAGGACTCGAACTTGCAGAGTCCTCCAGCCTCGGCCTGCCAGAGTCATCCCAGGGATGACAGGCCTGCGCCCCCAGGCCTGGTGAGGGTAACTGTGCATGCAGCTGGTATCCTCACCAGAGCCACCCCCACCCCACCTCTGCCTGGAGACCGTCTGCTGGTGCTCTCTGTCACTGAAGGTTCTTCTCTGGGCCCCGTGTCCCACCAGGCTGGCAGAGCGAGTAGGAAACCAGCGAGACTGAGGTGGGCCACACGCTGGCAAGCTCATGACTGTGCAGGCAGGGACTGTGCGTATCGACAGCCATCGACAGGCCCAAATGCACCATCGGCAAATGTTTGCTTAAGGGACTGTCCCTGGGGCACGGGCCAGGGACCCCCCGCCCACGGGCCGGCCGGGCAGCGCGTACTCAGCGCTTCTGCCGCATGGGGGAGAAACCGCTTCAGTAAGTCGGGCTCTGCAGGCCGCACCCTGGCGTCTCCCGCCCCGTCACCAGTTAGAGGACCCAGCGGGGGCATCTCTGTGGGATCGGCCATTGCCCGGGTCCTGGTGGGGGACATGGTAGTGTTGGGGAGGGGACAGAGTGTTAGGTCCTTCCTGCCTCCCATGGCTGCTCCAGGAACCTTGTGAGACAGGCGTGGCCAGCCCCATTTACAGATAAGCAGACTGAGGCCGAGCCTCATCCCTCTCCCCACCCAACCACCCCCTCTCCGCCACTGGTCTGACCTTGGCCTTCACCTCTGCAGGGAAGGTGGTCCCGTGTTTGGTGTTGGGGGGCTGCTGGGTCAGTGGAGTGCGCCGTGGGGAGTGGTGAGAACAGAGCAGATGCCTTTCCCTGTGGTGAAAATAACTCAGCTCATTTGTGTCGAAATCCACATTGTTCGCAGCTTCTGGGGCCTTAGCCACCCTGAGGGAGGTGGGCTCCATGCCCAGCTCTGGCCTTGGCCTTGAACTCTGCCAAGAAGGCACTCAGGTCTCATGTGGAGGTCCAGAGCCAGCTGCGATGAAGGTTTCCCTGTGGAGTGCAGGCCGGAGCCTGCGGCAGCATGGCCTTGCCCAGCCAAGGCAGCGGCCTGGCCTGCATCCCTGCGGCCTGTGGCTCGTCCTTAGGAGAGGGGAGGTGACCGCAGGAGGCAGAGCCCCTGTGGTGGAGCCAACAAGCGCCGCTGAGTTTGCCCTGTCCCAGCCCAGCTGCTGGCCTCATGGAGATAGCCCTGGTCCAGAGCTTTCTCACGCCAGGGACCGGCCTCCTCTCCGCCACCCAGGTCCCTAAGCAGCCCAGGGCAGGGAGAATGAGGAGCAGGTCTGTACCAGCGGTGCTGTCCCAGGTGCTGCTTCTGCCAGCTGCCCCAGGCTGCCGAAGGATCTCGGAGCTCCCCGCATCCTGCCACCCCAGGCCAGGAGCCAAAGGACAGTGCGCTTCAATAAGAGGAAGGGACAGGGAGGAGCCCTGGTGTCTAGTACACTTCACATAGCAGAGAGTGTCTGTACACGCAAGTTCATGTATGTATGCATGTGTGTGCAGCTCACCAGGCACTCAAGTAGTGCCCAGGACATAGTGTCTTCATCTAGCCCTGGTACCCCCTGCCTCCCATGCCTCGAGCTAGCACCACAGAGCCTGGCACACAGTAGGAGTCTAATTAGTGCACAGAAGTGAGCCTAAAAAGGAGAGGAAGGAGGAGGGGGTTCCTTGATGCTAAGCCACTGCTGCGGTACTGCCCGCCTCATGGGAGCCCGGTGTCCTCAGCTGCCCATGCCAGCTCCCTGCATCTCCCCGTGGTTTGCATGACCTAGGGCGCTCCGCATCCTCCCCTCCCAGCTCCCCTGCAAGTTGGTGCCTGGGAAACACCCGCCAAACTGAACAGCAGAGCACAGGTCACTGAAAGTCCTTGTAGAAGTCGCCCTGGGTAGGCAAAGACCTTGACAGCAGACAGGTGCATTGGCAGGGGGCGGCCAGACCAGCAGCCCCCAAATCCACCCTCCGGGCCTCCGGGCCTCCGTCTCGGCCTCCCTGCCTCTCCCCCCACTCCCTCCCGGCCTCCCTGCCCAGCCAAGAATCAGATTTCTCATCCCGTGGTAGGTGAAGTGCTGTTCTTCAGCGCCTCGCATGTGGGAGTGTGAAAGGAGAGAGCGTGGAAGGAAGAAAGAGGAAAGTCCGCCGCTGGCTGTGTCCCTTTCTTCCCGAGCGTGTTACAGAACAGCAGGGTCGCGGCACGAGAAGCTTTCAGGCCCAGCAGCCGTGGTACCTGCGCGCGCAGCCGAGCGAGGATAATGGCAGGGGAGAGATCCGCCACAGATCCCCCTGTTTTAAGAGCTCCCAGCCGGGGAGGCCCCGGCACACGGGCTTTCATTTGGTCGGGAGCGCGGCTCTGCTCCGCCGTGTTGTCTTATTCCAGCTGGGGAGGACGGACGGGCTGTGGTTAGCGTCGGTACCTTTCACCTCCGGAGCCGGGAGCCCAGACATGACCGGAATGGCAAGTGGCTGCCGTGGCGCCGTCTCGCCGTCCCGCCCTCCCGCCCACACTGAGGTCCCAGAGCCACGAGGAGCTCTGGCTCCTGGCTGCCCACACTCAGCTCCTCCCGGCCTGAAGCTGGACATGGTGGTGCACATCCTTAATCCTGTCACCCTGGGAGGCTGGGGCAGGAGGGTCACCAGTGTGAGCCCAGCCTGCACAAACTAGCAACTTAGCAAGACCCGGTCTCAAAAAAGTAAAGAAGGGCTGTGATGTAGTTCAGGGTGAAGGCCTTGGGTTCAGTCCCCAGTCCATTAAAACAAAAAACAACAGCAAAAAAGAAGTGCCATCTGAAACCCCGACGGGGCTACTGACCGGCCTCCCGATCACTCCGGAGCCTGCAGAAGCGGCAGCCTGGCCTGGTCACATCCTGCGTCCTGGCAGTAGCAGTCCCAGTGGCCCGCCACATGGAGCCCAGGCTTCTAGTGCAGGAGGGCCGCGCCTGCGCAGTCCCGGCCCGTTCTGCTCTCCCAGTCAGGTTTTGTTGGAGCAGAGCCGTGATCATCTCTAAATGTTGTCTGCGGCTAAAGGGGCAAAGTTGAGTGGTTGTGACTGACCCTGTGGCCCACGAGCCCCAAAATCTCTAGTGGCGGGCCCTTCATGAAAAAGCACTCAGCCCCTGGCCTTGCAGAATGGCTGCCTTACCTCACCCAGAAGCCCCAGGCAGCTCCCACCCCTGGACCCACCCCGTTTCTCAGTGTACGGTTCTAGAAGGCATTTGTATCCCCGCCCCTCCAGCCAGAGCCTGGGGCCTCTGAATCTGTCCCTGAAGGCTGCCTGTGACCTTGCTTCTGGCCACACTCCCACACAGAGCTGATATCTAAGCGCCAGAGTCAGGGATTTCCAAAAACTAGACACCAACAAAGTCCTGCCAGTGACGTGTCTAGAAAGGAGGTCAGGAAGGAGGCGGTTATAGGTTTTCAAGGAGGGTGGCAGACAGAGACGGCTAAAGATCTGAGGGAAACATTCCCAGCCTAGGGAACCACAGGTACAAAGGCCCTGGGGCTTAAGCATGTTCAAAGCAGGCTGTGGGGAAGAACAGTAGCCCTGTAGCCCAGAATGGAGCGGCCTAGCAAGGCTCTTCTCATGGCTGTGAGGCTTGTCTAGCCCAGCGGGGAACCCAGCTTTTATTTATGACACAGTGGGTCAGCCCCGAGCGGCTGAAGGGTGGGAGTGCTGAGGCCTCAGAGACCATGCCAGGCCCCTTCCTTGCTGCTGTGTGGGGCTCGCAAAGACTGGACCAGTAAGATTGTCGTGCAAGCAGGGACAGAGGCAGTGGCCAGGGCCAGGGCAGAGGTCACGAGTGGAGTGCTTTTGGAGGAAAGGCAGACCCGGCAAGCTTGCTTCTGGAGGCTGGAGAGGGCAAGTCGGGCAGCTAGCCCTTGGCTGTGAGGGTGGTGCGGCCCTCTGACCAGCAGGCCCAGAAGCTGGGAACAGGCGGGTGCGTGGGGGTCCGAGCATGTTGGGCTTGAGGAGCCTACGAGACAGCCTGTGGGGTGTCACGCAGACAGATCGATGAGTTCAGGGCTCAGGGGCAAAGCCCAGCTGAGATGTAAATTTGGGAGCCATCAGCATACGGGTGATATTTAAGCCGACCACCATTCCCAAACGCCCCCTGCCGTAGGTTAATCATCCTCCCGGCAGCACGTTTTCAAAAGACCAGTGCCCACAAGAGCCCGTTATCCCCGCATCGGCACTGGCAAACGGGGCTTCTTGATCTCGGCCACAGAAACCTCATCATCAGGCTTTAAAAAGCACAGGAAAGTTCAAGCAAGGATGTGAAGTCACAGAATTTATTATTCAAAATTTCCCTTGACTGTGGCTCTGGCCAGCCTCCTGGTGACCGAGGTTTTCTGTAAGCTCCCATCTCGGCCCTGCCTGTCTCCTTGTCCCTCTCTGGAGATGGCTGTGGTGGTCTGACCCCAGAGACTCCAGAGGAGGTGTGGATGGTGGAGGTGGGGTTGAACAGGAGGTGTTAGACCCCACCTTCATGGAAGCGGGTCCCTGTATGTGTCTTTCCACTCGAGTTGCTAGGTTCTGTTCTGTCTACAGTTCTGTAGGCCAGCCCCGGTACCTTCACACCGAATTACAGCCCCAGACACTTTTTTGTAACTGGATCTTTTTTGTTTGTTTGTTTGTTTGTTTTGAGGCAAGGCCTTACTGATTTGCCCAGACTGGGCTCTAACTTGCCATCCTCCTGCCTCAGCCTCCCAGAATACTAGGATGACACCAAGCGCAGCTTGGTTATTCCACTCTTTCACCAGCCCCTCACTGCACTGGTGGGCACAACCCGGGTAAGTTGGCCCGCTCTGTGTCACATGCTCCTGGCCTCCCCAGCTGGCAGAGGCAAAATCAGGAGAAAGGAAATCAAAAGGCAGAATCGTAGTCCAGGCGGCTCCCAGCCAAGGTGAGGAGGGAGGCCCCTTCCAAGGGCCACGTGCTTTTCCCAGCAAAGGTGCCCGGGGAGCCTGGGGGCCCAGAGGCCAGCGGAGCAGGTGTCACCCCGCCAGCGCCTCCTGCGCCCCATGCTCAAGCCTCATCGGGTGGGTTGGGGAAATATTTCCGTGAGCTTCGCCAATATCCTGCTCACACTCCCTGCGTCCCCCGGGAGCGGCTGTCCGTGAGGGGAAGGCACTTGCTCCCAATCTAGCTAAATTGTTATTGACTTGTATTCTCTGCGTTCTGCAAACATTTCACTGCGCCGTCGCCAGCAAGGCCAGGAATCCCTGCTAGGGCTAACGGGGAAGCCAGCTGTGCCGGGCCGTCGCTTCTGCTCCTCCTCATCGATCACAGAATTAAACTGACAGGAGGCGGATTGCAGAGTGCCCGGGAGTGGCAGGGGCCCCGCCAGGACTGGACAAGGGGCCTGGGGGCCTGGGGACCGGAGGGCGGAAGGAGGTGGGCATCCCTCCAGGGCGGCGCCAGCGGCAAGGGTGGCCAGGCCCACATCTGAGTTGCAGGCTGGCCTGCTGGCAGCAAGTCACAGAAGATAGACGCGGTTTTATTGCTGCCTCATGACCCAGGTGAACGCAGCGGGGCTCTGTACACACAGAGGAGAGGGGACAGGTCAGAGGCCACCTGGGTGAGCGTCAGCCCAGAGCAGCCACAGCTCTGTTTTGCCTACAGGATACGAAAACAGCCAAGCACAACGGAGCGCTTGGAATCCCAGCCACTCAGGAGGCCGAGGCAAGCAGGTCATAATCAGCTGGAGGCCAGCCTGGCCAAGTCAGCAAGAACCTGTCTCTAAACTAAAAAAGAAAAAAAAATGAAAAATAGAAAATGTGAAAGCCGAGGAGCCCAGCCCAGGAGTAGAGTGCTCAAGTGACGTGCATAAGCCCCTGGGCTCTGTTTCCTGCACCTCGCACACCAGAAAGAAGGGAAGCAGATGATTCTGAGTTGATCATTACTGCTTTACTATTAGAAAATTATGGCCTGAAAGTGAAGATTCTGAGCCCTCTTGAAAAATCAAGCCTGGCCGCCCTGTTCCGCATCTGTCTGTGTCTGCCTTCACCCACCCCTACGGGCTGGGCACATGTGACCTGGCCCTTCCACACACACACGGCACACCAGAGTGAGAGCCACGCGCCAGGGTGCATGCGCCATAGGGGAGCTGGGGTCCTTTGTGCTTGGGTTATTGACAGCAGTGGCCTTGGCAACTAGATGTCCAGTCCCCACCCTGCTGTCTCACCTGAGCCTCTGGGGTAGACTTCAGTTGACCCTGTTGGGTGCTGGGCTGGGACCACTGGCCCTGGAGGAACCTGTGGGTACTGCTAGACGTCCTTGTTCCACTACTCTCCTGCAGAGTCCCACCCTCCCAAGGAGGGTGGCTGAGCCACACAGCCTTGGGCTCTGCAGCCGTGGGCAGGCAGGCCCAGGAGCCGGCTGCCCACACGAGGCCCTGAGCGGAGGGCCTGCCACGATCACCTGGCTTCCTCCGTGCCCTAGAGCAGCTGCTTCCGTAGCTGTAGACAAGGCGGACACTGATGTCCCACCTCACATCTGTGGGGAAGTCTGCACCCCGCTTGCTGCACAGAGCCAGAGGTGGCTGGGGACCTATCCCCAGCCTTGGCTTGGGTAGCCGGGTTCTCTGTTTGCTGGGTCCTGTGCATCTTCTGCCATCACTCGGGTTTGACCAGCCACATGGGCACAGCACCTGTCAGAACAGGCCCTGGGCTAAGGGCCTCCAAGCCTGTGTCACTGAGTACGCCGACGGGTGCCTCTGCCAGGTCCCAACTGTGCGCAATAGAAGTGGGTCTCCAGGACCACAGCTCTGCCCCATAGCCAGTGGTTCCATTTACCCTTCGGGCTGTTCCTCGCCATTCCCAGCACCGTGCCCACTGTAGGGTGGTACTGAAGGCTGGAACCCCAGTCCTTGTGAGACCGGCAGAAGCACTGTTGCCTTGTTAACAGACGGGAATGTAGGGTGTGGAGCAAAGCCACTCCCAGCAGCCCCTGCGGTGGCAGAAGCCAGTTGGGCCCTGGTTCTTCGGGGGACCTGCTGTGTTTGCTGGGGACCTCTCCCTAAGCTAGCAGTCGCTGGCTTTGCCTCTTGGGCCAGGCTGCTCCTGTCTGCAGTGTCCTTCCAGAAGCATCTCGAGCATGCCCTGTGTGCACAGCCCTGGGCAGGCGGGCCGGGGTCCTGAAGGCCCTGCCCCGGGGAGTTGCGAGGTGGTGGTTCAGACGAGGCAGAGTGCTTGGCCCCTCTCGTGTCTCCGGTGCCCTCAGGTTCCCCAGGGCACCTGAAGATTGCCGGTGGCCCAGGGTGGCCAACCATTGAGTGTCAGGGCTGTGTGCCTTCCTCCTACAGCTGGTGCTCCGTATCGTGGCTCAGTAAGCAAGTTTTCCATGCTGCCTGAGCTAGCCTCGAGCTCGTCTTCCACTGCCTCGGCCTCCCCAGGACTGGGATGACAGGCACCTACCCCGTGCCCGGTTTATAATATCCGTAAGCACCTCGGGGGTAGGCACTGTGAATTTCATTATCACTCAGTGACTGCAGAAGCCGAGCCCAGAGAGGTGAGGCAAGTTCCTTGAGGTTGCCCAGCTGGGGTCAGCAAGGTGCAACCCTGGCAGCCCAGCCGCCTCCGCACCCAGAACCCGCCAGCTTCCCCGCCTGCTCTGCCCCTCCCTGGCGGTCGGCTCTTCCCAGGACTCCTTTCATATCAGCCGCACTCTGAGCCCAGCGTGCCTTCCTCCACTGGCCGAGCCTCTAGAACAAAACCGTGAAGCGCTGCCTCTCATCCCCCCGGCGCGCCAGCGCCAGCCAGGGAGGGGAGCGGCGCAGGCTGGCGTGCTGTCAAGGAATTAATTGAAAAATAAAACCATGAGCTGGGAAACTCCAGAAATGCAAAAATAAATAAATAAATAACTGGTGGAGCGGAGGGGGAGGGGGCAGGGCTGGGGGCTGCCGGGCCGGCCGAGCTTTTTGTCAAGTTAATTTCTCGGGTGCTGCTGTTGGGTGACACTCGCTGGCTGTTTATCTTCGGGTGCAGCTGTAACGCGGAGGGAGAATGCGCAGCTTGTTCCGTTTGTTTATCTGACACCTTTTCTCCGGTTCCGCATTGTGTTTGTTTGGTGAAACCCACTGAGGCTTTTGATGTCTGGGAAGCGGGATTTCAGCAGCTGTTCCCGGCAGGCAGGCAGGGCGCAGCGTGCACGCCTGCAGGCCAGGCCCGCGGGGTGCCGGTACCCCTGGGTAGGGACCAGTGGAGGCTGGGCTGGGACTTCCGGCTGGCATCCTGGCCATCCACTTGAGCCAGGCGTTGGGGGCGGCAGTGGGTGCCAGTTCCCAACCTTGATCTTCATGATTGTCAACTGCAGTGTGAGCTCATGAGCCGCAGTGACTGGCCAAGGGTCACTGTGCCAGTGAGCCTCAGAGACTCGGTGGATGCCCCATTTCCCAACAGTCTTAAGGAGCGGTTCGTGGCCTTTCAGCCGGGTGGCCCAGTCGCTTCAGTCATTTGCCTATGGCCACACATAAATCTCCTGCCTGTGCCCTGGGCAGGTGGCAGAGCCTTGCCTTGCCGGTGTTCACTGCCCTGGGGCAGAGGGGGCTGAGAGCGCCACACCTCTGATGTCAGCCATAAACATGTTGAGGCAGCAGCACAGAGTGAGCCCAAACTGGCTCTCTCCACCCTACAAGGTCAGCCTCAATAGCAGCCCAATTTATAGATAAACTGAGGCACAGAGACATAAAGGTTGTTTCCTGAGGCCACACAGCTTGTTGGCAGCTGGGCTGAAATAGAACCTGAGCCTGGGGTCCGCATCTATTCCAAGTCTGTCTCATCCTGAGGCCACACCCGAGCACCTCAGGCTCTGCCCTCGCTGCTGCGTGACCGGCGTGGACCTCCCAGGACTGCATGGCGTGGCCAGCTGAGGCTGCCATCTTCTGGCTCCGCTGTTTTTCCGCCTGGGAAGCAGGTGCGCCAACGCCTCCATGCCCTTAGGTAGGACCCTGAGGGTGCAGTGCCCATCCGGGCGCTGCTTCTCTGTCCGGCTTCACTGCCTCCCTCTGGCCTCAGTTTCCCCATCCAGGCAACATCCCAGGTGCCTCCCGGCTATACCATCCTGTGATTCCATGACCAGGTACTCAGACCATCCCAGAGGCCTGGGGCCTGCCGGCTTTGTGTCCTGCCGCTGTGATCCCAGCCACACTGGCTCGCCCAGTGGCAGCTCGCTGTGCGCCCCACAAACAAGCCCTCTGGTTTTAGTTATTCAGTCTCAGGCTTTCTTATTTTTTATTTATCTTGAGGCAGGACCTCACTAAGTTACTGCCTGGACTTGAACTTGTGATCCTTGTCACTAGGCTGGACTTGAACTTGTGATGCTCCTGCCTCAGCCTCCCGGGTGCTGGGATCACACGCCTGGCATGCCCGTTCATCCAGGTTGTATTCTGCAGGTGACTGGGGAGCATCTGCTCTGACCCGGCTCTGGGACCCAAGAGCTGAGGTGGAGGCAGCCACCGCTCCCAGAGCGAGGGCCACCGGCAGGCCTGGACATGCTGGGCCGCTGCCACTGAGGCTGAGAGGGCGAGCTGTGCAGAGCTGCCCTCGGGCCAGCCTGCTGCCCAGACGTCTGACATCCTGAGCTAGACTCAAGGGTCCCAGCAGGTGGAATCTTGGGGCCACGGGGCACAGTTGGAATGTGGCCTTGGGCAGCTTCCCTGTCCCAGCTGTGCCACTGGTGACCCAGTACGGACTGGTGCTCACCCTTCCTACGTAATCAGCATTTCCCAAGGGTGCTCGTGCAGTGATAATTCCCCCAGGGGGCAGTCGGTGCCTGGTGAGCACCAGGAGAGGCCCAGGCCAGGCGCCGTGCCGTGGGAGTGGGTGCCCGCTGCGTGCCTGTCACCGAGTGCCCTGCCAGGAGGGGCAGCCTGGTGTGGAGATGGCCCCACATGCAGCCTCAGCTTCTCAGGAAAATGGCACTGGTGGAGGTCTGGACGCATCCTCGAGATCAGTTTTTTCAAAAAGTCCTCAGGTTGCTTTTCAGAGCAACCCTGGCTGGGCCAGGGGTTGGGACTCTGAACCGATTGTGGTTTTTTGGTTGTTTTGGGGGGTTTTGGGAGATTGTTTTGAGGCAGGGTCTGTCTCTGTAGCCCTGAACTCACTATGGAGCCCAGGCTGGTGTTGGATTCACAGCAGTCCTCCTGCCTCTGCCTCCCTAATGCTGGGATTACAGATGTGCACCTAACAGTGCCCAGCACTCGGCAGGCACCAGGGTGCGATGGGACCAGCTGCCAGGCAGAGAAGGGCCCAGCTGTGGAGAGGCCTTAGGGAGCCAGATGCCCAGGCCTTGCACACAGCGCCCACGCCTGGCTATATGTGGTGCTGGGGAATCAATCTCAGGGCCTTGTGTTTGCAAGGCAAGCGCTTTAACCCCTGTGCCATTCGTCCAGTCCTACACCGATTGTTGTTTTTGGTTCTATGAGGGCCATCCCCAGGCCATTCTCTTTCTTTTGAGGCAGGCCTTGCTGAGTTGCCCACACTGTCCTCAAACTTAGACTCTTCCTGCCTCGGCCGCTCAAGTAGCTGATTTGTGGCCTGAGACACTGTGCAGGTCTGGTTGTATTTTAGAGCTTAAGCAGCAAGGATTGGGGAGGAAGCGTATGCCTCGCCAGCATGGGGCTTCTGCCCTGGAGGACAGAACATCACTACGGGGGGGAGGGGTGGAAGGGTGCCCCGGGCCCCCAGCCCGCCCAGCCCACAGCGTGGACTCGCCCCAGCGGCCCCTCCCCCGCGTGGGCAGCAAGAGAGGGGACGGGCCAGGCCTGTTCTGCTGGCCTTCCTATTTCCTGACGCCTATTACCTGCAGGCGAATTCAATTTCCAGAGGCCATTGTGCGCCGGGAGCCGGGAGATTATGAGGAGCAGCCGATGGGGAGGAGGGCGCCTGCCCCCCCATCCCCGCGGCCCCCTCCCAGCCTCTTCTGCTTCCCTTTCACGGTTAACAATGACAGGGCGGCTGCCAGGCCGGGAGGCCCCATGGGCGACGGCAGGCGGTGCCTCCCACACCTCCCCAGCTGCCCCCACAGCTCTGCACACTACCCCCCCACCCCCGGTGCCAGGCGGCGTGCCAGGGCAGGGGCACGAGGCGGGCGGGACCACGTCCCAGCAGAGGAGCTGCTGTGGAGGGGGCCCTTAGATGTGCCAAGAGCAGAGTGGGGTGGTGAGTTGGGGACCCACAGGCCGGGCAGGGTGGCCCGGCTGCGCTGTCCCCCCACTGTGGAGGGGAGATGCTGGAATCTCCAGGCAGGTGAGAGGTGGTGATCAGACAGGCCTGCAGTGGGGTCAAGGCAGTGACTGCAGAGGCGGCGGCCAGGGTGCGTCCAGCTCTCTCTGGAAGGAGTGAGGCTCCGGGACCCCCTGCCAGAAGGACCCTGAGTTCTCTGTGGCTGAACCTTGCAGGGGAGAGATGGGGACACAGGGCCGCTGCTGCAGGAAGCTCTGCGTGGTTCCCCAGGGAGGGGGCGTTAGCTTGCGAGGGCAGAGGTTAGATAGGTGGGAGGGGGGACGACAGGTACCTGAGCCCACCTGGAGGCAGGGACCACGCCCATGACATGGCGCCAGAACCTTTGCAGAACACCAGAAATACTAGGGCTTAGGTAGGCCTTGAGCTGGAACCCTGGCTCCACCCCTTCTCGGTTGGGCAGCCTGGATCAGAGTCACAGGGACACCCACTGTGGGCTTGCTGGGACAGTGGACAGAGCCACCCCAGGCAGCGGCACCCAGCCTGTGGCCATGCCTGCCGGGAGGTGTGTGTGTGTTGCCGAGGCTGCTGTGCCCTCCCAGGCTTTTCATGCTAGGCACTGCCTGTCCTGCTCCCCACATTTCCTCACGGAGAACTCCTCCTCGTCCATAAAAACCCACGTGGAGTGGTCCCTCGCCTTCAGAACCCCCGCCTCGTCACTTCCCCCACGCCTCCGGCCCTGCACGGGCTCGGTTTCTGTGGAGCTCCTCCTGTGTGTGTGCAGTGGTTGTCTTGTGCTTTGTTTTTGAGACAAGGTCTCGCTCTGCAGCCCAGGCTAGTCCTGAGCTATGGTAGCCCAGGCTGGCCTTGAACTCGAGCAATCCTCCTGCCTCAGCCTCCCAGTGCTGGGATTACAGAGGACTGCCACCACGCCCAGCTGAGCTCCTGCTGTTGACCAGCCATTTACAGCTCCACAGAGTCTGTGGCCTCCAAGGGGGTGGGAATGGCCCCCAAGCCTTTCGTTTCCCAACCCCTGCGGAGTCGGGGAGCCTCCTTCCTTGTCTGGGGGGTGGAGAAGGGGGACTCAGCCTAGGCTAACCCAGTATTTCTCTGTTTCCCCCTCCCTCATTTCTCCCCACGCCTGCTGCTCCCCCTCCCCCCACTTTGCTGCCCGCCCCTCGCTTGCCATCTGGACTCCCCCAGAGCCCCCAAAGAAGAAGCGCTCTGTGGTGTTGGACGGGATCCTGGAGCATCTGGAAGACAGTGACGACGGCGGCGTGGAGCAGAGCCTTCAGCTGTGAGCCACCGCCAGGGTAGGTGGCCGGGCCCTGGGGACCCGGAGAGCCTATCCGGCCTCTGCACAAACTGGCGTGGGAGCTGGGCCACTCAGGGAGGCTGCAGCCACCCTCGAAGTCTGCAGATACAAGGTGGACGTAGACGTGGGACTTGGGCCGGAGCCCCGGCGCCCAGACATCCTGGCCCCAGAACACCCAGAATGCGCGGCATTGCCCAGGTGGGCCAGGTGCAGCGTGAGGCCAATACAGACAAGCCTGTCTCGCTGGGTCCCCCTGCCAAGCGGAAGGTTGGGGTGCCGAGGCTGTGAACTTACTGCAGGGGACACAAGCACACGGGCAGCTCGGGCGTTGATGTTCACTTTGGGTCAAGGCCAGCTGTCTGGAATGGGCCGCGTGAGCAGGAAACTCACCTCCCAGGCTGGGCTGGAGGCCTAGGCACAGCCCCTCCCTGCCTGGTTCCCACCCCCGGGGCGCTAGTGAGCAGCAGGTGCAGGAAGTGAGACCCACCATCCCGACCGAGCGTGTGACCCCGCCATGGCTCCCTCCCTCTCCCTGTAGGCTGCTGGGTCACCTGCCAGCGTCTGTCCCTGAGACTGCACCTACCAGGCCAGGGCACGGAGACCACAGGCCAGCTCTGTCACCCAGAGAGTCTCTAGGTGGCTCCGACAGTAGGCTCACCAGACATACCAGCAATGGCTGCACTCCACACATGAGCCGAGGGACTGTGAAGCGTCCCCAGGGCCTCAGCTCCGGCAGGCAGCCTCCCCGGGCTCTTCCTGGCCAGGAGCACTCACGTGGACACGCCCAGTCCTCCAGGGGTCAGGGCCAGCCCAGCCTTGGAGTGAGGAGCAGGCCACAGTCCCTCAGCCCCACCCTCAGCTCGGCGCAGCTGCTCCCTGGCACGCCCCACCACCACCACGGCGCCCTGGACCTCAGTTGTTCTTTCTGTGCGGTGGGATGGTACTGTGCCTGCCCTCGCTGCAGAGCTCTGGAGAGGAGCCAGCCAGTCTGAGTAAACCCAGAACGCCCAGCGCGCTCCTTGTCTCCGTGTGGGTCGCCCGGGGCTCCGAGTGGGGCCTGGGGTCTTTCCGCGTCACACATGAAACTTCATCTATGCATTTCTGTGGGTGCTGGGGCCCAGTCCTCATGTGGATAAGAGGCCTGGACCCAAGCTGGGCACCAGGTGCCCACAGTGCTACTCCCTCGGTTGGACCCTCCTGCACCAGCCCTGGCTGGCCCATGAGAGACTGTAGAAGCCAAAGACAGAAACTCAGAACTCAGTGGGTCCCCAGCCCTTCCTGTCTCTCTGGCCCTCCACTCTGCCTCCTGGAGGCCATGGGGTTGCAGCTGTGCCCCGCCATGCCCTGCCGCCCCTGTCCCCACCTTGGATCAGCAAACCAGGGACTAGACCCTTTGGGACCCTGAGACAAATAACTTGTTGAAGTTACAGGTGTCGGGTATTTTGTTGCGGCATAGGGAATGTGAAGAATGCACCCCTCAACCCCAGATCCTGTTCTGGCGGGAGTGGGTGAAGGTTGGGGGCTCCGAACAGGAGTAGTCAGGTCTGCATTGCCCAAGTCCCAGGCCTCCCTGTCACCCTTCCCCTTCCCGTCATACTCACAGTAGATTCTGTTCTTGCAAGTGGCCTGCGTGGACTCTGGCTGGGTCTGTATACTAAATCATGTCAACCCCAAATGTGACTCTCACAGACCTCCTCTGTGCCCCAGTGCTGGGCCCTGCTCTTCTGGCCCTGCCTCTCATGTCCTCCATCATGTCCCCCTGGCCCCTTCCCAGCAGGCCTCCGGCTCAGGGCCTTTGCACGCGCTCTGCCTGGGAGTCCACCTCCCGCATCCTTCCTCTTTGGCTCTGGTTTCCCCTGTGAGATCTTAGGTTAAATTCTACTTCAAGGATGAGATAGTCTCTTCTGGCGGGGCAGTGATGGCCACTTCATGTGCAGCAGCCACACTCAGCTTCTCTTCCAGGTCCTCAGTCCTTGTCCCCAAGCCACATTCTTGTCTGTCACAGCACTTAGCAGGGAGACAGGCTGGAGGTTCTCCGTGGCACCTAGCCCTCTACCCCTTGAGAACAAGTGCTTTAAGCAGTTACTGATGTCGCTTACATCATCGAGGTGGTCAGCCAGATCCAGGGCCACCTGGCTGGAGGGTGGGCTTCATCCCCTCCCGTGGTGCACAGGGACCAGGGGCCCTAGAAGGCATGGAGGCAGGCATCCGTCCCACATGAGTAGGCCGAGCTGGGAGGCTCTGGGCCACCAGAGCAGAGGAGCGATCACAGAGTTGTCAATCGGTGCGGGCCCTGCAGGAGCTCTGCGGGTTTGCCGTGACCGTGGGACAGCAGTGGTCTCACACCTGGAGAGGTTATCTAAGGGACCCAGAAGTGACCCTGGAGGGGCAGCCAAGCAAGGTGTAGAGTGTGCACAAGCCTGTTGATCATGTAGGGACAAGGCCAGCCGCTTGTCAGAGGGCCCCCCCCCACACACACACACACACCCACCCACCCCCGGGGTCGGGAAGGAACCAGCGTGAGAACTGTGACCAGGCTGGACCACAGCAAGTGTCCGGGAGAGGGGGCGGCATCAGGAGTCAGGGATGCGGGGGTGCAGGGTCCCTGTGGCATGGTGCCTGGAGGACGCGGGGGAGGAGGACAACACACTGGCCGTCTCCAGGGTTGGGGTATGGAGCCCCCCTCCTGTCCTCATGGCCCCCTCATGGTGGGTATCGGGACTGGCAGAGGAAACGAGCCAGCCCCGCTGCCATCCGTTCCACCGGATGCGATCCACGCAAACACACCACCGACTCTCCCGCCCTAGCCCCTGAGGCTTTGCGCCCCCCGCCTCTGGCTCTACTTCTCTGGCGCACGGAGCGGTTAGCTGTAGCTGTCAGGATCTGGCGCTGTTAGCTGTCAGGATCTGGCTAGGTGAGGGAGCAGAGGGACCGGCAGGGCCTGCTTGCCAGGGACCCAGGGGGCAGGGCGGGGCTGTGTGGGCGAGGGGCCCCAGCTTCTGCCAGGGGAGCTGGGGGAGAGGTGGGACCCGGGGTAAGAGCAGGGGTGTGACCAGCAATGCGTAGGCTGGGGGAGGAGGTAGAACACAGTGCCCGGATGCAGAGGCCAGACTGACTCTCTGGATCTCTGGCTCGGCCTCTTCTCCCACGGTCTGATCCTGGTCTGATAGGATTTTTAAAGAACAAACACGATTACAGAGCAAGGCCCCCCAAAAAGAAGAGTGAACACAAGATCACAGGGGAAACCACGCAGGAGACAGAGGTTATCATGTTAACACCACTGCCCCCCAGAGGGGAAGGTGAGAGCTGAGCCCAGCAAATGCCCCCAGAAGTCTGGTGTCAACTAGCCGCTGATACGCGCAGGGACATGGATCAGGCCTGAGTCCTGCAGGAAGGGCCGTGCTGGGAAGGTGCCGTGGGTCTGGAAGGGCCCCTGAGCAGACGAACTGTAGCGCCGCAATCCCAAGTGTCCCTGGCACAGAGCCAGAGCCCGGCCCAAGGGAACCCAGTCACCAGTGTCATCCTATCTGCTGTTGGTCCCCTAGGGTGGGGGACTTCGTGTCACCGTGTCAGAATGGTGCACAGTCACCAGGAGAGGCCCTGACCTGGACCCCCAGCCAGCTCGCCCTCAGGCCCGCCCCTTTCCCCAGAACCCCAGGCCGGCGCCCTCAGCTGGCTGGGATGCAGGGCCAGGGCTGCAGTGCGCAAGACCCGGAGCTCAGGCTCCTGCTGCAGCCCCTCCTGGGGAGAGGAGGGACGTGGGCCCAGGGGGGCTGTACATCTGGCCCTCCCTTCATTCTTTGCCGACCGTGGCCCCCTGCGTACCTACCTCCAAGGGGGCTCCGTGCACACCAGCATCTGCCCCAGGCCTGTAATCCCAACACTGGGAAGCTGAGGCAGGAGGACCAAAAGTTCATGCCCAGATTGAGCAGCTTAATGACTTAGTGAGATCCTTTCTCAAAAGCAGAATTAAGGGGCTGGAGGAATGGCACAGTGGTGAGAGCACCTACCCAGCAAGCTCAAGGCCCTGAGTTCGATTCCCCAGCACCATAGAGCCAGGCATGGTGGCGCACGCCTGTAATCCCAGCACTCGGGAGCCTGAGGCAGGAGGATTGCTGTGATTCCAAGGTTAGCCTGGGCTACAGAGCAAGACCCTGCCTCAAAAATAAATTAAAGGGTCAGGGATGTCGCTGCGAAGTGAAGGCTTTGGGCTCGATCCTCTGCGCCACACACATGCGCACACACACCAGGCGCGAGACCACCTCCAGCAGCATGTCCCGTGCCCTCCCCCGCCAGCGCCTCCCTGGTGACTCCGCTTTTGTCCCACGTGCCGGCCTGGTTCCCTGGGTGCAGGCCGTGGCTAGGGCAGATTAACCGGGCTGGGCGCTCAGGCTTTGGTGAACAGAACCCAGCTCGGTTTCAGCACCTAATTCAATTTGTTCTGCCGAGATTGAAATAGGAAATGGCTGCCAGTCCGACGTTCAAAGGACTCGCAAGGCAGAGTGCACGCCGTGGAAATTTCAATTTTAATGAGAATGACTTTAACCCTTTGGAGCACCTGGCGGGAACAGAGCCTGCCCACCCCGCGCCCCCCAATTGCATCTCATGGTATAGCAATGCTCACGATAGGAGATGAGCCGCAGACTCGATTCGTGGTGACGATTCGGCCATAGGGCTGCAGTCGCGGTGCTGGTGCCTTCCCTTGGGTGGACTTTCCCAGGAGCCCTTGGTGCACGCCAGGTTCCCACGGGTGCTCAGTGACGGCCCTGCCCCTTGCTCCCATCTCTCCTGTGCCTGGCCTCGTTAAGCGCGGAAGCACAGCCTCCAGCCACCTCCCCCCCCCAACCCTGCTTGGCCTGTTGTGGGTGCTTTGTTAATATTTGATCTGGGAATGAGTGGTTCCTGCTGGCTCCTCCTGTTGGTTCTGGGACATAGTTTATGGGAGAGACAGGAAATGGAGCCAGGGCTGAAGCTCACCGGTCAAAGCACTTACCTAAAGTTTGCAAGGCCCTAGTTTTGATTTCTCAGTACTACATAAAACTTAACTGGGCGTGATGGTGCATGCCCAGAATCACGGCACTCAGGAGGCTGAGGCAGTAGAGTTGCTGTAATTTCAAGGCCAGCCTAGACTACACAGTGAGTCCAGGTCCCAAAAAAGACAAGGAAGTGGGTGCCCTTCTCAGGATAAGGCTGTACAACAACACTGGACCGAGGTCCACCTGGTGGGACGAGGACAGGGCACTGGGTCGCTGTCCCAGCTCAGCTGAGGTGCTAAGACCAGGGCCTGTGCCGAGAGCAAAGGCGCTGTCTGCTGTGACCATGGTGGCCAGACTGGAGAGAGAATAGCGGGGAGGCAAGGTAGGTGACCTGGGCAGGGGGAAGGTGGGGCCACTGGGAACTGGAGGCTGGCAGTGGGGTGAACAAGGCCAGAGCTGGATTTTAGACATGTGAGGTCCCAGTAACAGGTGGGCGACCATCACACGGAGGAGTGGGGCACCCTGACAGATGTGCCAGCGCCGGAGGGAGGGTTGGAGCGAGGTATTGTCCTCTGGAAATCTAAGAGGCGTCAGATCTGTAACCCCAGCACTCAGGGCGGCTGAAACAGGAGGACCCTGACCTCAAGCCCAGCAATTTAGTAACTTAGTAAAACCCTGAAGACCTCGAGCCGGATCCTCACTACCATCAGAAAAAAAAAAAAAATAGTAAAGCAAGGATGATAAATACTGACATGAATGATTCAAAACATAAGTCAGCAAAGTACAGCCCAAAGCCCAGACCCAGCTGCTGCCTGGCTGTATAAATAAAGTTTTATTGGAACGGGACCACGCCCATTGCTCTCCACATTGTTTGGAGCCAGTTGGTATGTGGCGGAATTGACCCCAGAGGATTTAAAGTCACAGAGTAAATATGTACTACCCCGTGTGTGCAGCGAGTCCCTGGAAAGGCAGGCTCAGGGGGTCAAGTGGCTTCTAGGAGGTCACACCGAGGCGAAACTGCCTGTGCCAGGTCTTCCTGCTCTGCCTCGCTGCTTGGCCCAGGTCCCTTTCCCTGCTTACAGGACCAACTGCAGCCGCATAGGCCCTCGGCCTCCGTATTCCCCACGTCCTAACCTGGGGGCTGAGACAACAGTACCCTGGGTTGCAGGCCTGAGGGACTTAGGAAGGAGCCTACCTGCTGAACACTGCATCCGCTGCCACCCTCCCGCCTCCCCAGGGAAAAGCCTGCCCATACCCCATCCCCGAGCGCCGGGAGGCTGGGATTTTCTAGCACAAGCCCCAACTGGGGGCTTCAGGATCAGGGCCGCCCCTCCTCCAGCTTCCTTAATAAGCCCCACCTGCCCTTATCTGCAGCTTTCCTGCACCCCACCAGGACCCAGGTGCCCCAGCCTTGGGCTACGGCCCACCGCAAACGGTCTTCGTGTGGTCTTCATGTGGACTTCTGTGTGGGAGCCCTTCGTGCATTCCTTGGGAACTGTCAAGAGCCCCCTCTCATCCTGGTCCCCAGATGATCCCAGGAGACACTACCCCCAGCCACCCTGGGCTTGGCCAGGTCTAGGCAGGGTCACAGGGGGCCGCTGGCAGCTCATTGCAGACGGGAGGAAACAGGCTGGACAGCAGGAGTGGGGCACGCAGGCTATACACCTGGGGTGCACCTGCCTGCCGTAGGGCCCCGGGGGGAAGGAATTCTGGTGGCATGTCTTCCACTTCCTGCTGCCCATCCCTACGTGGCCGTTGCCCACCTCTACAGAAAGGGCATCCCCCATGGTCTGCCTAGAAAGCTGCCCTTGCGGTCCCTCTGGCAGGCTAGGAGACCCCATCACAGCCCCCTGCAGTCCTGAGGGGGCTGGAGCTCATCAGAGCAGGGCGAGCACCCTCAGTGGCGGCCTTTAGCAGAGGTAGGCCACACACAGGAGAGACCCTACCCTGCGTCAGCGTGACACGTGAGCTTAAGTAGTTTGTATACCAAGCTGGGCCTGGTGGCGCAGGCCTCTGCTCCCAGCATGGGAAGCTGAGGCAGGATGATCCCAAGTTCAAGCTCAGCTGGCAACTTAGTCACTTAGCAAGACCCTCTCTCGAAATAAAATAAAGAGGCCAGGACTAGGGGTTGTGCTCGGTGCAAAGGCCCTGGGTTGGATCCTCGGCACCATAAAAAAATAAGATGAAATAAAAAGTAGTCCGTGTATGAAATCTAGAAACCTATCTGGTCCACTGAGCATGGATTCCCATCTCTGCTGCGGCCTGTTAGGTTGTAGAGACAGAAGTTTTCCATTTGCTTTCACGTGGAAGTCCAAAATCCACTCCCAGCATCTGAACCGGAAGAGCAAACCCAGGCCTCTAAGGTCACCAAAACCAAACCTGTCTCGGCTGGGCAGGTGGCCCCAGCAACAAACAGATGCGGGAACCGAGGCTCAAAGGCACAGCACTCCTTGCCCAAGGTCACAAGGCTTTTCTGGGTAGGGGACAAGACAAATCTTCCTTGCTCTGCCCACAATAGAGCAAATGAAGAACAGTGTTATTTTCCCACCATTTTTATTGATATACATATGCAATACATAATGTTTACAGTGAGCTTGAGTATTTTGTGCATATATATATCACATCAACTTTACAATCCCTTCCCATTTTTGGCCTCCCACACCCTCCGCAACCCCCCTGACTCCTACCATCACACCATGTGGTTCTATAGAATGCCTGTATTCTGGATTTCCCAAATCAGAGAAAACATTCGATATTTAACATATTTAATCTTCTGCCTCTGACTCATTACACTCAAACCACCACTCTATAGCTCAGCTTCCCGCTCCTAGAATGGGCTGCAGTGATCAGATCTCGGTGACTCTTCTCTGAGTCCAGTAGAGCCCTTTATGGGATATTCGACAAAAGTTCTTTTTTCCCTTCCTATATCTTTGTTGACATTCTTTAACCTGGCCTCACCCACCAGTCTACTTAAGAAAAGAACTCTAACAATGTCATTTCATAAGGCTAGAAAATGTGAGAAAGAAAAAGAGAGAAGTTAAATTTCAGACGCCTTAGCTGAGTACCAAAAGGTAAATGTTTGAACATTCAAAATGTTATCATTACATCAATCAGTTTTCTTAGGATAAACTTATATCAAAGAGCGAATAAGTGAAATGCTACAATAAATGAACTTAAGTCTATACCGAATTGCAGCATTAAATGAACTTAAATCTCTACCACATAAGTATACTTAAAGCAATAGATATAATGGCATACTTCATTATTTCAAACATTTTTAACTTTCATTACTTTTTTATTCATGAGAGCAATGTTATTTGAAGAGCCACTTGGTGACCACCCACATAGGAGTGTGGCAGGTGCGGGAGGGTTGTTGCTCAAAATCTCACTGCCAAGCCGACGGTACCAACTGAATTGGGATTGATTGGTTGAGGCTCCAGGCTCGATGTTGAGCTGGGCACCGCCCCCCCTTCTTGTCACCGCCCCTGCAGTTCTGGGTCCTGGTTTTGGATCCACTGTGATGAAGTCCAGGTGTATATTTCTGCCTTAACTTCCAAATTCTTTGCTGCACACACAGAATATACTTCCTTTCAAACTGTCACAGCACCAGCTGTAAGCACCATCTCTTAGACCACCCAAGAAAACCTTAATACAGTCCAACAAAGGGAACTAACAGTGCTAGTGTTCTATGACAGCATGCAGTTAGGGTAGGAATTTGAATCCACAAGTGGAAGGAAGAATCGGGTTTGCATTAAGATAGTGCCTTTTGTTGTGGTTTGGATCTGGGATGTCCCCCAAAGCCTCATGTGTTTGGATGTTACAGATTGGCTGTGAAACCATGCACTGTTGGGAGACTGGGGCCTGGTCTGGAGGGATGGGTCTCAGGCATGTAGATTGGATTACAGGCGTGTAGTGGGGGCCTACCACACCTTCCACACTTGGAAGGGTGGAACACTGGGACTGTACCTTGGGTGAATCACTGGGAAGGTGCTGGAAGGATATATAAGCTTCCTCCTGCCTTCCTTACGGGACTAGACTCAACTGGCCTTGACTTGGCTTTCTGTTAGCACCGCCGTGAGGAGCTGCCTCCATGGCTGCCGGCCACCCCTACATACACTGTGACCTTCTCAAACTGTGAGCTAAAATAAACTTTTCCTCCCCTAGTTTGTGCATGTTGGGTCTTAAGTCACAGCAATGAAAATGTAACTAAGACAACCTCAAAAAATATTCATAAAAAAAGCATGAAGCCAAATAAGTGTATACCTTTAATCTCCACTACTTGGGAGACTGAGGCAAGAGAATCCCAAATTCCAGTC
The DNA here is from genome assembly GCA_004027205.1 of Ctenodactylus gundi. Lineage (NCBI taxonomy): Eukaryota > Metazoa > Chordata > Mammalia > Rodentia > Ctenodactylidae > Ctenodactylus > Ctenodactylus gundi. The sequence goes on from PVKB01000988.1 coordinate 83,597, forward strand.
CAGCCTTGGCAGTTTAGTGAGAGCCTGTCTCAAAACAAAACACAAAAAATAGACTGGGGTGTTACTGTGAGATATCCAATCCCTGGGTCTACAAAAACAAACAAATGTTGACATTACCAAATATCTTATTTTTAAACATCACCCGTAGAAACCCTCAGGATTTTCGTAACAGTTAAAGCTACACCTAGAGGAAAAGTCATGGTCCCTTAAACACTTACTATGTAATCCTAAATACTGCCAGGTCCATCTTCTGTTATTCACTGCCATGAAACTTGCTGAAAATTCACAGAATTCAGTGGCTTCACACACTCAGTACTGACCTGTCTCGCTGAGAAAGAAGTGCCGAAAGCTGTGGAAGAAAAGCCAAAGGTTCAACAGAGACCTCAGAAATGTGGAAATGCCAGGAAGGTGGATCACCTGCAGAGAAAGGCTCCAGAGAGCAGCCATGGTGGCAGCCGGAGGCAATGCTGTCTGGGCGGAGCCCATCTCACCACAGCTTGCATGGGCGCTGCACGCTGGCTACAGGATTTAGTTTTGGCCTTCCTGGGTTTTGCTCTTGTCTTCGTCTGATTGCATTCTGTCCTCGTTTCTGCATTTTGGAATGGGAGTCGTGACCCTGTGCCATTTTATGTGGCAGTTGTGTGACTTTCCTTTGATTTTCACAGGAGCTCGTGGCTGAGCATTAGCCTTGAGTCGCAGAGGAAACTTTGGGCTTGAACTTTCTAAGCAGTGCCAGAACTGTTAAGATTTTTTGCAACTTTTGGAAACGGGACTGGGGCTGGAGGAATGGCATAGTGGTAACGCACTTACCTTGCAAGCTCAAGGCCCTGAGTTCGATTCCCCAGCACCACATAAAGTTGGGCGTGGTGGTGCACGCCTGTAATCTCAGCACTCAGGAGGCTGAGGTACAGGGGATTATCCTGAGTCTAGAGCCAGCCTGGGTGCCATCGTGAGTTCAGGACCAGCCTGGGCTACAGACCGAGACCTTGTCTCATTAAAAAGAGAGAGAGAGAGAGAGAGAGAGAGAGAGAGAGAGAAAAGAAAAAATCAGACCAAATACATCTCTGCATAAGGAAGTGGACATAAGTCTCAGGGGGCCAGGGTGGAATATTACAGTTTGGATCTGGAATACCCCCAGATTCAAGTACCCCCAGTATTTGGATATTATGGGTCCCATGTGCTGATAGGAGGTGTGGCCCAGGCAGGAGGGGCAGAGTACCGGAAGTGTGGCGGGCCACTGAGGCGTGGCCTTTGAGTGTGCCAGATCACTGAGGGTGGCCTGGAAGGGTGGGAGACCACTGAGGGGTGACCCGGAAGAATATGCTCTTTCCCTGGCTTCACCCCATGCCCCAATCCTTCCTCTTTTTTCTCTAAAAAGTATTATTTTAATCATTACATATGTACGATATGTAACGGCAACGTTCAGCATGAGGTATTGGTGGCCATGCCACTGTTCCTGCCGTGGCAGCTGCTGTCCCCCAGACCCCTCCTGCCACTGCCACCCACCCATGGACAGACTGAGACCTCCCGAAACTGTGAGCTGAGTAAACCTTTCCTCCCTTAAGTCCAGTGTTTCGTCTCAGCAACAAGAAAGTAACCAAGACACGGAGCCCGCACGTGGCACAGGACGCGCTCCTGACCCCAGGGGCGAGTGGCCGCAGAGCTGACTCCCTCTGGCAGGGCGGGCCTGTGCCATCTCTTGTCCCTGCTCTGGTCCATCCTGCTTGACTAGGCCTCAGAGGTCCCGGCAGACTCAGATTCGGCTGGCTGGGCCACCTCCAGCCCACCCAACCCCGTGCCCTCTGCAGGGTGTCTGCCACCCTGCCCATTCACACCGGACTGCACATGGCTGCGTCCCCGCGCGAGAGGTGCCCTGGTATCCTGCAGCAGCAGATCCAGTTCACCCCAGTCCCCAGGCAGCCCCATTTTCCCCAGGAAACCTTTGAATTTAGCAATTAGACTTTGGATTTAGCCTCATTTCTCTGTGTTCCGCTCCTCTCAAATCCCCCGGGCCTCACCGTCCTCGCTCAGCCCTACATCCAGGACGGGCGTCGCGTCACCTGCAGCCTGGGTGGCCTCATTTCTGTGGGGGAAGCAAGCCCGCCCCTCCCCATCCTGTTCCCTGGTGCTGGGGTTTGGCTCAGCAGTGTCTGCAGAGCAGTCTCAGCCTCCAGTCCCCCTTCTGCTCGTAGGCAGGGGACCAGGAGGACCTCCCAGCTCCCAGGGCCTGTCCCCATCTGCTGGACGTAGCAACTTTGAACAGGTGGGACAGGGACAGGCACTGCTGGTGGTTTTGGAGATGGCAAACATTATTTACTCTGCGTCTAGCCCAGGAGACTCATCTCCCAGAGCAAAGGACATCCAGTCCTCACGAGGGCATTGCTAGTGAGGCCCAGTGGCACAGACCCGTTGTCCCAGCACTGTGGGAGGCTGAGTCAGTTCAAGCCCAGCCTGGACAACTCAGCAAGATCCTGTGTCAAAATATAAAATAAAAAAGGTGCTGAGGATGCAGCCCCGTGTGAAGGCTGCTGGCTTGATCCCCAGTACCACAGGAAGAAAGCAAACAACGAGGAAATCCTGCTGAGCGACTCTAGTGCTCAGGGGTCAGAGCTCAAGCTCCGCCCTTTCACCCGGAAGCAGAGCTGAAGACTCCTCCAGCCCTCATCCTGCTCCCAGGTCCCGCGCACCACTGCCAGGCCCGGGGAGCGAACCCAGAGCCTTGCATGGAAGGGGCAAGTGCTCTAATAGCTGAGCTACCCCACCACAACACCGTGGGAAATATTTAAACCTTGCATTCTACCCAGTTTTACTGGTTGCTGATGCACGCCAGGCCGGGGAGAGCGAGGCAAGGGGACAGGTGTAGGCCCCCGCACCCAGGCCTCGCTCCCAAACACTCAGAAGCCAAACGACAGGCAGGCACACCTTCGTGATGTGTGTGCCCGGAAAGCTAGTGACTGACCCCTGAGTCACGATGGGGCCTAGCAAGGAGGAGATGTCCCAGCTGCAGGGAGAGGGGCTGCCAGAGGGGTCCCGCAGGAGGAGAGGCCCAGCCAGGCGCCGTGGCAGGCCGGGGCCGAGCCCACACAACCGGCCACTGCCTTCCCCGTCTGGCCCGGTGGCTCTCACGCAGCTGGGACGTCCTCTGGGAAGGGTGCTGTCGGGGGTGAGGGTGGGGGTGGTCCCCAGGAAGCCGAGCTGTGCCATCATCTGAGGACCAGAGCCGGGCATGGCTGCCCGGGGCCTGCTTCTCCCACGGCCCCTCCTGAGGCGGGACCGGTCACGTGGCAGCCGGCTGAGGTTTCCGATGTGTCTGCTCATGAATATCAATCAGGCTGGGTGATTCACGGCGAGTGAGATCCAGATTGACTAATAAGCAAGCTTTCACCCCAAACCGGGGCTGGGGAGGCGGAGAGGCGGCAGCAGGCAGGTGCGGGCGGGATGTGGCCAGAATTGGAAAAGTGAGCCGGGAGCTGGGGACGGCGCAGTGGCTGCGCTCGCTGCCTCCTCTGCGTAGGTGGGGGCTCCAGGCAGCTTGGGAGCAGGGGTCCCCGGGGGCCACAGGCTCAGGGGCCCGGCCTAGAGCCCATGGAGCCCGAGGGGTGCAGCAGCACAAAGGGTCTAAGGGCACTGGGGCGTCCATGGGTGCGGGGGGTGGGGGGGTGGCTGGTAGCTGGGTCTGGTCTGGGATGGGAAGGGCGTAGCCTTGCAGGAATGCTTGGTGACCACCGTGTGGGACCCCTGCAGGTCCCCTCATCCCGCCTTAGGGCTGACTTGCTTCTTCCCCCTGCTCCCCAGCCACAGCTGTGGGGCCTACCCCGCCACTGCAGGAGAGGTGGATCCCTGGGCGGACTGCCCCAGAGGGCCAGAGGCCTGGTCACTGTGGGGGGACACGGCCTTGGGGGGAGGAGGCCTGTGGAACCCAGGCCCTGAGGGTCTAGGGTGGCCACCGGCCCTGTTCCAAACACTTCCTGTGAGCCCTGGATGCCCCCCACCCAAGCCAGGACTCGGGGTGACCGAGGGCCAGCATCCGACCCACACCAGGGCCTCGGAAAGCAGGTGCTGCTGCGAGCTGTGTGGCCTCAGGAGCATTGCCTTCCCACTCTGTGCCTAAGTTTCCTCTTCCATAAAATGGGGATCAGCAAACCCACCTCGGAGAATCGAGGGCACGGCCAACTGGGGTAACCACCAGGCTATGTGACCCGGGGAGCTTTTGTTCCTCTCGGCCCTTTCTCCCTATGCGGGAGGTAGGGGGGTGGGGGGGTGGGGGGGCTCAGGAAACAGAATGGAGTGTGGAAAGCCCCCGGCACACCTTGTCCTTGTGCGAGGCTACTTGCCTCTCCTGTCCCCAGACTGTCATCATTGCCCAGTGAAAAGTTGACCCCTCTCACCCTCCCGTCCTCGGCTCCAGTGAGAAAGTAGGAGGTCAGAGAAGGTATGAGACTTGCCCAAGACCACAGCGCCCAGCCCTTTCTACTTATTTTCCCAGGCTGAGCTTGAACTTGGAATCTTCCTGCCTCAGCCTACCAGAATGCTGGCCTTACAGTCATGTACCACCGCACCTGGCTGGCCTCTTGTCTTTCAAACACAGAAATGCAGCCCTGCCCATCTGGGAAAGCAAAGGCCAAGCACTGGGGATTGGAAATTTCCCCCCAGGCCCAGCCACAGGCTGCCTATGGCTGGAGGGCCCCTTCCCTTCGATTTTAAACAGGACCTTAGCGGAGGATTTGCAGAGAATAAATCAGACTGAATCTTCTATCTTCCTGGCGCTGAGCTGTCTCTGCGGCCCGTCGTCCCTCCAGTCAGGGTGAGAAGGGCCCAGCAGCAGCTGCCCGGCCCCAGCCCCTCTGTCCTCATGGTGGGAGGGAGGCCCGGCTGTGGGAGGAGGAGGCAGGTGTCCTGTCCCTGTCTCTGAGCACCACGCCATCCCTGTCCAGGACAGTGGTCACCTAGAATAGGGACCTGAGGGACACGGGCTCAATTGAGAAGTTGCCCAGCCCTCCGTGGACCAGTGCTGGGGCTGGGCTCTCCGTGCCGGGCACAGAATCCATCCTTCCTGAGAGCCAACTTCAAGGTCTGGAGACTCGGTTGGTCAGTGACGGGATCCACACCACAGCCTCTGGGGGCTGCTCCTCCCCCGTGGCACAGTGAGGAAATGGAGGTCCAGGCTGTGCCAACCGCTTGCCCAGAGCCACATAGCTGCCCTCCACCCCCAGGCAGCCCACGGCGGAGGTCTGGGGGAGGCCTGCTGTGCCTGTCCATCAACAGAGTGGACAGCTGTCAGAGCAGCCAGGCACGGTCCTAGGAGACGCATGGGCACAGCCCCTCTCAGGAGCCAGGGCTGGGGGTGTGGGCAGTCCGGGTGGCAAAGATGGAGGCTCTGATTGGCGTGACTGTGTGTGTGAGTGTGCGCACACGGTGCAGGCAGGGACGGGAAGCTGTGTGTATGTCCACACAGGCACCAGCCCTTCCAGCCAGAAGCAGGGACATGAGTGTCCAGGGCTCCTCCCCGGCCACAGCAGGTGCTTTTCTGCCATAGGGACCATAAGAGGTCCTATAAAAACAGCATCCTTGTCACCCAGGGAGGGACAGTTTGCCTGTGTCAGTGCCCAGGGCCAGGACACTTTAGGACCTCGAGTTCTGATGTACTGGTGGTAGTCAGAGGGGCCTGCTGGGGCCACCGTGGATGGCGGGCTCAGCACCTGGGTAGTGTGACGCTAGGACGCGGTCAAGGTTGTGGTCAGGCTAGGTGGCGCTCGTGGCTGCTCAGCTTGTCTCCCGGCCCTTCCCACGGGCGCCTTTCCCGACCCCGAGAGTGCTCCAGAAGGCTGTGGTCTTGTCCATTTCTGGGTCATAAGGGTCCAGCCCTCAGGAAGTCCGGGACCTCCCACATCCTGCAGTGGCCGCTGCCCGTAACCTACAGACCGGCGGGCGCTCCCTCCCCCTTTCCTTTTTAGCAGACCCCAGTCGGAACCCAGACATGCCAGGCAAGAGCTCCAGAGTGTCCAGACTGACCTTGAACTCGTGATCCTCCTGCCTCAGTTCCCTGGGTAGCTGGGATTACAGGCCTGTGTCATCATGACTCACTGGTGTTCTAGCCTTTTCTGAACAAGGAAACAGAGAGGTATAGCCTCTGTCCCAAGTCATCCAGCACCAAGGGGTGGAGCAGGGAATCGAGTGTGCACAAGCCCGAGAGGCTCCTAGCAGGCGACGGGTCCCTGTCTGTCCCTTGACTGGTAACATCACAGCCCAGCCAGTGGCCTCCCTCCTGACCAACATCCCACGCCCGGGCCACGGGCTCCAGCCCTGGGCCTGGCTCCCTGGGTGCCCCTCACACCTGTCCCACCTTCCCAAAAATGGGGCTCTGTGGATTCGATCAGCGTGTATTGAGCACCACTGGTGCACAGGGAACGGAGCGCCAGACACGAATTCCCTGTCACGTCACAGCAGGAGACGCAGTCAGCAAGTAAAAATAGACCAGTGTCCACCCAGGAAGATGGAGCAGGTCCCCAGGGAGGGCCTGGCTGACGTGTGACAACGGTCATTGTCCAGGGGGGGCTTATCAAATAGGGGTGGGGTGCGTCTGTAGGGCCTGCGTGCAGTAAGTGCTCAATAAACACAGCCTCCGCGGTGGCATCTTAGTGCCACCGTCTGCGTTCCTACCGGGCAGCCATCGATCCAGGCGAAGCTGGGCCGCGAAACCCAGGGCCCAGGGGAGCCCGACAGCCAGCGCCGCTGCCGGAAGGACGAGTGGGCAGGCCAGGAGGGCGCGGCAGGCCCGGGCTGCCTCCTGAGCCCCGCAGCCCTGGCGCGCGCAGCTGCGGCCTCCCGGGACACACCGGGCGCTTTCTCATTTTCCCCTCTAGTAGTTCCACAGTGCAGTGAAACCCACGGCGCAGGCGGGTGGGACGGGGACGCTGGGCCGAAGCCGGTGGGGGTGGGGAGGCGGCTGGCCCAGAAGCCACCGCGATGGACAGAAGCGATCATGGAGAGAGTGGGCTGCCGCGGCTGGGGCAGCATCGGGGAACACCCTGGCCCCCCTTGCTCTTGCTCTGGGTCACACTAAGCAGCCCAGAAGACATCCTGGCATACTCATGGCCAGCATCAGGTACCTCTCCCACCTGGAAGGCGGCTGGGTTTGACCCAGGCCACCTGGGTTGCGTTTCCACAAGTCAGCTTTTGGGTGCTCCAAGCATCTCAAGGGCCAAGCCCCATGGCACCCTCCCTGCCTGCCCTAGCCACCAGCCTCAGGGCAGTGCGCCTGGCAAATCGCCACAATTGTTTGTTTTTGTGACACAGGAGATGGGACCTGAGATTTGCACGTGCCCTGCTGATTTTCATAATAACCAGAACTATCCCCTGGCTGCAGCCCCTAGGGCCACCCCGCTGTCCCTCGCAGGAAGGCCTTGCTGCCCAGCCCCTTGCCAATCTCCAGGACACTTGATTTTCCTTCCTGGTGCCGCCCACCCACTCACACACCTGACCCATATTCATTCGTTTGCCCATTCCTTCCTCCCTGAGCTAGAATGTCATCTTGGTGGCAGCCGAGGAGGACCCAGGGTCCAGATGGAGTGCGCCCATCGGTGGCTGCCGAGCCCGCGGCCCCTTCCTGTTCCTCCCCAGAGCCCTGCCAGGCGAGCCCTTGTGCCCCCACTTGTCAACGGAAAGACTGAGGCCCGGGCCTGAATCTCGCCCTGTCCATACGTAGGAGTAGTGCCCTTCTTTGGCACTACCAGTGGCGACTCTTGGCAGCCTCTGCCTTCTCAAACCCGATGAGAAGAGGACAAACCAAGGCAGAGGCGTGGGCTGGGCCGCCCGGCTGAGTCCCCAGCGGGGCCACCCCGTCCACGCAGAGCCGAGCGGCCGAGCGCGGGTGGGCTCCGTCCAGGGTTTGCAGACAGCTGGCGGCTGACGGGGCCGCCGCGACTTCGTTAGGATGCAGCCCCGGATGGCCGCTTCTCTCTGATGGCAGCGAGTGATTGACACTCACAAATTACCCAGCCGAAAGTGTCGAGTCTTTGACCCCCGAGTAACATCTTTGGCAAGCCTGAGATTTGCCGGCGTTTTGTCATTTAATTACTACAAATCCCTTGAAATTTCACTGGCTGGTGAATTTTTAATGCGGGGCAATTTCAATGTGATGTGTGGCCCAGATGGGTTCTGGGTTTGTCACCTCTCCCTCCTCTTCGCTCCATCCCTCCTTGCTTAACTTTTTCTCGTTGGGTTTCTGTTTTATTTTGTTCTTGGCTTTCAATCTCACAAACTTCTGAATGTGTAGAGCACCAGGAAGGAGCCAGAAGGCGTTGCACTGACTTTTCATCAAACCCTGTTCTCTAGGGCCAGGCGTTGGAAGAAAGCCTTGCCCCTGCCTGCCAGTCACAGGTCATCATGTGGGCGTGGCTTCGCCTCCTAGGTGTCCCCAATTGGCAGAAGGCAGTGTCAATCAACCAGCGTCCTCCAGGCCCATTCACCTTCCCAGCCGCCCGCGGGTGACTGGGCGACTAACTATGTGCAAGGCTGGTTATAGGGACGATAAACTGGAAGCAAGTGTCTTGTTACTTTCTTACTACTTTCCACTGTCTTGCTTACTAGGTTCTTGTAGAAGGGATGCTCAGCAAGGCAGGGGAGAGAGACAGCATCTGCTGTGGGCCTGAGCTAGGATTTCATCTTCCAAGTACATGCATGGGTGGCACAGTGGTGGACCCCTGCCTGTTTCCAACCTTGAACGTAAACTGGATTTCTAGGGCCCAGTAATGCACTTGGGTCTTCAGGGCAGAGGAAGCCAGGCCTGTGGGTGCTTGGGGCTCCCTCTGACCCAAGAGCCAAATTACTCAGTCACCTCAAGTGGGAAACTGCTCACAAGTGGAAAGTGGGGGGGTCACACCCTCTGAAGAGTAAACTTCCACACTCTTACATGGCTTTAAAATACTTTTTATATTATACTTTCCACTCTTTGTACACAGGTTATTTTAAATTTACTATTACTATTGTTATCGTGATAATGGAGACTGAATGCACAGCCTTTAAGCTGAGCTACATCCCAGCCTTTTTGATTGATTGATTGATGGATTGATTGATTGATTTTGAGCCAGGGTCTCGCTCTGCAGCCCAGGCTAGTCCTGAACTCACTGTGGAGCCCAGGCTGGCCGTGTACTCAGAGCCTCCCAAATGCTGGGATTGCAGGTGTGCACCACCACGCCCATCTTATGTGGTGCTGGGGATTCAAACTCAGGTACTTACCACCTGACTTAGTGCTTCCAGCCTTTTTTTAAAACTTCTTATTTTAAGATACAGTCTTGCTAAGTTCAAGGTCCAGGCTGAACTTGAACTTGTGATCTTCGTGCCTCAGCCCAACTAAATATTCTTATTTCTAAATACAAACAAAAGATGGTCTCAGAACTTTCTACCCCTAGCATCCCTGTGTGGAGGTTTTGCTGTGTGTCACCACAGAGGTGGAAGCCACTGTCCCTGGGTCCCTGCATGTGCTCCTTGCTGACCCCCTAGAGCTAAGCCCCTCCCATCACGCCCCCCCCCGGCTCTATAGGGAGAGAAGATCTGCCTTCCAGCCTTCCAGCCGTTCCCAGTTACATACACATGTGTGCAGCTGGTAGAATATTCCACTTTGCCCCTTCTCCCCTTGGGACCTGCTGTCTTACGGGAAAGGGGGTTGTATGACAGTGACCCGCACACTGTAAGTTGTCTGGAAGCCATGGGGGCATCTCTCTCTCTCTCTCTCTCTCTCTCTCTCTCTCTCTCTCTCTCTCTCCATTGCTCCTTATTTATATCGCCTCCTCTGGTATGAATAACCTCGGCCTCTGTCTGGTCCCTGCTGAGGCCCCATCAGATGGTGACACCCTCCCACCAACTTGGGGAAGATGTGACCAACCCAGGCCCTGGCCGTGGTGTCCGGGCCTCACCCACCTCCCAGGGGCATCCTCTAGGGCCACCAGCCTAGGAAGGGACAGTTTCTGTCCTGTGCAGGGTCAAGAGTGTCAGCATGTGACTCCCCTGGGATCCGTGTCCCCCGGAGCAGCTGTGGCTGCAGAGGAGGCGGCCTGGCCAGGTGGGCAGGAGGTGGAATGGGAGAGACAGGGTTGGGGGGGGCAGGGGGCTGCTGTGCACCAGCAGAGGCTGGCTTGGAGGTGGCCGAACAGAAGGAGAGAGAGAAGGGAAGATGGCCTGTGGGGTCTGCCAGGGAACCTGGGGTGGCTGCAGATGGCCCACGGGGAGCCTGGCCCTGGTCCCACCCTGCAGTTGCTGCCCAGATGGTCCCAACACTCCAGGCCGAGTGCACAGTGCAGGGAGGTTTTTGGGACAAGACGGGGTCTCACTCTGTAGCCCAGGCTGGTCCTAAACTCACTGTGTAGCCCAGGCTGGCCTCAATCTCACAGCAGTCCTCCTGCCTCAGCCTCTTGAGTGCTGGGATTGCAGGCTCTCGCCACCAGGTCTGGCTAAAAAGCAAAGGGTGTAGCTCTGTGATACAGCACTTGCTTTGCATGCTCAAGGCCCTGGGTTCAATCCCCAGCATCTCAAAAAGAGAAGAAGAAAAAAAAAACAAGAAAAAAGTTCTCACTTCTTCCTGGGGTCTCATGCGAAAGCAGGCAGGTCCAAAGACTGAAGGGCTGACTTTGGGTCGGTGGCCCCGGAGGTCACTCAAAGAGATGGCCCTGAGGCCAAGACCTGAGAGCTGATAATCCAGCACCCGTGCGTGCTGTGGGGAGCTGAAAACCGGATTCAGCAGACCCCGCTTGTCTCCAGAGCCTTCACCTGGGGCACCTGTGCCTGTCCGCACAGACCCTGGCGGCTAGGGGCGCCCGAGACAGAGTTGCACACAGTCAGGCACAAGCGGAAACCGGCTAGGAGTTCTGAGAAATCTCAAGGAAGAAGTTGGCACAGACCTCGTGCCCGAGAAGAGGAGGCTCGGGGGAGAAGCTGGATTGGGTCAGGAGTAAGCAGATGGAAGGATGAAGGATAAGCGTTCCAGGGTGGAGTGGCATGAACGGAGGTGCAGGGGCAGCCACTCTCAGCGATAGGGAGGCAGCACCCCTTTCCCAGCCCAGCTGGGACGCCCTCCCCTCAGGCAGCCTCTGTATATCCCTCAGGGCCCTGTCCCCTTCTGCAAGTCCACTCCTTGTTAAACCACCACAGATACCACGAGAGAAACGTTGCTTTCATGCCACCTGATTTCTGTCACAGTTTTTCTGAGAGGGAGGGAGGGAATCCTCAACTGTGAGCTGGAAGTCAGGCTGAACTTGGGCTCAGTTAGACTTTGCCCAGGGTCTCTGAGCTGGTGCATGGCAGTCACAGAGGGGCAGGTGCTGGTGCTTCTTGGGAGAAAGGAAAAGGAACAGCACCCCCTGGTGGCCGAGAGCAGCCTGTGCTTCGTGCCCTGCAGCTATTCCGCTCTGGCCCGGGATTTGCATGTCCTCTCCAGGAACACCAGCCCTGCAGTCAGTCCTGAGCCCCTGGTCTCTAGGGAGCAGTGAGCAGCCATCTTGGCGACCTGAGAGAACCCCAGAAAAGTCTCACTTCTCAATAAGATCCCCTCACAGGAGTGCCACAGAATAGTGTCTCCCTGTGTGGTCACGTGCCCCTGGCTGATTTTATGGTCCCTGGATGCTCTCCAGCCTGCCCGCTCCTTAACCCACACCCTGTCCTGTCCCAGTGTGTCCTGCTGACCACACCTCTCAGGTGGCTTCTGTCTGCAGTGTGGCCTTGCAGACTCCCCGGGAGGGCCTCTGGGACCCTGGAGGCCTTGCGATCCTGGCTTAGGGGACCCACCCCTGCCTCCCCTGTGCTCGTGGCCTGTGACACCCACTCCGAGTAGCAGGAGGAACTGAACCTAGAGGGAGAACCATCACGGGTGCCAAAAGTGTGGGCATCATTTCTGGGGTTTGGCCAACCCCACAGTGACAGCCAAGGGGAGCCAGGAGGTGGATTTGCCCAGAACATCCCACCTCTAACGAGAATCCTTACTCCATCCCCATCCACTGAGCACAGAGTCAGTCCCAAAGCCTCCTCGCCATCCCTACTCCCATTTCCCAGATGGCAAAGCTGAGAGCCAGAGGCAAAGTCGCTCACCCCGAGTCACTCAGCAGTCGGAGCAGTTCACGCAGGGAACTCCCAAGGGGTAAGGCACGGGGACGGGGGTCTGATGACGGTCCCACTTAAAGTGCTGGGCTGGGAATAGGGCGCACCTGCCCTCTCTCTCCTGCGCCGGAGGCCCTGGGCTCCGCTGCGCAGGTCTGGAAGCATCTCTGGCTAACCCACACTGTTGTGCTTTGAGTGTATTAACTCATTTAATTTTCCCCAACAACCTACAATGCAGGACTCTGGCCATGTTACAGATGAGACATCAGTCATGGAAGTTCACAGAGGGGCTTGAGGCTGCCTGGTTAGTAGTGGCCATGCTGGGCGAGGAACTTGAGTCTCTTGCACGCAAGCGCGCACGCGCGCATGTGTGTGTGTGTGCTATTATTTTCATTTTCTTTCTTTTTTCTTTTTTTCTTTTCTTTTTGTTTTTCTTTTTCTCTTTCTTTCTTTTTTTTTTTTTTCTTGAGGCAGGCTTTCCCTAGGTACTCCAGGCAAGCTTTAAATTCACTGTGTAGCCCAGGCAGGCCTTGAATTTATGGTGATCCTCCCGCTCCAGCCTCCCGAGGGCTGGGCTTATAGTCGAGGTGTCACCACATCCAGCTTTGTGTGGCTACATTTTTAAAGTTACAGTATTTGCCTGGGAAATGCCTGGGGGAAAAAATCAATACTACCTCATGCGCTGTGGTTACCTACAGGGTTAAGGAAATAACCGGAAGCCTTCCTAGGAAAACCTTTTCTGATATTGTTTAAAAACTTCAAATTAGAAAAATAATATAGAGTTTTTAAAAATCAGTCTATAATACTTGGTGGATTCGTTCAAGCAGCTCTGGGCATGGGGCTCTGAGAGAGAGAGAGAGAGAGAGAGAGAGAGAGAGAGAGAGAGAGAGAGAGAGAGAGAGCACGCATATACCCACTTGCTTGTGTGAGGTTGTGTGAGGAGTGGATACAAGGGGAGAAAATTCCAGCCAGCCACAGTCTGGGGCAGAGTTCAGGGCGCTGGACACCGCAGGGTGCAGAGCTAGGTGATGCTAGAAGTGACTGACAGGTCTTTCCTGGCCATAGTGCCTGTCCTGGAAGCCCTCCCGGTGTGCACCCCCATGTAGGGGACTCTGGCACAACCCCAGAAAAATCCCCAGGTGTCAGCAGCCCCTGGAACCTGCGAGGGGCCGGCCAGGCCCCCCCCAGGGGGGCTCCGGATCATCCTTTGTGGGACCGCACCACCCTGCTGCCCCCACCCCCCTGTTCACACAAGATGGAATCTCATTTTCACACGGGAGACAGCCTGTCTGTCGGGAGCCAGCAGCCTCCTTCTTTATTTTTTTTCCTGAATGATAATTCCCCCCCTCTTTTTTGTAGCTAAAAATCACCCAGGCTTGTCCAGACGAGAGGGCAGAAAATTATGCGCTGAAAGAGAAGGGAAGATAATTTCTGTGGGTCACAGCCGTTCCCACGTGTCATCCGTCTGCGGGAGGCGGAGGGGGAGCGCACGCAGGGGGTGGGGATGGGGATGAGAGCGCGGGCGGGCCCAGATCCATCACTGTCCTCCTCGCCTGTCCCCGTGGGCGGCAGGGCGAGCTGGAAGGGAGGGGAGGGGGTGCCCCACGGGGATCAGAGGCCGGAAAGAGGACCCCGCCTAGGCTGGACCCATGCCCTCCCAGCTGGACGGGGCCCACGCTCCTGCCGAGCCTCAGTTTCCCCATTGAGAGAAAGCAAGGATCATAACTTCGTCCTCCACCAGCCACCCCTGGGAGATAACAGATGGGAACAAGTCACGGCTGTTGGCGCCAGGTGCGGGAAGGAAGAGGATGGTCACTGGAAGGAAAGGAGCTGGGAGTGTGTGTGTGGGGGGGCTAGAACCAACAGGGGTTCTGTCTCCTGGATCCCTGGGGCCGGTGGTGGCCCTAGCGTGGGCCTCAGTTTCCCCATCTGTTGACTGGGGTGGACAACCTGGTGTAGTTCTTCAGACGGTGTGAGGACCAAATGAGAATTAGATCGGGAGTGTCTGGTGAGCTGTAATCACCCCGCAGTGTGGTGAGCAGGGCGCGGAGAAGACCAGCTGTCGCTCATATCACCAACCCAGAATTAGGCACAGGGACGCAGGGCGTTTCCTCACGTGCGGAAAGATAAAAAGGCCTTGCAAGACTTCCAAGAGGCAGGCAGTGGGAGAGGGAGGGAGGCCTCGGTTCGAGCCCTCACTCTGCTACTTCTGGTGTGAGCTGGGCCATCCCTCTGCCTCCAGGGCCTCAGTTTCCCCATCTGTACAAAGCAAGTTCGGGTGGCACCTCGGGCTGCTGGGGCATTGGGAGTGCTGTGTGTCAGGACCCGCCCAGGTGGGGTGACCACAAAAGGCTGGGTGGGGTTTCAGGTTTTTGGGGCCAAGCAGGCTTTGCTGGCGTCTCTGACACAGTGGCAAAGCCAAGTGCCTCGCCGGGTCCCACCAAAATAAATATTTCCAAACATAACCACAGTCTCCCTAATGCCTCAGTAGTGTGGTGGGTGGACTTGGTGAACCAAAGCTGTGGTGTGTCCCCACACCCCATGCCCTCCTTCTGGGCACGTGTCATTGCCACTCACTGCTGCCACACCTCCTCCCCTTCAAGATTTGGTTTCCATGCTAGGACTCCCTAAAGCAGAATGGCTTCTGGAGCATACATTATGCACACGCCGCCCCTGCTGTACCGAGGCAGACGTGACTAATCAATCAAGATGCTCTTTCCCGCTTCAGGCCGCCAGTAAATCACACAGAGTTGCTTCTAAGATAAACGCAAATTGCCATGAGGCTTTCGAAGGAGAAAAGAGAAGTCGGGCATGATAGAGCAGGCCTGTAATTTCAGACTGCTGGGAAGCTGAGGCAGGAGGATCACAAAATTGAGCCTAGCCTGAGCAATTTAGTAAGACCTTGTCTCAAAAGAAAGGGCTGGGACGTAGCTCAATGTGACAGGCTGTAAGGTGTACAGAAATAGAAGGGGAGAGAGAGAAAGCTGTTCTAGGGCTCGTTTCTTTTCCTGGCCAGAGGCTTCCTGAGGTCTGAGATAATAGTGTTTGTGAAATCCTGTCACCATGCCAGGCACTTGCTAAGAGCCCCCTGCAGGGCATCTTTCATGGCTCCTGGCTCCAGTTTGGGCTTTGGTGGTGGCTTCAGAAAGATGGGGGCCCACACTGAGGAGGCCAGGGACGGTGGATCCTGAAAGGGGCTTTACGAGTGGTTGGCTGTCAGCTGGGATATTCAGAACTCAGGCCCCCTGTTAGTTCCAGAGGGAAGAACGGGGCAGTCCCCGTTTCCCGAGGGTGGAGGCATGCACGCTCTCTCGTTGTTTTTGGGAAAAAAAAGCCATCCCCCACGCAGGTGTTCTTCATTTGCCGTAGACTGGTCATGATTGCTTGTGGCGTTGGGATGCGAGAGTGTCGAGATCAACACGAGCAACGCTGATTCTCAGAGATGATTGGATGGACGAACGTTACGTAACTGTAGGCCCCGCCCTTGGCCCTACCCTATATATAAGCTCTGGCTCTACCCTCACCTAGCAGACTGCGTTTTCTGAAACAACTTGCGGGAGGGTCATTTAGTGATTCTGTCGGTGTTTTGTGGGTCAGACCCATGTCTAGCAGTTGAACTGGGACCTGAAGCAATCGGGAGGGTGGGTGTGGACTCCTGGGAATGAGGGGAAGTGTGGGGGTCCCTCTGAAGGACCCCAGCTGCAGTTGTTGCGCCAGAACTGTCAGGGCCGCGGCAGCCTAAGTAGATCCTCTCCTAGGTCAGAGTCGAGGAGGAGGAGGTTACTGCTTTGTCGGGGGCAGCTCTTGGAGGAGTTAGGGACGCCAGTGCTGGGGAAACGATGGGCTCAGAGTCAAGGGGAGAAGCCAAAACTAAGCAAAAGGACGGGGGGGAGGGGTGGCGTGGGGGGACTTCAGGGAACTAGTTTGGGAAGGGCTCCCTGAAGAGCACCAAGCCGGCTGCCCCTGTAGGTTGAACTGACTTGGCACGTGAAAAGGTTCAATTTGCCTAAAACTGTTATCGCCTGTAGGGCTTCTGAGACCCACAGGCTAGCTGCCCCTGGGGCCAAAAGTTGTAGGAAGATGGCTGAGCCGACTTTACCACCGCCTGCCAGGAGATGGGCCCAGGTTAAACTGTGCCTACCCCCCCCCCCCAGCCTCCAGCGAGTTGGCAGAGATTTGTTGGGTGTATTACGGGGCAAGTTTGGGGAGGGGGGGCGGCTAAGGAGGACTGGGAGTAGGCGGAAGGGTCGGGATCAACAGGGGCGTGTGTAGCTCACATCCAGAACGCCTGAGCGCAGCGCACTGAGCTCGCAGGGCTTCTGTACAAGGTTGTAGTTCTCATTCTCTGCGATGATGGGATGGATGGAACCTTACTTGGACTCTAGGACCCTCCTCTTTCTCCCCCCTGTGTTTCTCCCTGATAAAGCGGACAGTGTTCTAAGAGTCCCCAGAGGTCATTTCAATGACTGTCCTCAGCTGTTCGGTGGGCTCGGCGGTTCAGACCCACACTTCGTTGCCACGGGGCCTTTGCACCTGTCTCCTCTCCCTGGAACGCCCTTCCCTGCTCTCTCTCTGATGTAGACTCATCTATCAGAACTTAGTTCAGGTGTCCTTCCTTAGGGGTTCCTTTCTTGACTGAACACCTGACCTTCCCTTCCACCCGCTGTCTCCTCCGTGGACGCTCTTGCGTGCCAAGAGGAGACTATAGGACAGGGTAACTCCAGCAGGACAAGTTGGGGCGGTGTGCGCCTGCTGATTACTGACTGAGTCACTCTGTGCACCTTTACTGGGGACCTACTGTGTGACCCAAAAGATGAGGCTGTTGCCGGGGAGGGGGAGAGGAGACCTGAGGAAATGAGAATAGGGCGGGCAGACTGCACCCATCAACCTCTGAGACACTAACGCGTGGAAACACTTGCCCGGCCGGCCATAGCACTCAGGTTCCCGCAGGGGCATCTGCGGGCGGGCGGAGGCGGGGTGGTTGCTGGGAGGGTGATTTGCAGGGCCGGCCGCGGGTCGGGAACCGCCTCTGCAGGGAGAGCCTGGCACCTCACCTGGCCGCTCTTCCTCCCGCCAGCACGCCAGGTGCACGCGGAAGGTGGGGCTCTGTGTGCGGACGCAGGTTCAGAATCCGCAAGGGCACCCAGCAAGGCAGGGACCCGCCCACACTCGCAGGGAGGGAAACAGGCTCCGCCCTTCGGGGCCTGTAGGCTCCTCCCTCCTACCGGAGGAGCTGCTGACTAATGGGCGAATAGGCTCCAGCCTTCCAGGAGCCGAAGGCCCCACCTTTCTGTGGGCGGGGCCATAGGTCCCCACCCCTCCGTGGGCGGGGCTGTATGCTGTAGGCAAAAAGAGAGCTGTTGACTCCACCCTTCTACGGGGGGGGGGGAGTAGGCTCCGGCCTTCTGTAGGCGGCGCTGCAGGCTCCATTCTTGTGGGCGTGGCTATGTGCTCGCGGCTGTAGGTGGAGCTCAGCCCCTCCCTTTTGTGGGCGGGACAGTAAGCCCACCCCACATGTGGGCGGTGCTACGGGCCCCGCTGTGGGCGGAGGTGTAGGTTCCTTTCTAGGGACACAAACTTTCTTAGGAAGCCCTGCCGCGTGGGGGGACTGGGCGGGAGTGGACAGCTAGGCGGAGGTTTTGGCCTGGGCCGAGCCCGGATGGGCCGCAGGGGGCAGGGTCCCTCCGCCGGGCCTCGAGCTGGACGAGGAGGGGACGTAGCCTTCTTCCTCCCCGAGTTTAATTAAGTGATCGCCGCCACGGGGTTAATCCTGTTATCACTGCCCGGAGCTGACCACAGGGGAAGCCGTGGGCCCGTGGAAAATGCCAGCTGTCTGGAGGGCCTGGTGGGCCGCTGAAAGCCGGTGGAATTCGAGGCAGGCCGGGGGTGGGGCGGAAGCCAGAGCCCCCACAGCGCGGGACAAGCGCTTGCCAGACGCGCACAAAGGGCCGGGCTGGACGCAGGAGGGGGTCTGCTGAGAAACTTCTGGCTCCGGCGGACTCTGCCCTGGCCGCTGCCCCCAAGCGGTGTTCCCGGCGGCATTCTCTCTCCTTCCGCCTTCACATACGCCCTGGGCGCTTGCGTTTATCACCCCATCGCTGTGTGGCTTGAGGCAGGTGACTCAATCTCTCTGAGCCTCCCTTGACATCTATAAAATGACCCGGGGTGAGGTGGGGCGTGATGACAGAACCAGACAATTCCTTTTGCAGGGGGAATTTGAGAGCCCCCCTTTTCCCTGGGGAGCCATTCCTTTACGGTCCCCTCAGTGGCAGAGATCTGGGCCATCACCATCAAGAGAACTCAGGACAGGTGGGGCGTGGAGAGCTTCCGCGGAGCTGCGCTGCCGTTTCCGACCTCGGAGCCTCAGTTTTCTCCTCTACCAAGGGGGGACGATGCGTGCCCTCCTCAGCTCCAAGGGACTTGGAGGATGGCAGGGTCGTGCACCATGGCCTGGCCTCCATCGGGGACCAGGAGGCGGCTGGTCCGATCTCTGCCACCGTGGTCTTGAGAAGTCACCCGGAAGTGGCAGCCCCACAGCACTCCAAACCCTAGCGGCGGTTAAGTTGGACTTCCAGGTGAATGGGAGTAATTACCACACTTCCCTGGGAGAGTGAGACCCAAATGTCAGGCCAGGCTGGGGCCGTTAACGCGTCCTTCGCTCCACCGCTGTCCCCACCCTGCTCCCGACCTTCGTGCAGGCTGAGGACAGTGGTGTGGGAAGCGCTGCTCCGTGCTGAGGACTCGATTCAAGGACCAGAGAGAGGCGCCATGTTCTGCTCAGCTTGAGACCAGCATCTCCTGGGGCCTCAGTCCACCCAGCTGGCTGCAGGAAGGGCGCTGTTTGGTCCTGATTCCAGAGTTCCGGGGTCACGCGGCCACGGTCCAAGGAGGGTGGCGGGGTGGGGGGGGCACCTGCACACAGTAGGACTGCAGGTGCTGCTGCCTCTCCAATCCCTTTACCCCTACTGTGCCCACCCTCCTCCTCTGGCCCTGCGCCAGGGGGAGAAGTGGGACTCGGTTACAGAGCTGCCACCGACGGGGGACTTGGGCACCTCGTCCCTGGAGCAGCTGGGTACACAAACCCCTGTCTCAGGTGGGGTCAAGGCTGGGCGCCCTTGCTCCCCAGCTCCCCTGAGACAAGGCCGAGGGTGGCCTCACCGTGAGCCCGTCTAATCCGGCTCATCCATACTGCTCATGGTTTCTCAGGGGTCTCCCCCTCCACCCCCCACAGGAGGTGTGGGCGGAATCCCAGGATGGGCTCGGACTGAGGTGGCAGGTGTTCAATAAGGACTTGATGAGTGTCACAGCAAGGGCCAGGGCTGGGGACAGGAAGGAGGAGACTGCAGCACAAGCTTGGAGGAAGTGATGGACCTTAGTCACGCAAGTCCTGAGCCCTGCTGAAAAAAAGAGGGGCCCAGTAATCCCTGCTGCTTAGAAGGCCGAGGCAGGAGGATCTCAGGGTCAAGGCCAGCCTGGGTAACTTAATGAGACTCTGTCTCAAATTTTTAAAATTAAGGAGGGACAAGATGTCGCTCAGTGGTAGATTCTAACCTAATGGACGAGGCTTTGGAGCCCCAGTACAAAACCCAAAGACCGCTCCCCAACCCCTCCACACAAACAGAAAACCGGAAGCCCATTAAACACAAGAATCAGAGAGGCCATGGGACTCTGACAGGAGGTGGAAGGTTGTAGCCACGTGATGGAGTTTCAAGTCCAGTGGAGATAGAGTTCAAATCCCAGTTCTGCCGCATGACAGTGACCTTGGGTGTGTGACCCCGTTTCCTCACCGCTCACAGTGCCCGTGGAGACGCCCTGGGCTTCTGGGAGATCTGATGCGGTCCTGTTCCTGGACTCAGCGCAGCCTACGTGCCTGATAGGTTTTGAGTGTAGTCTGTCCCCGCCAAAGCTCATGTGGGGACTTGGTCCTTGATGTGGTGGTGTCAGGAGGTGAAACTTTTGAGGGGTGGAGCCTGGAAGATGGGAATTGGGGTTGGATTGATTGCCACAAAAATGAGTTGTTAGAAAGTCCCCCTGGTCCCCTCATTCCTGCCCCGTAATGCCACCTACCAGGAGACTCCCTCCAGAGCCAAGCAGGTGCTGGTACCGTGCTCTGGAACCACCATAACCGGGAGCTCCATAAAGGTACCCAACCTCAGGCATTCCATTATAGTAAGACTACAACAGTGCTCCAGAAGAAGTGGCCGCCGTGACAGCCCTCGAGGGCAGTTCAAGCTGGAGGCGGGACGCTCCTGTCTGTTACAGTTCACCCCGATGATTCTGATTCTTGCAGAGGCCAAGTGGAATTGATGATTCATCTCTAAGGTGAAGCCATTTCCAGTGCCTTACCATGAGTGGACGGGGCTGCACCTAAGAGAGCTCTTGACAGGGACTGAATGAAGTGAGGTGTGGCTAGTGCACCCCATCCCGTGGCCTGGCCTAAGCAGCTGAAAGAACCACAAAAAGCGAGTTACCTCTGCAGAGATACGGTGACCAAGCCCAGGCCTTGCTGTCCACAGGGTCTGGGCTAGAGAGTTACTCAGATGGCTCCGGGAGCCTAAAAGGCGGATGTCAGGACTAGGACAGTATGGAGGCTCTGGAGGAGGCAGGCATGGAGGGAGGATCGCAGCTTTCAGGAGGGGGGGATGGAGATCTGAAGTTCCAGCAGAAACTTAACTAGGGCAAGGGGAGGCTGGGAGGTTCCACCCCAAGCTGGGAGACTCCAGGAAGCTATGAAGGCCCACCAGGCGGGCCTGGCAAGAGGCATAGACATGTGACCCAGATTTGGCCAATCAGAATAGTTTAGCCCCCTATAGGTACAGTGATCAGTTCTCAAGAGGACACATGAACATCATGGGCCAACCAGAGCTAACCCAGGGGCATTTTTTTTCTGGTATGATTGGTGAAAAGGTTATTTTGGGACTGCTAACAGAGAAGGGGACAGCAGGGGACTGAAGGGTGGCACACAGGGCCTGTTAATGAAGTCTGCACCTGTGAAGCAAGGGTTGGGAAAGAGACACACACAGTTCAGCATCTGGATACAGTTGAACCTGAAACCATCCATTCTTGAGACTTTTTGTCATTTAAGCTGATCTGTTTTCTTTCATGCTCGATTCCTGACCAGCGAAGTTTCTAGGGAAGCAACCTGCAGAGTTCTTTCTGACCCAACCTCGGGCCCAGTTGCAACTTTCTCCCAGGGGACATGTCCTTTCCATGCCACTCAATGCCAGTTTTAAGCAGCCAAGTAGAAAAGACATGGCCTCAGATGTCACATTGGATAGGCCTGAGTTAGGCTCAAGCGCCTGCGCTCCCTACCTACCTACTATGTCCTTGGCCAAGGGCGTTCATCACCCAAAGCCTCAGTTTTCACATCTGTACAATGGGGACATTCCTATCTCTCTGGCGGTGCAGGGGCAGGAGGAACACATGTGTGAAACCTTTGTACATGCTGTTTCCTCCTCCCACAATGCCCTCTTTCCCCTCCCAGCGGCTTTAGCGTCTGATCACCCACGTTCTCAGCAAAGGTTCCTTTGGTGGGGCCGGCTCCTCTGACCTCACCTTGGCCAAGGCCACTTGCTTTCTGGACGTTTCCTCCTACTGATGGTCTTTGTCACAGATTCTGTGCAGGATGATGGGCACCTGCCACCCAGGACGTCAGCTCCAGGCAGCCGGCACGACACTGGGCACTGTTTACCCCAGTGTCCTGGCACCACCATGGGCATGTTCATAGAAGTTGGGCCAGTTTCCAGTGCCAGCATTTGGGCACGTGGCGTCTTTGGCACTCAGGCTCCTAGAAGGTGGATCTGGCCTTCCTGTGATGGGATGCTCCTGGCAAGTGACCGTGTGGGTGTATTTGACCCCAAACCAGGGGAGACGCCTGCTCTGTTTGAGCCGCTCTGATGGCAGGTGTGTGCCCATCCGCCAGCCCAGTAAACGCCTTGCCTTAGGCAGGACAGTGGCTCTCAGAGGGAAAAAGGATCATCACAGGACCCCTGGGTGAGACGAGCCAGACCACTGTGGATATAAGGACACACCTACATGTGTGACGCAGCTCCACCCCAGGCGAGCGGTGTGGCTTTCGGCACAACTGACGTCTCTCTGAGCCTCACCTTGCTCGTAAATAAGATGGTGGTGGGCACCTGTGGTGTCCAGCAAAGGTGGACACTCCCCCCTCTGTCCAATCTGTGTGTCCCCTGGTCCACGGACTCGCCATCGCCCCAGGCCCTCGCGTGCATGCCTGGCATGGTTCCGCCGCTACTTCCACTAACTGGAGTTGGAGGCGGTTTTAATGGGAGGCAGGAGCCGGCTGGTGTCAAGCAGAGCGTGGGGGAAGGGCAGCTGGCGTGTCCCTCTCCCGCTGCATGTCCTCGCTGGGCTGGCAGGCTGACCCACCCCAATTAGGTGACTCTTGTGTTAATATTGACACACAAAGGAGGCAGCTGGTGACCTCTGCCCTCCCCTCACTTGGGATCACAGGCTGACTCCGGCGGACCCTCAGCTCCGAGAGCCCAACTCCTAATCTCCTTTGACACCAGGAGGAGGTGGCCTCAGCCTGACCTTTGCCCCCTGCCTCCTTGATTTCCGGTGCTTCCTGGGCCAGGCCGGAGGCCTGTTGCTCACGGCACGGAGAGACTGGGGTTGCCCAGAGCAGGAGAAGGGATGGCAGGGCGGTGATCACCTGGGGCTGGAGAAGGCTACCTGGCATCTGAGGAGCCGGGGGCATCAGGAGGGGTGAGCCGCCTCCCGAGAAGGGGGCAGTGGCTGCGTGCGGTGTGGGTGCGGGGTGTAACCAGCAGGGTAGAGCTGCGCCGGTGGGGGGGCGGGGAGAAGGACCCCACAGGATCACCCGCGGAGGTGGGCGGTGGGCTCTTCCCAGATGTGCCTCACACAGGGTTGTGTCCCAAAATGCTCTCGCTGTCCCCACCCAATCATTCAGGGCCAATCTCGGCCCCACTTTGCCCCCAGGCTGAGCTCAGGAACCAGACTGGAAATCGGGGGATGCCCGGGAGGCGTTGCCATGGCAATAGCCATGATGGCATGGGAAAGGGACGGCTTTGTTGCCTGGCACCCAGCCCGCGGCTGCCCCTGGGGAAGGGGGCATGAACTGCAAGCCGCCCCTGCAGCCGGCACTGGGCCCTCGGCTCTGGCTGTGGCCACACGGGTACAGAGGGCCAGACGGGCCTCCTCACAGGGCAAACCTCAGGTGACAGCCCTTCTGTGTGTCAGTGGGAGCTGCCGCCTTTCTGGGCTGCTGGGCCCTGGACTGATCCCCTTGGCCGAAGCCAGCCACTTTCGGTGACAGGCCTGGGCCTCACAGGTGGGGATCAGAAGAAGTAAAGGTGAGCTTGAGGACTCCAGAGCTCTTGCCTGGGCTTGGCTCCATGTCTGCCCCTCACTGGCTGTGTTATTTTAAGCCAGAGTTACTTAACATCTCTGAGCCTCTTTTTTTTTTTGCATCAGCAAACCCAGATCGTCCTCTTGGCGGGTTTACTGGGCTGCAGTAGGGTTAAATGAGACAGTGCGTGGTGACTCAGAGCCGTACCTAGTGGACAGCAAGCGCTCGATTCTAACTTTCCCTTCCCACAGTCACTTCTTCTTGGGAGCAGAGGGACACATTTGCATTTACGGCCATAGGGCAAAATCAGTTGGATAAGGGTGAATTGAGTCAGAATTGTGTGTCGGGAGAATTAAGAAGGGTATTTTTACAATGTCATCTGCAGCAAGCCGGTCTGTGTGGACTGCCTCAGTTTCCCCCAGTACCTACCTCTGTGGGTCAGGCACCAACTCATAATTGCAGTCTGCAAATGCCTTTAATTGTAGGGGGCGTCATCTGTTTGTTTAATTATAATATTTCTAGCAAAGAAAAGGGAGTGTTGGGTGAGCTGTGATCAGAAATGCAGTGAATATTTCAAATATTTTCTTGAGACAGGGTCTCACTCTATAGCCCAGGCTGGCCTTAAACTCAGGGCAGTCCTCCTGCCTCAGCCTCCCAAGTGCTGGGATTACAGGCGTGCACCTCCACGCCCGACTTTTGTGGTGCTGGGGGGTCGAGCCCAGGGCCTTGCGCTTGGTGGGCAGGCGCTTTAACCGCTGTGCTGTTCCTGCAGCCCCCATGGTGATTTCGACACACCTTGTCAAGGCACTCATGAAAGGGGCCGCCCAGACCGCTTCAGGTAGCAGCGCAGACCGCGGGACAGGCATGTGCAGAGCTGCGGGGGGGTGGGGGGGCGAAGGCAGTGCGTCCTTCCCTGTAACACGTTTTCAGGAAGTTAAACACTCTCTGTACAGTTTGATCACACCTTGGATATATAATAGACTCAGCTTCAAAAGGTCAAAGAAAGAAAATTGCGGAGTAGATTAGGGTGCCCGCTATGTGGTGGCTGGCCATGCGAACCCAGTGCGTGACCAGCTGCAGGGGACAACAGGACGAGCCCGGCATACACGGTGCGCAGCCAGTACGGAAGGTAGAGTGCACCTGGGTGGCTTCCTGGACGAGGCGGCCTTAGGAACATGGGGGAAGGGGATATGACAACTTAAACTAACTGGTGTCACCGTCACTGGATTCCCCGTCCTCTTCTACCTCGGGTGATGGCAGATGTCCGAGTTATCCAGGGAAGTGGCTTCCATGTCCGCTGACGGGAGCCAGGGCCAGCGTGGGCTGGAAGAGTGCGTGTGGCCCGTGACACAGTGCATGGGCCCAAGCTTCTGGTTCCCGTGCCAGCTCTGCTGCTCCCTAGCGGGCAGCTCCAGGCTGGTGATGTCTCGTCTCCGAGTCCCAGGTCCCTCCCCAGGGGGTGCACAGGGTGGCAGTGCCCGAGGTTGGGTGTGCACAGGGCAGCCATGTAGCCAGTGCCTCATAATTACGTCATCGCAGATAGAAGCTGTTTTTTTTTTTTCTTGGAGAAGTTTTGGGAGTTAAAGGCAACTTGCAGGGCAAGAAACAGGCCACTCCGGTTGGGAGGGAACTCAGGGGCTCCGAGGTCCTTCCATGACTTGTGGTCATCCCAGCCTCCAAAGCCTGCAGCTATGGCGGGCCCGGGCAGACCCTAGACAGACATTGCCAGTCCTTGAGCAGACGGAGGACGGGGGGCAGCTCTCACCGCGGGCGGGCACGGTGCCCCGCCACCTCCAGCCACTCACCTGGCCACACCAGGAAGGAAAACCAGCATGTTGCGGCCTCCTGCAGGCCGGGGTAATAGGCGTGCAGATCTGTGACACAGGGACAGTTAAGAGCCCCCTGTTATAGATGAGGAAACTGAGGCACAGAAGGAAATGCCCGCCTGCTCCTCCCACAGCCGGACCACCAGGACAGACAGGGTTGTAAGCCTCCACTCTCACGAGCTTGTCCTTCCAGAAGTTGGCCTACAGGCGGGTAGTGGCAAGGGCGGCCTTACGGGGTTCGCCACGCGCGGAGGCTGTGGCTGGGGGATGCGTGGGGTCTCGGGGGCCGCCTGCACTGTGCCTGTTCCCCCAGCAGGGCCGGGCCAGGCCGCCATCCTGCTCCTGGGGCCGGGGCCAGGAGCTACCGCGTTAGGCAGCTTGGCAGAGTGCAGAGCCAAAGGACATGTCAGATCAATCATATTTAAACAAAAGCCTCTCCCGCCCAAGGGCCCTTTTAAAAGCTGCTTATTTAATTAAAAGTCCCATTTTCCATATTTATGGCCCTTATTCAGTTAAATATTAACCGCCCGGGCCAGGGCTGGTGTGTGCTTTGCGAGTGGTGTGCGGGGAGGTTCATTACCGCGGCCGGGATTTACCACAGGCGGTGGGGGCGGCGATCAATGCCCAGCCTGGACAAACACGCGGGGCAGATAGGCCGGTGCCTTCTCTGTGTCTCTCCCAGCCTGTGTTCTGGAGATCAGGATCGGGCAGGGGGAAAGGGCAGGGGGGCAGGAAGAGACTAGGGGGCCCAGAGACCCTAGGAGACAGGAAGAGACATCCAGAGAGATGCAGTTGGAGACGCCAGGAGACCCAGTCCAAGATCCACAGAGAGCCGGAGGCCGAGGGCACAGAGAATCTGGGGGCACAGTCGGAGCCAGGGGGAGATGCAAGGGCCGGAGAGGCCACAGGGCTTTCCCATGTCCAGCTGCATCTCCGGCAGGGTGAAAGGGAAGGCCGGGGTCCCTCTCCCAAGGACTTGACCCTCGCTGCGCAGAGGTAGGACATCTGCTTCTGGGGCGTTTCAGGGACAGTGGTGCCTGGAAGCAGGGACCCCGGGTGGAGAAAGTTGATCTCCTGGCTGCAGGGGCCCCAGGTCACATCAGGAGCCTGGCCCCTGGCCGCCACCGCCTGGGTGCCTTCCTCTACTAACTCACCTCAGGAATCCGCCTTCTGGCCCTGAAGCGAGGGGTCTTTTTGACCCTTTGTCACAGATGAAGAGATGGAGACTTGGGGAGACCAGGGAGCAAGCTCACGGCCCCTCGGCTAGCGAGGCGCAGAGCTGGGACCTGACCCGGCCTCTTGGCCTCCCAACAGAAATGGCCGGGGTGCCGCAGACCCACCTGGCAAGCAAGCACCTCTGCTCTTTGAAAATTCTGGTTCCCCCTGCGCCTGTGTGATGGGCGAGGGGAGGGTGGTCTTGGGGACGTTTAGAAGGTAACTTTTTTGTGGCACCAGCCTGGTCCTCACCCCATGCTGCTGCTCCTGGCCACTGTGTGACTCTCTGCATCCGAGGGACAAAGCCAGGTTGTCCTCGTCCATCTGCCCAGTGCTCAAGGGGACAGGAGGACAGAAAAGGTGACCTGTGGGGCCGCCAGGTCCTCGGGTGGAACCCTGGCTCTGTAGACCTGAGCTCCCTGGCAGCCTCTGAGCCTGTTTTCCTGTCTGCAAGATGGGGTGAATGGCATAATAGATGTCTCCCGGTTCGTTCTGAAATGACACACAGCAGGCGCCTCCGATGCCCAGCGGAGATCCCAGGGAGGCTGTGGCAAAGGCCACCTGCCCCGTGGTCCGGGTGAGGCGTCTGCTTCCCCTCTCACAGCCGGCCAGCCTCCCAGGTGACCTGGCCAGGGGACACGTGGGCTCCGGTGCTGTCTGTCCCTCCTGTGACCTCGAATCTTGAGCTACACCTCCCTTCCTCCCATGGTCTTGGTTTACCCATCTGAGGAATGGGGTGATCACCGGATTTAGGACGCCTTTTAGGGGCTACGTGTCAGGCTTGAAATCGGGGTAAAGGGGCCCCGCTGCGTCAGGAGCGTCTGCGAGAGGCCAGGGCACACAAGCGCCCACACATGCACGCACCCAGACCCCCACCCAGCACAAGCACATGCACATGCATGCGTGCACACGCGGGCGAGGACGTGTGCCCCGCCCCACGGTCCCCGGTGGAGCCCGATTAGAACCTCAGGCGCGCACGCATCACCGGAACGATCTGTGTCTTATTTTCATATCTCGCAAAGCAAGATGACACCAGCGCGCGCGGGCAAACCCCTGGAGGGGCAGCGGGGTGTGGGGAGACCCCGGGGCGGGGACACTGGCCGGGGTGAGGGGGTGCACCACGGCCGGCGTTTGGAGGGAAGGCCTGGAGACAGGAGCGGGGCGTCCCGGGACAGCCTCGGAGCTTGCAAGGTGGGTAGAGAGAAAGCCGGGATGGAATCTCGGGGCTGGCGCCGAGAGGAGGGACACCAGGTTATCAGGGAACCGGGAAGACAATAATGCAATCTGACATTTCTGAAACGAGACCCCCCGGTTGCCATGGCGACGGCTCGTGTGGGAGCAGCTCCCAGGAGACGCTCTGAGATGTACTATAAATGATGTTTGATTAGAATTTAAATCATTTAGGCAGAGAGAAGATAGGCTTTTGTCAGCGAGGGGACCCGGGGGTGGGGGGGGCGGCGCGGGGGAGGGGCGCGGCCGTTGGGGGCGCCCCGGGTTGATTACTTCTGCCCTGGGCTCAGTCCCTGCGGACGGTAACCTTTCTGAGCTGGCCGGGGGGACGCAGAGGGCAGAGAGGGCAGGCCCCAGGGGTGTGGGGGTACAGCGGATGGGGATCCAGGAGTAGACTGGGGGACTCGGGGGGATGAAGAGAGAGGGGCAGGGATGGCCGGAAGAGAAACAAAAGGAGAGAACTGGAAAGGAAGGGGGGCAGATTTTGTGCAGCACAGAGGGTAGAGCCGGGGACCCCCACGTCCACTCACCCCATGTGGTTCCCCCCTCTGCAAAGCATCCAGGGGAATGTAGGTCCCCCAGGGGACTCCCACACTTGGGCAACGCTCTGTGGGCACCTGGCAGCTGTCCCCTGGGGGATCCCTGATCCCCCAGCTTCCATGCAGAACTGAGTGACCCACGGAAGAATCACCCTCGACTTTCATCGCCTACTGGCCAGGCAGAGCTTCCTGGTGAAATCCTCAGCCTCAGTTTCCCCCTCATGAAACAAGACACAGTCGGGCCCCTCTGCAGGTGAGGAGTTTAGTCTTCCCTGTTCAATGCGTGTGTGTGTTTCAAATGACTCAGTTGTCAACATTTAAAAATTGAGAGACTTAGCCAGGCACTGTTGTACACCTCTGTAATCCCAACGACCCAGGAAGCTGAGGCAGAATCCCAAGTTCGAAGCTAGCCTGGGCCATTTAGCGAGACTCTTGTCTCAAAATTTTAAAAAATCAGAAGCTCTGGGAATGTGGCTCTGGGTTCTGTTCTCAGTTTAAAAAAGTTGGGGTGACACAAGAGATATTTAACCTGTAGGTTCTCTAAGATATAGGAAACTCTAGATAGGCCAGATGTGTGCTTCTGCGTGATAGTCAACCCGGCAATCTGGAAGTTCCCCGGGCTGGCACCTTCCTCAGCCCTCCAGGGCACTTGCGCCATCTGCCAGTTTTGTTGTTTATTTATATATGTGTTTGGCTTCTCTTCCCCCAGGAGGCTGAAGGCTGTGAGGATAGATTCACGTCTGGTACCAGCAGTACTGAGTGTAGCCCCAGCACCCAGTGGGTGCTCAGGAAAGCCTTTTTCTCCCCCCTGTGGTACTGAGGATAAAGACCAGGACCTTCACACTAAGCTATAACCTTAGCCCCGTTTAATATTTTAATTTGATACAGGGTTTTAACTAAGTTGTTCAGGCTGGGATCAAATCTGGGATCCTCCTGCCTCAGCCTCCATGGTGCTTGGGATTACAGCCCCAGGTCCAGCTACTCAGGAAACTCTTGGTGAATCAGTGAAAGACTCTGTCCCTTATTTGCATTTCTGCTGTTTTTTGGCTCCCTGTCTCGCTCTGGGTACATGAGGCGAGCCTTTGTGGGTTACTTCTCGATTCCAGCCATCGGTGCCGGGGTCTTGCTCACGATGGGGTCCCTTCCTTGGTAAGGAGGGACAGGGACGTCTCTGAGCCACCATCTCCTCCCCTTCCAAGTGGGGCCAACACCTTCCTCGTGGGAAGGTTTAGAAACAGGTCCACAGCAACACCTGGCACACAGTAGGTGCTCAGTAAAGGGACGCCATCTTTATTGGAACACCATTAGTGATGAGAAGACCTGAGGAGCAGGGCTCATGGTGGGGAGCAAAGAACTTGGGGACCCTGAGGCAACATCTCCCTTAGGATTGTTCTTCTAAAGGTATTTTCTGTCTTGAGCTTGGAAGTCTGAAGCTTTGTTGCTGAAAGGAGTGGTGGCCAATCCGTGTACGGTAACCGACAGCGGACACAAGACCTCTCGGTCCTACCAACTCCCGTTGCACAGGTAGTGCCTGCCCAGACCGCTGTGCAGAGAACCCTGTTCCACTGTGTCCAGTCTCAGTGGTCAAGAATGCCATGATAGATTTGTGATGTCTGCCACAGCAGGGCTACAGCCATTGAGGTTCCGTTCCCGGGTGGGGCAGTTCCAGGTCCCAAGGACAGAACGACCCAGGTTCTTCACTGCGTGTTACTTGTGATGAGGCAGCAGGTTCCTGAGTGGTGACCCTTCCTCCAGGAATGCCCAGAGCCTGAGTCAGGGTTTGATAACGTCACCTGTGAGAGTTGCTGGCTTGTTTGGTGTGGTATGCCAGTGAACTCATGCCAGAGGGTGCCTCCAATTGGAACTGCCATTGGGAAAGAGGTCCCTTGGGGGATTCACAGGAGGGAGAGGGAGGGTGGCACCACCAGCTGGATGTGACCCACTTGGCCCAGCACCCAGCACATGAGGACAGCTCACAGTTCCCTGTGTCACACCCCGTGGCCCACCTTGGATTACAACATGGCCAGGTGCAGGGCTGCCCCAGCAAGCTGGTGCCACGGGGCACGATCGTGCAACTTTCCTCTCCCCCACCATGCGTAGTGGCTGGGCACCGACTCCACTGCATTTGTGCTCCCAGGACACTTAGGGCGGAGGGTTAGATCCATTTCCTGTGTCTGTGGTGCCCGATCACCGTGGACCCACTGGCTGGAAACAACTTGGATTTGTCATTATACAGTTCCGGAGGCCAGAAGCTTGGAATTGAGAGCACCTCCATCTGGAGGCTCTAGGGGGACCCAGTTCTGGTGCATCTGGCTACTGGAAGTCCCCACAGGCCTTGGCTCACAGCCCCCTCCATCTTCAAAGCCAGCGGCACTGGGCCAGTTCTTGCCATCGTCACCTGCGGAGTTTCTCTCTTCCGTCCTCTCTGCTGCTGGTCAGCACTCGTGTAACTGCCCTGCTGCGCCCTTGTAGCTCCCCGCATTGCACCCAGAATTCCATCTGCAACTTTGATCCCCCACATTTCCTTCCCTTTTCCTCTCTATTTCTTCTTCCTTTTATGGTACAAGGGATGTAACTCAGGGCCTCACACATCCTAAGTAAGAAAAAACTTAATTTTCTTAATTTTTTAAGTTCGCTTTGCCACATGACTTAGCATTTCCCAGGCTCCAGGGATTAGGCCACAGGCAGTGTCAGAAGCCATCGTCCCCCCGGGCCGCAGTGTCCCTGGGGCCAGCCTCTCACGCAGTGAGTGACACCTGGTTCTCACTGGAAAATTCTGGAAAACTCTCTTGACAGCTTAGCAGGGTCCAGAGCCACTGAGTCCCAGCTGCAGGGGCCGTGACAGTGGCGGCCTTAATGCTGGCCTTCCTCCCCTGCCTCCTGTCCCTTTTTTTCTCACTCCCAATTCTGGAGATCACCAAATAAGTTGGTTGCCCCATGTCCGCCCACCGTGCTCCACATCAGCTATTCACTGATGGAGTCCAGTGTGGGAGACACCTGATGCCAAGCGGCTGAGGAAAACATGCTGTTTTCTCATTGCCTGAAAAGTCCACAGTCATATCAAGGAATTCGGGCACAGATGGATCCAGGTCCTCAAACAGAGGCATCCTCTTAAGTCTCAGCTGCCTGTTCCCCGTGTGCTGTCTTCATCCTCAGGGAATCTGTCCTCACTCATGGACAAAGACGGCCACCAGCTACTGTGTGCAGCCACCGCTGCAAAAGGGAGAGCAGCCTTTACCCAGGTGTCTTTGGTTCTTAGCTCTGATTGGCTCATTTGGGGTCGTGTGCCTGGGCCTGGACAAATCACTATAAAGAGAGGGAAGGTCATCGTCTCATTGGCTTCCCTTGGCTCCCTTCCTATCCCGGATGGTGGAGGTGGATGAATTCTATCAAGGACCCGGCCTCCAGAAGGAATAAGCCAGAGTTCCCCTAAAGAAAACTGAGGGTTCTTTTGAGACGACAAAGTAGAGGGAAAAAGTACAGATGTTCTCTAGGAGCAGAAGCATCCAGTCCTATTAATTTTAGGTAAATGTCTCCCAAGGATGGGAGCGCACATGCCGCCCAGCAGGTGGGGGCCTGGAGCGGGCATCCGGGGAGCCAGGCCTGGTGCCAGCGAGGCCCGTCCTGGCTGGGGGGAATTCTTCCCCTCATGAATCCGCAGTCTGAGAACTTGCCTATATTTTTGCATTTTCTGTTTTGTTTCTCCACAAAGCTGAGGGAAAGCCAATAGGAAATAAAGTTCCTTTCAAAACTGCCAGCCGCTCTACTGCTGTACAGGAGAGAGCCTTGTGTTCAGGGAGAAAGAAGAGGCAGTAACAGCAGGGGAAGGTGTGGGGGCCCCACTCCCAGGAAGAGGAAAACCCAAGTGGAGAGGGAGGGAGCGCCCCTGGGCAGGGCCCGGCTGAGAGACGTTGATCTGGGGACCACACGGACCTGGACTTGAGTTCCAGACCTACTGCCTTCTTAGGATCGTGTGTTAAACGTGCCCTGGGCCTCGGCTTTTCGATCTGTGAAGTGGGGACAGCTGTTCTTCCTCGTGGTTGGTGTTTCCTGATGATGACTTGAAATGACACGCATGAGGTCATTGGCCCAAGATGCTTGTTACGGTAATGAGAGCTCAAGCGTTATTGGCTGTGATTCTCAGGATTGTGATCCTTTTTTGTTGATCCCTGGCACTTGCCCGTTGTCACGGTCATTGGTCACAAGGGAAATGCTTTCCGGGTGGCTTTCTTTCCCACACTGGGCACGTGGTGGGCCTCTAGTCTGCTGTGTGGGTCCCCCTCTTGCTGCTGTAACAAGTGACCGCAGTCCTGGTGGCTGAACTTAGCACATGCTTATCCTCTTAGCGTTCTGGAGGCCACAAGTCCTTGAATCGGGGTGTCAGCAAGACCGGTTCCCTCCAGAGACCCCAGGGGAGAATCTGTTTATTCCTGTTGTCCTCCAGCTGCCAGCAGCTACCATGTGCTTTGGTTCACGGTCCCTAACTGTTCCCAAGGTCAGCGGGTAGTAGCAGCTCCCTTTCCTCCTGGCTTCTGCCATCTAGTCTCTTCTGCAATGTTGACTTTCTCTTTAGGTGTGTGGAGGGGGGGGGCACACTGAGGTCTGACCCCAGGGCCTTACCGCTGACCTACATCCCCAGTCCCTCGCCACCTTTCATTGCAACAGAGGGTCTCACTAAGTTGCCCAGGCTGAGCTTGAACTTGTGATCCACCTGCCTCAGCCTCCCAGAGAGCTAGGATTACTGGTTTGTGCCACCTTGTGTGGCTTCTGCCTCCCATGTACAAGGAACCTGTGATGACTCTGAACGCACCCAAGCCGATCGAGAATCATCCCTAATCCCATCTGCAGAGTCCCCGTACCGTGTCAGGTGTGAGATTTACCGAGTCTGGGCAGGAGGTTGGGGACATCACGGGGAGGATGACCACCCATGGGTCGTCTAGCTGAGCACGTGCTCGGACTGGACAGTAGGAAGCGCCGGAGCTTGGGGGGGGAGGGTCCTGCACAGACAACACCCCAAAATGTGGGGTGCGGGGCTTGGGGCAGCCCCCACCGAGGTTGCTGTGACACAGAGAGCTGGCCAGGCGGGCTGCCAGCAGGGCGACTCCCAGGCAGGCTGTGGTGGCCCCCTGTTCACTGGGCCGGCTCAGGCACCATGCCTTGTAGGCCGCAGAAGCTGAGGGCACTGCCAGCTCAGGCTGAGAGCAGGGACCGTGGAGCGGCCTCTGCATTCCTGAGACAAAGCCAGCGGGGGACCAGGCCAGCTCGGGGCGGCGTGGGGAACAGGTGCCAGCTCTCTCTCCATGGGTGGGGTGTGCCACACCCACCCTCAGCCCCAGGATGGCGGCGGCGGGCAGCTGGCACTTGTGAGACCTCCTGTGTGCCCCACACTGTGATGGGGGTTTTATTCTGTCATCTCTGTTCTCTCCCTCGGAAGGGTGCTTGGAGGTCAGCACCTTCGGGGTCCCCAACTTAGAGTACTGGAGATCAGAGAGGTGTAGTCACTTTTCCCTGGTCACATAGCCGTGAATGGCAGAGCTGAGTCCTTTAGCCCCAGCGCCTCGCACTGTGACGCCCTGAGTCCCTGTGCAGCCTGGCATCTTGTGAGGTGGCTGCTCAGGGTCACCAGCCCTGGGCTGGGTGCTGTGAGCGTCCCCAGCGGGGAACCTTTCTGGAGCCATTAAAAGTCATTCCTCTCCCTCTCGGGACCTGGGAAATGGACCCATCACTCTCCCCTTCCTCCTGCTGTGGAGGAGAGAGTGGGGGGACCCCTGCTGCAGGAAGGGGCCCCGTGGGGGGCCAGATGAGCTGATTTCGAAAGATGCTGCAAACCCAGATCGCGCTTAAAGTGGAAATTTCCTGAGTTTTAAACACGGCATCGTGTTTAGATTCCAGGGGACACAGGAAATCTGGCTGCCAGCAAGCCTGCTACCTCTGCTGTGGTTCGACCTTTCAGGGCACAGGGGAGAAACTGAGGCATGGGGCAGGGCAGCTGCTCCAGCAAGGTCTCTCTCAGCAAGCTAGGCGAGCAGGGCTTGGCGTGGGGGGCAGGCAGCAGCCCCAGCAATCCCGCGATCCGCGGAGTCTTTGTCTGTGTGGGTGCTGTGACTAAACACCAGAGGCTGGGTGCTGGTACACAACAGAAATTCTCTGGCTGCTCCGGAGGCTGGCAAGCCCGAGTCCAGGGTGCCCGGGCTGCTTCCTGGTTCACAGAGATCACCTCCCCAGCTCTGTCCACACACAATAGCAGGGACGAGGCAGCCCTCTGGGGCCTCTTTTATAAGGGCACTGGCTCCACCCCCATGACCTATCACCCCAGAGGCCCCGCCTCCTAACACCATCCTGTCCTAAGAGTGAGGGTCTTCTATATCACAAAGATACACTAATAAAAAAGTAAATATGGGGGGAAGAAAGGGGCGGGTCTTGGAGCCTGGTCTGACCCACACATTTCAGGACAATTTCTTTCTTCAAAGAACTGTTTCAACGAACATCCAGCCATCCTGCCCTGATTGTTTCTGTTTTTTGTTAAGAGCAGGAATTGCTTGATGTTCTTGCCACTGAGGTGGGTCTGACTCTGCCCTCTCTGAATTTATAGGTGGGCCAGCGTGTGGAGGAGGTGACGCCGGGTGGCCTGCACACCCTGGGAGCCCCGAGGTGTCCAGGGGCCCTGAGTTCCCAGGCGGACAGAGCAGGGAGTGTGTCAACTGCCCACCACGGGAGGGAAGAAGCCGGCTCAGATGCCTAGGCCAGCCGCAGCCCTGACCAGTGAGGACTGTGACCCATGGGAGACCCCTCAAGGCGGGACAGCCCCAATTCCTGGCCCACAAACCCCAGAACAAAAGGAGGTGGTCATTTTAAGCCACTGAGCCCTGGGGGACGGTGTTACACAGGGAAAGTGACCACGACTTGAGGAAACCCGAATCCTCACCTCGGAGGGAGGCAGAGCCATTGGACCTGGACCAAGGAAGTCACATAGGGCTGGAGGTGTGGCTCAGGGCTTCGAGCACCTGCCTATCAGGGTAAGGCCCTGGGTTTGGCACCCCAGCACCACATAAACTGGGCACGGTGGCTCACGTTTGTAATCCCAGCACTCGGGAGGCTGAGGCAGGAGGATTGCCATGAGTTCTAGGCCAGCCTGGGCTGCATATAGAGTTCAGGACCAGCCTGGATTACAGAACAAGACCCTGTTTCAAAAAAAAATTCAATTGGGGTGGTGGCTCAGGCCTGTAATCCCAGTGGGGATATTGACAGGGATTAGTAGTAATGTGTCTCTTCAAGAAAGAAAAAAATATTTCAAACTGACTTTTACATTTTGATCATACGTTGTAGCAAAGCCCGGTGCCTCCAGGGAACACGGGGTTGTGGCGGGCATCCTCTCCCCATAGTGCCGGGTGTCTGTGCCATGGCCTGACAGTGCCCACCCGGCCCTGCTTCTCTCTCCTCCCTCCCCTGGGGCCCCTTGCTCGCCAGCTCTCTCTCAGCCTCAGGTCCCCGGGAAGACCCCACTGGCACAGTGGTCACGCTGTCCCCTGCCCCTCTAGGAGCCTCCAGGCCCCACTCCCAGCTTCCGCCCCAGCTCTGACATTCGGGTTTTATGATTTGGGAGAAATTTGGTCTGCCCCGGGGCATGTCGGAATGCACGTCATAAGCCATTCTGTCACAGTTTATGGCTTCTTCTGGGCATGCTGGCTGTGGGTTTTAAAGGTTCCCCCAGCTGGAGAGGGAAAAGGGACCTCCTCAGTCCTTCCGATGTGGGTCCCCAGGGGACGGAAGGAGTGGCTTCAGGTCCACATCTTGGCTGAAGCGGCTGGGAGCCACTGTTGTCCCCATTCCCAGACAAAGGAAGCGGCCCAACGAGCCTGGAGCCTGCAAGTCTAGAGGCCTCATCCTGGTCCCCAGCGAAGATCAGTGAGCTCACAGGTCTTATTTTCAGGGCCTAGCAGGAACGGGCCAGTGAGAGGACACACCTGTCATCAGATCCTGACCAAGGAGGCAGTGGACAGATGGACACAGGGTGGGTGCCAATGAGCGTGGACAGGAAGCAGGGGACCCAAAATGGCAACATTTCAACTCAAGGGTCAACCGGGTGTGTGGTGCTGCAGGCCTGTAATTCCAGTGCTCTGGGAGGCTGAGGTAGGAGAATCATATGTTCAAGCCCAGGCTGGGCGATTTAGTGAGAATGAAAATGAAAACAAGTAAATACTAAAAGGGCTAGGGTTGTAGGTCAGTGCAAAGGCCCTGGGCTCGATCCCAAGTTCCACCAAAGCAAAAACTAAAATGTGAGAGATTTGAGGGGCTCCAGGAACAGAGCTCCAGGTGGAGGGCCCAGAATGAGGAAACCATGAAAAACAAGCTACCACATTTTTAGAACAATGGGCTTGCCCGAGGTCACAACGCCCAAGGTCACCCAGCTTGGAATCCCAGTCACTGCCCTTCCTGTGGGAGAAGGCCACCAGAGAGAGCACAGATGCCCAGCGCCAAGGCACGAGGTGCCTGCAGGTGGACACAGGGGGACAGGTCAGCCCCAGGGCCATCCATTTGGGGCAGTTTGAGAGACTGGATTGCTCCCACGGGCTCAGTCCAGCCAGGTGACCTTGAAGCCAGTGACTCAAACAACCTGCCCTTCCCCCATGGTGTGGGGCCTGGGCCAGTTTCCAAGGAGACCCCGATTCTGGGGTGGGGTGGGGGGCAGGGGCAGAGGCAGAGAAGCTTTTAAGTGAAATTTCCCAGCCATGCCCGGGTCTTTCTGCTCCTCCTGGAGCTGTGGTGACCCACGGGCCTGGCTGCCCTGTCTCCTGGAGGGAAGTGCCTGCCCTTGAACTCATAGGAGGTGTGGGACTGGCCTTTTTTTCCTTCTACTCTTTTTCATTTACTGGAGGTAGAATTGTGGGTACTGGTGAGGGTCCAGCACGATGCTTTGTCAGGCTATAAAGTGACCACCATGAAGATTCCAGATCTCTCTAGTCCACCCGGGCAGGGGAGACTGAGTCTTAGCACAGAAATAAAAAGGAAGAAGAAAAAAAATGAAAAAAGATATCGAAAACAATAAACAGAACGTAGAGCCCCTGGAAGGAGCCAGCTCTGACATCTTGACTTTGGCCAGGTGCCATCCGGAACTGTGTCAGCCTAAGTCTCTGTGACTTGAGGCTGGGATGCCGTTGGGCAGCCCAGGGACACGGGTGCAGCTGGGGGAGGCGTGCAGGGCAGGGGCTAGCCTTGGCAAAGGCATGTGGGTGTTGATGTCTCCTCCCGCTGACGGGCAGACATGGGGCGTGGAGCTGGGGGTGAGCGGGCCCTACGGGTCGTGGGGAAACCTTCTCCGGGGCCTTAATTATTCTCAGCCAGCTGTGGATTGCCAGGAAGCAAAGGCCCTGCACACACTGAGTGCGCTGGGTGCCCGCCACACACCAAGCTGGCCGAGCCTGCTAGAGATGGTGTCCCTGTCACTCCTCACCAGTAACATAGGCGCCATTCTTCGCGCATCACAGGTGGAAATTCAGAGCCCAAAACCCGTGGGTGTCTGCTTCAGGGGGGACAGTGCGATCGTGTCCCTGTCAGTGGAGCCAGGGTGTCCAGTGGGTCCGGATCCCCCGTGGGCAGCACAGGGCCTGGCGCATGAGGGTCCGCTGCACCCATGTCCCAGGTGTGTCCTTCTGTGTGGGACGTGCCCCAGGACCCCATGAAGTCCTGCTTGGCATCATCACTGGCTGTCGCTGTGGTCCGGTTCTGCATCTCCCAACGCTGGAGGGAAACGTGTTAGTGATGCAGTTCGATATTCGGCTGATTTTACGCCATCGTTGGTGGAGGGGTGACACGGGTCCACCCGACGATGCCCGAGGGTCCCATACATCACCCACTATGGACGGGCCTGCTCCAGGGGCGTCGAGACACCCCGCACAAGGGCCACCGCGGGCCTGGCTGGGCTTCACACAGCCTGCCCCGTGTTCCTTCTGCAGATGGGCCGGGGTGAAGCTGAGGACGCTTCTGCTGCTGCCCCGGCGTCCTGGACCGAGCAGGAGGGGCCGCGGGCAGAGAGCAGGCGACAGCAAGACATTTATTGTTCTGAGGGGCCGATGGAGGCCAGGGCTGGGGGCAGCAGGCTCACGGTCGATGGGATCTGGACAGGGCCAAGACAAATGGTGGCAGAGGTGACAGCCCACGCCTGAGGCCCCCGGACCGTGAGCAGCGCGGGGTGGAGGGGAGGTGGCCATAGCCCCCAGGCGTGTCTTTCCCACATCCCCTTCCATCCTCAGTGGACACACAATGGTTGGTGCCGGCCTGAGGGTCCCCACGCAGCCCTGGGTGCTTCTTTCAGACACTCGCATCGCTCAGACTGCAGCCCGGACACAGCCCGGTGGCAGCTGTCGCTCTGGGTCCCTGTCCCCGTCTCGGCTGTACCTGCCCTTCTGCTCACAGTCTGTGGGCGTTACTCTTCTAGAACCTAAGCGTGTCCTAACTAGTCACACTGAGGACATGGACCCAGGGCACCGGAACTCTCCTGTCTCTGCATGTCACCTCCAGAAACACTCTGAGCACTTCCTGGGAAGCAGGTATTACGGTTCCCATTTCAAAGATGGGAAAATGGAGGCTCAGAGGTCCCAGGACATGGTCAAGGTAACCCATCAGTTAGACAGCAGGGCTGGGAATGGGCCTCTGGAGAGGGAGTGTGGCGTGCCAGCCAGGACCAGGACAGGTACCCGCAAGATGTCGTTCCAGCTCTGTCTCGGCCTCTGTGCTGTCCCTGTGTCCCTCCCTCCTACTCTGGACCCTCGCTGGGTCTTCTCCTTGGCCTCCCAATCTCTTTTTTCTCTTCATCTCATCTTTCTCTGGTCTTGATGATGTCCTAGCTGCAGCCCCTACAAGCACTATGCTGTCGCCTGAGTGACCCTCACAAGGCTGGTGCCTTCTACCACCACGTGGGGAATTCAGGGTCGCAGTACTTTGTCACCAGTTCTCCTCTAGCAAAATTCCTAGCATAGAATACTCGCCATTCTCAAATAGTCAGTGCTGCCACTGTTTGAAGAACTTCCCTCCTTCCCTCATCCTCTAATAAGGAAAGGACCTTGGTGGCCATGTTGGTGTCATGTGACCTCTATCTCCTAGCCTGATTGGCTCTAGAATGATCACCTGATCCAAGATGGGCCAATCAGGGCTTCTTTCACAATCCGATCTTTTCCCCTTAAAGAAGGCTTAAACATTAGTTGTCACATAAAATAATTTTATTGTTTCTAAAATGAAGTAAATAATACAACTGGTCATTAAAAATATCAAGCAACACATAAAAGGAGAATGATAAGAAAAACACCTCAAATCCCAGTATCCAAATTTCAGAGGTCGGCCATGTTTTCATGACCACACCTGGCTTCCTGGGCGCCACCTCACGCACACCCGCCTACCGGTACGTCAGTCTAGTTTGGTGTGCAGGGCTCGTTTCTCACATCCTGGTTGCACTGTGGACACCTTTCCTCTTACTAAGGGAGACAAATCATCCCTTCCATCCTTCTCTGTCTTCCTTTATTTCTTACCGTCCCTCGCGGCCTCACCCCACCCCTGCCTAACCGTGGCTACCAGTGCAGACTGGGCCGCAGGTCTTTTTGTGACAAGCCGAGTCATGATATCCAGGAGTCGTGGAAAAAAGGCGTTCACACACAGGAATAAATTCAGGGCCGCCCTGTGGGGAGGTGATCTGAGTGATACCGATTTTTTTTTAAGAGATAGGAATCTCTGTTGCTCATTTTGGCCTCCAACGTGTGGGCTCAAGTGATCCCCCTGCCTCGGCATCCCAAGGTGCTAGAACTCTGTGTGGACCACCGCGCCCAAGCGAGTGGTCCCACCTTAGCCACAGAGGGGTGGCAGGAGACATTCAGACGAGGGAAGAAGGAACTGTTGGAGTCCCGCTAGCAGTCCAGGCCCAGCCAGGTGGCCTCCAGAAGCAGGAAGGGATGAGGTCTGGCTCTTCCCCCGGAGCCACCAGAACCTCCCAGTCCCATCAACGTCTTTAACTCTGCCAAACTGATTTCTGATGTGTAATGTCGGAGCTGCAAAATAATGTGTCCGACGTGACTTTGGAATTGAGTGATGGATGAACTTTGGAGGAATTTGGTGGCCTGTGATGGGAAAGGCCAGGACGGCCTTACAGGGACGGTTGGGAGAAATGTGGGTGCAGGAGGGCCCGCCTGGGCTCATCAGGATGTGCGGAGCTCAGCAGAGGAGGAGCTCTGGCTCAGGTCTGAGGATGCCTGAACCCCAGTGGCCGAGGGGTAGTGGAAATGTAACCCCAGGAAATGCTGCAGCCGGCCGAAGGCAGGGCAGAAAGTCGGTGAAAGGAGGTCTTAGCCCTGCGGCAGCCGAGAACCGCGTGGCGTCCTGTGGTTAGGCAGTAGGCAGAGTGGGCAGGGTGAACCCTAGTCACTCCGTGGAGGAGGTTTTCCTGCAAGGTATCAAAATTGTGACCTGGTCCCCAAGTGTGTTTTAAAAAGTGCTTAGCATAAACCAGGCGTGGTGGCGCACGCCTGTTACCCCAGCACTTGGGAGGCTGAGGCAGGAGGCTTGCCATGAGTCCAAGGCCAGCCTGGGCTCCAGAGTGAGACTCTGCCTCAAGCAAACAAAAAATAAAAGTGCTTAACCTAGTACCTTGCCCAGAGGAAAGGCTCAGTGAGCATCATCCTAATATTACTGATGTTCCGATTTAATCTTGAGCCAAGGATTTAGTTTCTGTCTCGCTTGTACCTCATGGTCATTAAGAGTTCTTAAGTCAGGTGTGGGGTGCCACAACCCCCCGATACTTTCCTAGGCTGAGGTGCAAGCGCACCTGCTGTGTACAAGGTAGCCCCCACTTCCTGTGAGGGCTGGGGGGGTGGTGGTTAAGACAGTATACTGCGTCCTCCTGTCCTCCTGTCTAGCCCTGTCGCTCTTTGTTCCCTTCCTGTCAGGTTCCCATGGGTGGAACCCCGCAGGCGCTGGGGCTTCTGTAGGAGGGAGGTCAGAGCGGGGGCCCGGGGTGGCCAGGTGACCCATTCCAGCAGGCTCAAGTCCCTTGTGCTTGGGTCAGTCTTGTGGCATCTCTGGTTGGGTGCAGGGAGATGAGCATGCCATTAGCGCTTCTCTGCCCACCAGCCCGCTGCTGGCTGTGCCCGCTGCCCCCAGGGCCTCCTGGGATGGCATCCGCTTATAGGCGGACCCCGAGGCCCAGCCCCTGCCTTCCACCCCGCGCCGGCTCTGGGCGTTCCCTAAGGAGCCAGGCAACTGCTGTTAATGGTTTCCAACACCCGGACTGGGTGCTGGGTGCTTTACAAACATGTTACGGGGTGGAGTAAAGTGAAACACAGGGTTAATGTTTTTTCTGAAATGGAAAATTCTGTCAGCCATAGCTTTTTCTCTCGATTCCGTAATAGGCCCGTTGGACGTGCAGGTTGGCCATTTCTTGGCCACCCATCCATGGTGGGACCCCCAATGAGTGACATCCACGTTACCGCAGAACTCAGTAGTAGCAGCCGCAGGGACTGAGTCAAATTCTGGTGGGTTTGGCTTTGTTTTGTTTTGAGACAGGGTCTCGCTCTGCAGCCTAGGCTGGTCCTGAACTCACTATGGAGCCCAGGCTGGCCTTGGACTCACGGCAATCCTCCTGCCTCAGCCTTTTGAGAACTGGGATTCCAGGCATGTCCCACTGTGCCCGACTTA
Organism: Ctenodactylus gundi; assembly: GCA_004027205.1. NCBI lineage: Eukaryota > Metazoa > Chordata > Mammalia > Rodentia > Ctenodactylidae > Ctenodactylus > Ctenodactylus gundi. The sequence goes on from PVKB01000988.1 coordinate 125,503, forward strand.
TGTCATGCTGGGGAATCGAACTCAGGGCCTTGCACCTGCTGGGCAAGTGCTTTAACCACTGTACCATCCTCCAGCCCAGAGTCTGCGTTTTAACAAGATCACTCAGGGCCGTGTTCAGGCAGTAAAGCTGAAAAGCCCCCGTTACACAACCTACCTTGATTGCAGAATTCTCGGAATACAGACAGGAATATCAGGACTGTAGAATCAAAGACAGAGCGATTCTTCATTTTACTGGAGGATATGGGGGGCTCAGAGAGGTCAAGGTACTTGCCCAAGGTCACACTGCTTATAGATGAAAGAGCTAGAATTAGCGCTTGGATCTCCAGGGCCCGGCTGGTAGAAGTTTGAGATGAAGGGATTAAAAGTGACAGGCACAGAGGAAGGGATGAGGGGAGTCAGTCCCCTCCTCCCCGCACCGGGATCCACCCATGTCTCACCGGATGTCACTGTCATTGGTGACAATCAATAGGTGGTGTCTGATGTCTGCAGAAGATGGTGCCACAGATCAGGTGCACCTCCTCTGTCACCTTGAAAGCCTGACCTTGCCGACTGTCACCGAAGGGCTCCTCTCGGGCCCCAGAGCCCGGAGGGGGACTGATGGCCGGATGGGTGGATCAGAGACAGCCGAGGGTGGGGGAGGCTCCGCTTTCCTATTCTAGACCTTGACTCCCAGAGGAAAGCCTCCAGCGAACCCAGAACCACTGAGAACACACCTGCCGTCAAAAGGGAAACAAGGCGCGTTTCACTAGGAGAAAGGAATACTGAAAAACAAAGGAACCCAGCATTTACCTGTTAACTGCGCTTGTCTCCCATCCTAAGCAGGGGGGCTTTGCAGAAAGCCGGACGCCAGGCCAGGCTGGCTCGTGGTGGGTGACCGACCCGTCCGGCACCCTCTGAGTGAGAACCGCCCACGCCCATGCCAGATGGGCACGGCCAGGTGCAGGAGTGTGGGGACAGTGACTGCCTTGGCCCACGCGGGTGGGCGGGGGAGGGCAACCCGTGCGTCCCCGGGGAGGCTCTGTCTGAGCAGCAGGAGCGCAGAGTCCCACGCGGCCCCAGGCTGTAGCTCTCGTCACTTTAGGGCCGTCTTTGGTCATCTCAGCTCTGGCCACTTCCTTCTGCCTCTGACCCCCTCTGTCCCCTTCTCCCTCCCTCCTTTGTCCCCTCCTACATGATCCCAGCCACGGGACACCCCCACACTCCCAGCTGTGTGAGCTCCGGCAGGTGGCAGGCTCCATGGTTAGCTGAGACCCCCTTGGCTCTGCTCTGGGGACAGGTGGGGGCCCTGGCCGTGTCTCTGTTCGACTGTGGCCAGGGTCTCGGGTGAGGAACGGCAGCTCGGCCCCACGGAGAACAAACACTGGACTTGAGAGGACAGGACTCGGGGCTGCTAGATGCGCTGAGTGGGTGTGAGTTGGCGCGTGGGGGTTCAGCACATAGTCGTACTCGCGGTTGCCATTAATAAGACACGTGGGCTGGACACAGGCTGCAGTGAGGTGGGTGCCTGCCGAGGGGCTCATGGATGGCCAAAAAGAGCCATCTGCCCAGGCGTGGGTGCCCGGGGCCGCCTCCCTGCGCGGGTGGGGGTCTTGGTGCAGTCTGGGGCCAGCAGTGTGGCTCAAGGTATGCGTGGGGTGGAGCTGGGCTCACGGCACGCTCAGGGACAGGGTGAGGCTTCGGTAAGTGGGTGGGGCCAGGACTTGACCTTCGGCCATGTTTGGGGCTTAGCCTGGGAAGAAGGAATCATCCTGGGACGGGGATCAGGGCTCACTGTGACTAGCGTCACGGCCCAGGGGTGATCTGTCACTGTTTGGGGCTGAGACAGAAACAAGTCTGAGCCTAGACTGTGACTGGGATCAGGGCTCCGCCTGTAGCTGGGAGTGGGTTCAGTCGGTGACCAGGGTCATCTGAACTCAGTATCAGAGGTCAGGACTCAGTGACTTGACTGGATCAGAACTCAAGACAGTGACAAGGACCAGGACTCCAACCGTGACTGGGTTCAGGGCTGAGGCTGGGATTTGGGTTCAAGGGTCAGCCTGTAACTGAGATCAGAGCTTCAGCTGTGACCAATACCAGGGTTTAGATTATAACTGGTCTAACCCGTGACTGTACTCAGGGTCAGATTGGGATCAAGGCTCAGTAAGTGGGATTGGGTCAACCACTAGCGTCGAGGCTCAGGTTACATCAAGAGCCAGGACGAGGGTCCAGCCGTGTCCAGGCTCGGAAGCCCCATGCAGCCCATTGCCACGCACTGGCTCGGTTGCTCCGAGGCTGGCATTACTCACCCAGAACCACTGACGCAGCACGTCAGCCTCAGGCCCTGTCCTGCCTTCAGGTCCCCAGGATGAGCGTCCCCCCCTCGCCGGCGTCCGGGGTGGCTGTGGGCCCCGTGGACACCCCAAGCTCCATTCCACCCCTGCCTCCCGCCCGCCGCCAGCTGCCGGCGCCGTCTGCTCAGCCCTCTCCGCGTGGAGACAGCTATAAGTCTCCCGTGAAATATATACAGTGTAAATATATAAAAAGCTGGTGCCTGCCTGCTGCTTATGTATTCATGAACTAGTAAATAAATTTTATGGGATAATTTGAAGGCTGCCAGGACGCCGAGAGATGGAAACGAAGCCTAATGAGCTGGAGTGGCGGGGCGGCACACGCACAGGCCGCTCCGCCGCCGCGCCGGGGGTTCAAGGGCCGTGACTGCCGCGCCCGTGGCCGGGGGAGGCCCAGGCCGAGTCCTGCACCTCGCCTGGGGATGCGCTGTGGGACCCCGAGCCTGCTGTGACCCGCCTCGTGCCTCAGTTTCTCCTGGGGGAGGATGAGGGGCCCCTCACGGTGCCTCCAGAGGGCTTCTATTCAACTACCAAACCAGATGGTATCTGTCTTGAGTTCAGAATTCTCCTCTGGCTGTTACAGGAGACAGCCAGCTGAAGTCCTGTGTGCTCTGCCGCCGGCCACCCCAACCCTGGTGTGCTGATTCTGAGCAGGGACACAGAAATGCTCAGTGCTCAAAACAGAAGTGACACCAGCTGGATGTCATGGTACATTGCTGACACAGGAGGATCAAAGTTTGAGCCCGGCCTGGACAACTTAGTGATTTAACGAGACCTTGTCTCAAAATTTGAAACTGAGCTGAGGTTGTAGTTCATTGCCAAAGTCCCAGGTTTAATCTACACATGCTCACACAAAAAGGCAAAATGTTATTAATGTGGCACATGACTGTGTTCCTGCCACAGGGCCCTTGCATAGGCTGTTCCATCTCCTTGGCACACCCCTCTAGGCACCCGGTAGGTTTTCCTCTTTTTTCTGGCTTGTTGGTCTCCCTGATGTTTCTCACCATCAAACAAGTCTTCCTTCCTTCCTCCTTCCTTTTCTTTCTTTCTTTTTGTGGTACCAGCAGTTAAACCCAGGGCCTTGGTGCCTTCTTACTAAACTTGGGGAGCAGTTAGGGGAGGAGCTCCCCTGGCTTCAGGGGCCTGCACCTCTCTGATGTGGCTGGGCCCAGGGCAGGTGGCACGGCTCTGCAATGCGGCCATGCCAGCCTTGTACCCTGCCTCCTCAGCAAGCCAGGTGGCCTCTTCCTCCTGTCACCTCCGGAGCCAATCTTTACCTCCGTCTCTGGCCACCACAGCGGGCGAGCATATCTGTTTGGCTCAGAAGTCTCAACAACCAGGGGCAGGACTGCCATCACCTGCCACGCCCTGCTGCAGGGCCCAGTGGCCACGCACGGGCACCCCAGGGTGCTTTGGAGAGAAGCCCCCCCCCACCTTCCAGCACCTGCTGTAGAGCAGGTTGGCCAGCATTCCACGCCCTAGGCGTCACTGGGCGCCTACTGTGTGCAGGCCCCATTCTGAAGTCACTGGATAACTCAGTCAATTCTTATTTACAGAGCACCTACTGCATGCCGGGACAGTTCTGGGTCACCTTTGGCCCACTGTGCCTGCAGGTTCTGCGTCTGGGAATTCTACCAACCGCAGATCAGACACACCCCAAAAAGGGCTGGGGGTGTTGAGGGCTTGAGCTCCAGGCTGGATCCCTGGCACCAAATATCAATGAATGAAATGACGTAAAGTGAAAGCCGGGTCTGGTGGCACAGGCCTATAATCCCAGCGTTCTGGGAGGCTGCAGTAGGAGGATTACAAATTGGAACTCAGCCTGGGCAATTTAGCTACTTAGTAAGACCTTGCGTCAAAATTTTAATAGCTAAGACAAAAAAAGAATGCTAGAGACAGCTCTGTGTGATGGACCTGGGATCCAGCCCCAAGCTGTAGAGAGCATAAATGTACTGTCTTGTCATTAGTGCCCATGTGGCATTTCTCTAGGTAGCACTGACGAGTCTTGTGAGTGACCCGGAAGTGATTTGGAACCCTCAGGAGGTGGCCCATAAGCACCACGTCATTTGGAACAAGAGACCTGGGCATCTGCTGATTGGGGCATCCTCCCCCCAGGGACACCAAGGGACAACTGTGGACGACAGAGACAAACATTTCCCACCCTTGCGCATGGGGAGGGGAAACTTTAAGCCAACACCAGGGCTCTGAACGCGGATGGGGGGCTGTGTGTCACCCAGGTGGTGTCTGAGCGGGGACCTGGAGAGGTGGGGACGCTGCCGCTGGCAGCCTGGGCGCCGTAGTCACCTTCCCGTCCTGGGGATAGGATACCTGACACACACAAACCAGGGAACCGTTATTTGAGCTCACGGTTCTGAGGTCTCAGTCCACGCATGGTTGGCCGGCTTTGGGGCAAATTAAAAACCCCCCAAAAAAAGGCTGTGGGTGGAGAGCGTGACAGAGGGGGTCTGGTGGAGGGCGGCTGCTCTGTTCCATGGCGCCCAGAAAGTGAGAGAAGAGGAGGAGTCAGAGAGAGAGAGAGATGCCCCTTCCAGGCCACGCCCCCAGTGGCCCCTCCCTCCACACAGGCCCCGCCTCCTGAAAGCGCTAATGGATGAATCCACGAGCAAAGCCAGCGTCCTCATGATCCCATCCACTTCCAAACACAGGAGACTTTGGGGGGGAAGTTAAGATCAAAGCCATAAGTAAGGCCCAGGGGTGCAGCTCTGCAATCCCAACATTCTGGGAGGCAGAAGAAAGAGGACTGCAGGTTGGAGCCCCGCCTGGACAACGTAGGGACTTAGCAAGACGCTGTCCCAAAAAGTCAAAAGTAAAAATGGGCCAGGGATGTGGCTCAGCACGAAGGCCCTGGGCTTGATCCCCAGTCCTGAAACAAATAAATGAACAACCCTAATTCTAGAAGAAGCCAGCCAGAGCCAGCCTGACGGGGGCGGAGGTTGGGAATCGCCTCCTCTTGGCTCTGCTGTCTCTGGCCTTGGCCTGGAAGGCCGTCCTCACAGGGCGCCAGAGACACCTCTTACCGGCGAAAGTATCAACACAGGAGCTCATTGGCTCAGCTGGGGCGGGTGTATGCATCTTTTAACTAATCGTGATGGGCAGAGATGTAAAGTACTCTGATTGGCCGAGGGTGGGTCTCATGCCCACCCCTAGTGCTGATGGGCAGGTCACCCGACCTATAGCAATGCAGAATGGTGGAAGGCAGTTTCTCCAAGGGCTGAGGGGGCAGAGAATTCTTGGAGGTGCAGAAGCGGTGGGTCTTTGCCCCTTCCAACCGGTGAGGCTGCACAGACACCTTGAGTTACGCCCACGGAGCTTTTGCTCAGGAGTCCTTGTCCTAAGTCAGAGCGTGGGAGCTCACAAAGCACAGTTGTTTGCAAACAAAGTGTGGAGGTGAACACGATTGCTTTGGGAAGTGGGGCTCAGCCAGGTCCCCGGCCAAGTTGGAATCTGCTGGAAACAATATTAACACAGCAACCAGGGGATGCGGCCAGGAGGACTCTGGGAATCCTGCCAGCCACTCGGGGCAAAATAACCATCCCTGTCCTGCCAGGAGACTCGGGGTCGCCAAGCTGCCTTCCTGCCCCTGAGTGGGGCTGGACCACAGACTCACATCCTGTGACTCGGTTCCAGAGCATCGGGTAGAGGTGGCCTTGGCAAATGGATTTCAGAGTGAAACTCGTGTTCGATTGGGTGTGCAAATGCCCTGAACACTCATTCATGGCCTCCTCAAGCCCCCGCCCTCCGCTCCTCACAGGACCCGCTCCTCCTCCACCATGGGAACTTGGTGCCCCCACCTGCCAGGCAGCTGCCTGGTGACCTGTAGAGTCTGGACACCCCAGCCACTTTCTCTTCCTTTTTAACCTGGTCTCTGACCCTGTTTAAGTTTATAATTCTTATCATATTGTAAACCCAGGGCCTCCCCACTGTGCTCCCCCCACAGACCCCTTCTTAAATTTTCTTTTTCATTTTCAGACAAAGCTCTAAGTGTATAAGTTGCCCAAGCTGGGCTCAAATTTGGGATCCTCCTGTCTCAGCCTCCCAGGGTCCTGGGGATTGCAGACAGGCACCACACCTGGCTCTTAAAATCTTTTTGGAAAAAAAAATAAATGGGATAATCACTTTTCAATAAGTTGATAATCATGACTAAGACAGAGGTGCCCAGGGAAGCTGGGATTGGGGGGTCGTGGGGAGCCCCTGGAAGGCAGATCCAGCCCATTTTGAGTGATATAATTTTAAAGTCAAGAGAAGTGGATGTCTTTATTAAGGTTATTATGACAAACACCATAAATGGGGGGCTTTATAAACAACAGAAGTTTATTTCCACCAGTTCTAGAGGTTTGAGCCCAAGATCAGAGCTCTAGTAGATTTAAGGCTGGTGACAGTCTGCTTTCTTACAGCTGTGTCCTTCCACAGCTGTGATTGAGGGATCCCTCTGGGATCTTTTATAAGGGCGCAAATTCTGTCCAGAGGGGCCCCACCAGCATGAGGCCACAGCACCAAGGCGGGAGTCATAGGGTTTAATTCCTGAACTTTGGGCAGGAATAACAGCTCAGACCATGGCAGTGTGCTTAGTCACTGACTCTTTGGTCTGTGCAGCTTGGAGTCCATTACTTAACCTCTCTGAGCTTCCATTTTCTGATTTTACCATGGGATTACTCAACAGTACTAGTCCTCAATGGAAAGTATGCCAGTTAGAGCTACAGCGAGAGACCATCCGAGCAGGGCAACAACACACAGCGCCTGGCGGCACAAGCCTGTCATTTCCAGCACGCTAGGAGGCTGAGGCAGGAGGATTGCAAGTTCAAGTCCAGCCTGGGTAACCTAGTGACTTGGTGAGACTCTGTCTCAAAATAAAAATGGCTGGGAGTGTAGATCAGTGCAAAGGCCCTGGGTTCCATCTTCAGTACTGAAAATAAAATCCTTCCTCCTACTACTATTTTCTGTCTTTGCAAATTAGTAATTTCTGCATATGGCACAAGATTCAAGAGCTAGGACAGCACATGAAAAATCAAAACCACCCCTCGCCAGTTCCCCTGAGATGACCCTCGGGACAGGCACGTTCTGCACGGGGCAGTGTGGGCTCTATCTCAGATGCAGCCAACAGCAGGCAAAAATCTTGGCATTTCTGCCGAATATACACAGATTTTTTTTTTTTCTCTTCAGATTATCCCTAAACAGTATAGGGTAACGAGTATGCACCAAGAATTTGCATTGTATTAGGCATTGTAATTAATATAAGCATTTAGCCAGCATCTCCCAGCTATGTGCGGGGCTAAGCAAATACTGTGCCACTTTATGTAAGGAACTTAAGCATCTATGATTTTGGTGCCTTCGGGGGACAGAGGGAGTTCCAGAACCAACCCCCCACCGAGACAGGGGTGTCTGTGTATCTGTTTATATTTATTTCCTTAGTTCCTTTTTTTTTAACAGTACTGAGGATTGACCCCCCGGAACACTCTGCCACCAAACTATGCCCCCTTTTGTCCTTCTCATTTATTTTTATTTTTTGAGACATCTTCTTAGCAAAATTTCCTAGGCTGCCTTTGAACATACAATCCTCCCGACCCAATCTCCTGATTAGCTGGAGCCATGGTGCCTGGGTTGATTTTTTGTTTTTTTGGGGGGGAGTCATATTAACATGCCACACACTCATCTACTATTATGATATTTTGTTTTACTTACTATATTTCTTACTACTTCTCTTCCTCCATATGATTGACCATGGTCTGCCTTCGTGCTTTTGTAGGACTGCATAGTATTCCACTAGGCAGAAAAGCCATAGCTTATTTTCTGGGTTCTCTGCTGACAGACTCATGGGGCCTCTCCCTCGCATGTTCAGTCTTTTAAGTGCCGCTATTGTTTTAAAGACAGAAACAGAACCTACCGTCCCTCCGCAAACGAGCTGGGAAGGAGGGGGCGTCTCTGGTCAAAACCCACAACGCGTCATTAAGGCCTTGGGTTTCCTCACTCCAGCTTTTATTAAATTATCCCAATTTGTCCTTTCAAATAGATGTCTTTTCTTAAGTAGTGATTTACCACAATTAAGCCCCCCAAAATTAAATTAAATGAATTACGCCTCTCAGGTTGGGTGTCTGCGGGAACCAAGGCTGGGCGCCGTAATGGTCCAGATGCTATTAAAAGCAGAGGCAGGGGAGTGCGCGCTGGGTGAGGAGGGAAAATTCATAGCTCCACTGATACGCCATGATAAATAATTATGAGTTATTAATTTTAAATTACATCTTTAATGCGTTGCATGATTTTAATTCTCCCTACAGTATTAATATCGGACTGGCTTTCATTAATTTAAAGCAGAACAGAAAGGTGCCAATTAAGGGAGCTGGCTGGGAACGTGGAGGTGTTTGTATCTGTCTCCTGGTGGCCCCGGCATGGGGAGCAAGGTCACGGCTCCAGGGAAGCTGGAGATTACCTGCAAGAACCCCGGGCAGTGTTAGGAGAGCGTGGGGGAGGGAGGTTAACCCTTTCTAGGGCTTCGAGTGCCAGGCAAGTGAAGACGTGTGTGGACAGGCCGATCCAAGCCCCAAGCTCACTCAGGGGCCAGGAGATGGGAAAGAAGCGGTCTCGGGGTGCCCAGCCCCCAAGACAGAGCTGCACACCCAGCCCTGGGGGTCTGGCGTGGGCCACAGCGCTCTGCGCCCTGGTGGGACCTCAAGGCTTAGAGCAAGGGCCAAGGGAGCTCCTGGAAAAAAGCACACCATGGCCCAGGGCTTGTCCTGCCCCAGGGACGGCTGCAGGGACACAGCACCCAGCAGAGAGTGGCAGCAGGAGAGTGGGTCTGGTGGCCTGTGGGCAAGTGTGTGCGCTCTCTCCTCGCTACTAGGTGGTAACTGTCACATGTGCCACAAAGTGATACACAAGCAGTCCACGGGGCACGTGACTTCACCTACATGAGGTATGATTTTAAAAATGCTGATCACTTTTTTAAAAGAATTACACTAAAAGATCTATGACCACAAATCCTCCTCTTAATATCACACTTTGTTTCTTTTGGAAACAAGGTCTCACTCCGTGGTCCAAGTGGGTTCTGGACTCACTATATAGTCCAGACTGGTCTCAAATTGACAGCAGTCCTCCTGCCTCAGCCTCCTGAATGCTGGGATAACAGGTGACGCCGCCACGCCCGGCTTATGTGGTGCTGGGGAGTCGAACTCAGGGCCTTGTGCTTGCAAGCTCTTTAACCGCGGTGCCAAGCCTCCAGCCCTGAGTGTCTTCTACTATAATCGTTTTTTTTTAAATTTAAATACGCATTGTCTGTGCTGGCCACACCGTGTTCTATTGCTGGGCCACAAGGAAGTTGGACAAAGTGACTCCAGACAGAAGGTCGCCCACGGCACAGCCGCGTCCAGCCCGTGGCTACAGCCCTGAGAATAATAAATGGATGTTTTGATGGTGAGACATCTGCAATGGAGGTGGGTGACGGTTGAATGAGTGTCATTACAGCCGCACACGGCACAAACCTCTCAGCTGAGAAAGAGGAGAAGCCATGAATCTAAAGCTCTTCCCATTGGCCGAGGGAGAGGGCAAAGCCAGCAGGACATTGGGGTCACCGACAAATGTTTAGAAATTTCTACTCGGTGGCTAAGTGTATCGCCTGTGCCAGGCCATCAGGATCTCAGTTTCGGGGTCAGTATTACTTAGGTTCAAGCTGACAATAAGCTAAATAAATAAAAAAGCGTGATTCCAAACACCACGTTGGATAAGAGCACCCTCGTGTCCAGCAGGCGGCTACGGTAACATCTCCACGTACCTGTCGTTTGCTGGTGACACATGCACGCGTCACCAGGGTTGGTGACTGCCGAATCGATGTGGCTGTGCTGGTGTAGGCTGGGAACCTGCCTGCCAAGGCTCTAAATTAGTGATCCGAGTTGAAAATAGGCAGGAAAAAGCGGCCTCGGCAGTCAGAGTGTCAGCTTCTCATTTCTCCTCCGTGACGGGTCAGACCTGGGGATGGCATGCGCTCTCCTGCCCTGGTGTATCCGGTGCTGAAAATAATCCCGCGGTGGCTGGGAAAGGACCAGGCTCACGGCAAGTGCCACGGCCGTGCCTGCAGAGGAAAGGAAGGGGAATGGGGGAGGGGAGAAGGGAAAGGCAGGTGCACGTGGACACCAGCATGGTGACACCGGCCGGTTTAGCTGTAACGGCCCTAGGAAGTAGGCGCTGTCACTGGTCCTGGCTCAGAATGAGAAACTGAGGCTCAGAGAGGTGCCGCCGCATGCTTGAGGTCATCCAGCTCATGGGGCGGTAGGATCCATTTTTTCATAGTCTCAAAGCCTGAGGCACAGAGAGGTGGTGCACCAAGTCACACAGATTTTAGATTTAAGGCCGGGTAGCATGCATATCTCTCTCTCTGTCTCTCTCTGTCTCTCTCTGTCTCTGTCTGTCTGTCTCTGTCTGTCTCTGTCTGTCTCTGTCTCTCTCGACTTTGAGACAGAGTCTCATGAAGCTGCTACGTTGCCCAGGCTGGTTTAGAACTTAACAGTCTCCCTGCCTCGGCCTCCCAGAGGGTCCAGGCAGAGGCGCCTGGGCTCATCTAGAATGCCTGATAGTAAACACCAACCTTCCTTTGTGAAAGACACGTGCGTTTTATAAATGTCCAAGAGCGGGTGCAGAGCACTCGTCATCAAGTACTGACTGGTGTGGGAGGCGGCTTAGGTACTGGACTCGCTGCACCTGGGCCTTGCCATCACAGCTGATGCCGTCCCTCCTGCTTCGTGGGCCAAGCAGAAGAGGGGCTCATGAGCCTGCCGGGCACCCCACTGGCTGGGCAGTCTGCAGCACATTCTCCTCACTGCCACGATGACTTGGTGCTGCAGTGGGCAAAGCCTTACGCGTCCTCTGCCTCCCAGGGTCAAGATTAAGGTCCGCCTGAAGCCCACAGTGCCTCCAGTGCGAGGCGGGCACCTGGGACCAGAGTGCATGGAGCAGAATTGTGGGGTACACCAGGGAGGGCAGAAGGAACCCAAGGGGCAAACCAAAGCCTAGCCCTCGGGCGCAGGCCTACACCCCAGCACTCTAGGAGGCTGAGGCAGGAGGATCTCAAGTTGCAGCCTGGGCCAGGCAAGTTAGTGAGTTTGCGAGCCCCTGCCTCAAAATCAGAAGTAAAAAATGAGTTGGAGATGTCGCCTAGTGTGAAGGCCCAGGGCTGGATCCCGACTGTCACAAACAAGAAGAGAGAAAGACAGAAGGGACCCATCGTCAGGCCACCTAACGTGACACACTAACTTCCGCAGGCCAGCGCAGAAGGACACAATCACCAGCAGAGGGGGGCAGCACTTTGAGGGGCGTCCCGAGTGCCAGTTCTGTGATGTCACTCCCAAAGTCCCACACCCAAGGCGTCTAAAAGGTTAAGGGTGAGAAGCTCCCGCCCACGCCCCACTGGTGACAAAGACGGCGTCCTCCACGCGGCTGCACAGCCCAGCTTTACAACATCGCTGCCCGCCTGATGCCTGCACCGGCCCCTGGTAGTCAGCACCAGCCCCCGGAGCCTGGAGACTGGAGCACTTCCGGGTGGCAGTGTGACCCTGGGCGCCCTGTTTTTCCTTCTGAGCTTCGCTTCCACGTCTGTGGAGTGGGAAGCACCTTGCAACCCTTGCAAGGTCACGGGGGACAGGGTGTGGTGGTGCACAGTGGGTGCACGGAGCGGGCAGCATGACCCTCTAACTCGCGCCTTGTCCCTGCCATCACTGCTGTTGGCACGGGGGTGTGGGATGGGGGACAGGACACGGCTCCCCTTGCGGTTTGGGGGCCCTTGGGATTCCCACAGGAAGGGGCCCTGGAGCCCACTGGGCACCGGTGGGGCCCGCTGACTACCACCAGGCTCCCGTGACCTCTGCTGGGATCACGGTCCCTCCACCCTGTGCTGCCATCCTCAGCCACCGTCTCTTAGGCCCTAAATACCGAGTGCCTGAGCCCACTGCCTTTCAGTGGGCCTGGCCGCCACCCCTGGGCCCGGGCGCCTGGCCTCCCCCCATGCACTGCCCCCAACGCCCTGCAGCCAGAAGTGATCGCTCATTCCCGCTGTCGCTCCGCGCTGTTGACTGAACACCAGGCCCCACCTGAAACCATGTACCGAGGTCGCCAAAACCAACCCACTGTGGCTTCCAACACTCTGGGACATTTTCAGGGCCTCTTGCGATGACACAGAACTCTGACCCAGTCATTGGCTCCAACTTGCAGGGAGCCCTGAGACCAGCTCCCTAGAGGCTGGGTTGGGGAGGGTATTCTTACAGTATTGGTTTATTGAGGGAGGGCTCCGGGGGGCCCTCACACTGCAGAGTCTGTGCCGCACGTGTGTGTGCGTGTGTGTGTGTGTGTGTGTGTTACCGGGGATAGGGCCCTGGGCCTTCACCCATACCCGTATCCCAAGCCTTTTTAAAATTTTTGATTTGGGCTGGAGGAGTGGCACAGCAATTAAAGTGCTTGCCTAGCACCGCCTGAGTTCAGTAGTTCGATTCCCCAGCACCCCATAAACCAGGCATGGTGACACATGCCTGTCATCCCAGCACTCGGGAGGCTGAGGCAGGAGGATCGCCGTGAGTCCAAGGCCAGCCTGGGCTCCACAGTGAGTTCAGGACCAGCCTGGGCGACAGAGCGAGACCTTTTCTCCAAAAAAAGAAGCTAAGTGTTACAGGTGCAGGATGTACCAACCACTCTAACCTGATTGTAGCACATTGGATACAAGTACTGAAATGTCACTGACAAGCCCAAAGGGACAGTCGCAGAGCCACCTGTGGTGGTGTGTGTGGAGGGACGAAGAGGGTCTGCACCCCTCCCTATGGCTAGAACACCGCATCCTGGCATGTGACCCTGGGGACAGGGGGCCATCCGCCTGGCTGCTAGGCCCTGGCAGGATTCCCTGGCAAGAGGGAGGAGGGTGGGGATGAGGGGGATGGGTGGCCTTGGGACCAAATCCACCTTCTGGGGGTACGCAGGAATGACCCCCCGGAGGCCTGCGGGGTGCAGTGCTCCCGGGGTGACAACGGTCTCACTTGGCCATGGTGAGCCCCGGTGCCACCCTGCTCCTGAGGGCGGCCGCTCCCGCCCCGCCCTGGCCACGCCCCGCTTGCCTCTGTCCCCTTCTTTGAGGTCTTCCTTCTGTCCTTAGTTCCTTTCCTCTCTGTCTCTTCCTTCCACGTGGACCCGAGAGTCCCACCCGGGAACGTGCCCTGTCCTTGGTCCTGAAATCTCCTTTGCAAATAAAGCGGGGACAAAGGGGACCCCTTCCCTTTCAAGGCCCTAGCGTGACCCGAGTCCATTTCAGGAAATGTCTGGGCTCGGCCAGCCTCTGAGGGAGCCTGTTGGAGCCAGAGCCCTGAATTCCTGCCCCCAAGCAAGACAAATGGCGGTTGTAGAACACCGGCAGCCCAGGACACCCGCCCTGAGGGGTGAGGCTCCTGGCGGGAGAGGAAAACAAGAGATGGGAGAAAGGAAAACACGGAGCGGAGAGTGAACAGGGAGCAGCCCCAGCCCGGAAGTCCGTGTCACCCCTCGCGCCCACTGGCCAGGGTCTCAGGTGGCTGGGATCCCGCGCCTTGCTGCCATCTGCCGTGGCGGCCTCGCTCCCCACTCCAGAGGCACTTGTCGTTCCTGCCGTAATAAAGGACACGGAGCCCCGCTCGCCCCGGCTCCGGCCAGCTGCCACCGCCGAGCCAAGGACTTTCTGCAAAGGCTGAGGGACACCCAGGTGCGTGACAAGGTAGCTGGCCCAGAAGGTCGCTTCCCGAAAGCGAGGGGGTCCTTGCAGGCTCGAGGACGCCGTGGACTTAGGAGAGGACAGGGGCCATCCTGCCCCCGCCTCTCCGTCCCAGTCCGCGTCCCGCGTCCCTGGCCGCAGCTCCCCTCGGTCACCCAGGCCTGGCTCCTCTGTCACGTGGTTCCCCGCTCCCAGTGTGCAGTCAGGAAGGTGGGAAGTCATTCACTCAACACCAGTGAACCAAGCACCTACTACGTGCTGGGTCCCTGGGACCCAGCAAAGAAGAAAGTCACAGGTCCTGGAGAATCCTGGGGTGCCGGTCAGGGGCTGGGGACCCCTACAAGGTAAACAGCAGCTGATGCTGCTGGGCCAGGATAATGGGATTAACCCTGCCCAGGCTGAGCACTTAATTAGCTCGGGGACCCCAAAGGGGGCAGGGAAAGATGAAGTTCTTAAAGGGGCAAGCCACAAGTTGTCACCCCTGGGCAGAGCACGGGGGCGACAGAGCTGAGCTCTGGGGGCGGGCAGGCATGGGGACGGGACACCAGTACGTGTCTTCGTAGCTGTTGCTGATGTGTGGGCGAGCTCAGCCCGTGCAGGAAGTGCCAGAGACCAGGCAGGTACCAAGGGCGGGAGGGAGGTTCCCATTCCACCCACCCTCTCTGCCCCTGACTCCATGGCCTCAGCAGCAATGGGTGGACGTTCAGGGCCTGGTGACTTGGAAGTCAGGGAAGTGGCTCCCCTACCCGCTTAACTCCCCCATGGCACCCCACTGCTCTCCAAGAACACCCACACCTGACACCTGTGGAACCCCAGCTGTATTTCATCCTCCACCAGACAAGCCTTCCACAGCTCTGTCTGACCACCAGCTTGTGATCTCTTCCCAGGATACTTTCTCTGGCCAACCTCAATGGCTCTCTCGTCTCTGTTTATTTGTGCAAAGTCCTGGTGACACAGAGGTTAGAGCACTTGCCTTGCCAGCACAAGGTCCTGGGTTCGATTCCCCAGCACCACATGAAGCTGGGTGTGATGGTGCACTCCTGTAATCCCAGCACTCGGGAGGCTGAGGCAGGCGGATTGTTCTGAGTTCAAGCCTGGGCTACACCAGTGAGTTCAGGACCAGCCTGGACTACACAGAGAGACCCCGTCTCAAAACAAAAAACAGGCTGGCCAGGTATCACAGGCTTGTCATCCAGCATTCTGGGAGGCCAAGGCAGGAGGATAGGAAGTTGGAGTCCAGCCTGGGCATCTTCCTGACTTAGTAAGTCCTTATCTCAAAATCAAAAATAGAAAATGCACTGGGGATGTAGGTCAGGGCATAGGTCCTGTGCTTGATCCCCAGCACCACAAAGAGGAAAAAAAAAAAAGTAAACCAGTTGCTTCCCAATAAATGTCCCTAATGGGGTAGGTACATCTGTGGGCCCAGAAATTTAGATATTTGTCTAGACTCCCATAATCTCCCAACCAGGAGACTATTAAAGGTGGTGCTGAGAGAAAGGTTTGGGAGGCTCCGAGAGGGGCAGAGACATGTCCAGGGTCACACAGCATCCGGATGTCAGAGTGGGTGTGCACCCTGAGCGGTGCAGGTAGAGACTCCTCTGGCTGGGCAGGAGCAGGCACTGGGCAAACCCTGCAGCTCCGCCTTGCTGGCTGTGGCCTCTGGTCCCCTGAATGTGACTGGCCCCGCGAGCCAGGGAGCCGCAGGACGGCGCAGGCAGACAACGCCACCGGCTCTGAGCCAGCGCTTGTATTTAACGCCTCGCTCCATTTCCGGGCGAGCATGGATGCTGTGTGTTTGTTTGTCTAGCGACAGAAGGCCGCCTTGCGGGGACAGGCGCCCCCTCCCCTCCTTGGCGCCCCTCGACGCTCACCCAGCAGCCTGATGCCGTGTGGCAGGAGTTGGCAGCTGATTAGGAAGTAGGCACAGGGCGGGGGATCCAGGCGCCGCGGGCACCTGCCGCGGCGTGGAGACAGCAGCTCCCTCCTGGCGGCGTGGCCCGGCCCCGAGCTGCCAGAGAGCAGGGACTTGGACCCAAGCTGGGGACGTGGGGGTGATGGCGCCTGATTCCCACAGCAAAAGAGGTGGTAATGATACCCACAGTCGAAAGCCACGGCCGAAACCAGGCTGGGTATTGCAGGCCTGTAATCCTCGCACGCTGGGAGCCTGAGGCAGGACTGACCAGTGCGGGCAACTTAGTGACACACACACTGGGAGAGACAGAATATAAAGGCAGCCGTTCATAGAACCTTTCCTCTGCACCCAACCTTTCAGCTCAGCTAACTGAACCCGTGCAGTGGACTACTGTTAAGGGTCAGATCTGATCTGCCCCCCAGAGCCTAGTGTTGGAAGGTGATTCAATCACAAAGATGAACCCATTGACTTCCTGTGCTGTTGAGAGGCCGGGCCTGCTTGGAAGGGGCAGGCCACTGGGGCTTGACCTGGAAGGAGTCGATCTCAGGGGCGTGACCCGGAAGCAAATACACTAGCTTGGCCCCTTCTCTCTTGATAAGTTCTCTGTCCACGGTGGGGTGAGCAGCTTTTCTCCAAGCCAGGCCTCTGCCCAGCCCTCCCGCTGTTGCCAGCCGATCAGGAATGGATGGAGACCTTTGAAACTGTGATCTAAAATACACTTCACTTCCTTAAACCGTGGGTATCAAGGACCATGTGCCAGAAACAAAAAAGTTGCTGTGAAGCGAGTTCTAGTAGGATCCCACCCTCAGAGCGTCCACTCAGGCAAGATCGCACCGCGAGGCCAAGGCGGGGCCAGGAATTAAATGCAGCTGCCGGGCAAACAGGAGGAGCCGAGGGGCGGATGGCCGTGCTCCGGAGGAGGGCCGCTGGGCTACGGTGTCCTCGCTTTGTGACCCTTGGAGTCTCAGTTGCCTCATCTGCACAGTGGGATGATCAGACCGACTTTGCGGGACAGTGCGAGAATTAGAGAAGCCGGCAAGGAACATGTGTTACAATAGAATGCCGTGCTGGCGTCCAGTGGTGCTTAGTAAGTGACATCAGTTCAGACCACAGAGAAAACCTCCCGCTCCTCTAAAGCAGCTACATCCTATTCTCAAAGAGAACTGAGTGTTTTAGACACATACTATCACTTAACCCTGAGCAAAAACTTCTGCTTGGGGTTGGGCCCATTGTATAGGCCTGAAAACCGAGGCTTGGAAGGTCTGAGGATCAGTCTGGCAGCTATAATCGTTTGAGCCGAGAGAGCATCCGGGCTCCAGCTGACCGATCGCCCGGGCTTCCCGCCTGGACACACACGGGCAAGCACCAAGGGTGGTGAGCACCCGGCATGGTGACGCCAGGCCCTCACAGATGGAGAGCCGGGGGGAAGCGGGTCCGGGTGGCCTTTCCTGAGCACGCTTCCAGGCAGCTGCCACGTCCTTGCCCGGCTGCTGGGGACAGTAGTCACCATGGCAACCGCCAAAGGCCAGCTGGCCTCAGGTGCTAGGAGGGCGGTGGCCACCTTGAGCCCTCGCCCCGGTGCCCTCTGTGGCCACTCCTGACGGCCTGCCTGGCCTGGTGGGCTCTGGAGGTCTTTGGCTCTGAGAGCTGAGTGGAGGCTGAGTCCCCCACCCTCAGAGAGACCCCACTGGCCGCCCTGCCCTCTGCCTCCGGGGTCCCCTCCTGCCCCCCTAGCGCGGCCGCCCGAGGGCCTGGGTCCTGGGCCGAGAAGGGCTGGCGGCCCAGCTCCGCCGTCACAGCTCTCTGCTGCAAATATTAATTATCTCCTAACGACTCTCCAGGCAGCCAGCCGACTCAGCTGCTGCCAGCTGTTCCCGAAGCCACCCACGGCATTCCAGCCCCGCCCGAGGAAGCGGTCCTGGTGACGCAAGATGGGGCGGGCTGTGCTGGCAGGGACAGAAGGGGAATGTGGGAGCAGGGCGGGGGAAGGGCTGGGCACCAGGACGCTCCGGAGACAGACACTTCAGACTCTGGAGATGCCAGCCAGCCTTTGTCTGCTGAGAAATCACTGCGTGTATTGAGCGCTTGCAGTATACCGAAGACGTGTGTGCCCAACTGCTCCGGGTGCGGTCCACAGACCCCCCGGAATGGTTGACAACGCAGGATGCCACCCCCACCCCTTCAGACACACACTGGATCTTCAGCTGGGTTGTTTTGTTTCTGTTTCAGTTTTGCAGGGCTAAGGGTAGGATCCAGGGCCTTCTCACTGAGCTACATCCCATGTTCTTTATTTTGAGACAAGTACTCTCTAAGTCGCCAAGTTGCCCAGGGTGGGCTGATATCTGTGATCCTCCTGCCTCGGCTTCCCAGAGAGCTGGGAGTGCATAGGACAGCATGACCAGTTTACAAGCTCCACTAAAAAAAAGTGCTCAGGTGATTTGTGTCCGGGTAAAAGTGTGCAAAGTCTAATTTTAAGTCCTTATAACATTTGAGCCCCAGAGAAAGTGACAGGGGAAACAGAACGGGGACCGAGGCGCAGGTTGGTGAGGGACGGCCCAGGGTCGCATGGGTATGACCTTGACTCACGCTGCTCTGCAGCAAACGCTCCCTGGTCCCAGCCAGACGCTGGATGTACCCTGCCACAGAACCTGTCCTGCCTACCATGTCACAAGCTCAGGGCCGTGGCACCCCACTCGCGGGGCCTCTTTAGCTTGGTGGCATCCGTATGGATGGCCTGGGACCCACCCTGGGGTGGGACGAGGCCCACTACTGGGGGTCAAGGAGGTGTGACCTTGGGGAGTCCTGATCTGGCCCCTCTGTTTCCATTCATCAGAGTTCCCTGCTGGACACCAGGAGCCCAGCTGTTGCGCCCAGCCACGCCCTTCTGCCTAGCCACGCCCTCCCACCATGGCCCTCTTTGGATCTGGCTGTGAGGCACACTGTAGGCCAAACACGGGTTTCCCCCTCTACGTTGTGGTCTGGTGCCGTGTCCCAGTGCCAGGGCAGGGACCCCATCTCTGCAGGGGACAAGGGGCCCGCCAGTCACCTACTGCCTTCATCTTTGCCTCCCGATCTCTTCTGCATCCAGCCCCGCTGAGCCCTAACCATAAATCAGCCAGGGTCACCCACCCACCCTGGACCCCTCCCCTCCGTGTCCGCTCACCCACGTCAGAAGCTGTCCACCCCCCCCCCCACCCCTTTGGGCTGGAGGAATGGGCAGCGGTTACAGCGCTTGCCCGGCAAGCACAGGGCCCTGAGTTCGATTCCCAGCACCGCATAAAGCTGGCATAGCGGCACACACCCATAATCCTGTGCCACTGGATCTGGGTTCAAACCCGGCCACCTTCTGGATGTCCCAGCCCCCTCCCACCTCTCGGGTCGCCCCTGACAGTGATCAAGTCCCAGGGGAGAAAACACCTCTGCGAGGGTGGGGGTGGATTCAGGAGTATTATGGTTTAGATTGGGAGTGCCACTCAAAAGCCCGGTGCATTTGCGTGTAATGGGATAACTGGAACCCCGCGCCTGGCTGGAGGGGGCAATGCTTGGGGTTGGAGCTGGAGGGATTATGTCGGTTATAGAGATCGGGGGAGCCAGGGCAGACCTTTCAGGTGTGTGTTACTGACTTGTGGGCCGGGACGGGAGGGAGGGTCGCCCACCCTGGGTGTGGGGCCCACCTGGCAGCTGGCACTAAAAGGGAGACAGAAAGAACACGGCCACAGTCTCTTCCTGGGAATGCTCTGGCCTGCCTCCACTAGCTCCTGCTTGGCATGGCTTCTGTCCGGGCGCCCGGAGCCAAACTGAGCCAAGATGAACCCCGCCTCCCTTAGGTTGGGGGTGTTGGGTTTTCCTTCCAGAAACAGAGCCTCTGCTGTGCAAGTGAGGTCCGCCTCGGAAGGCGGGGGTCCCCCCACGGGGACAGGGAGAAGACAGAGCCGGCTTCCGGGGCAGCTGGGGCTCTGTCCTGCCGGGGACAGCCCTGAAGAACGAGGCAGTGGGGACCTTTGTCCACCAACCCCCACGCCACTGATGAGAAGTTGTTCCTGGAGGCACAGGCGCCCCCGCTGCCCGGCCCGGGACACGTGGCCGCAGCTCACACCTGTGGCCATGGCGAGCCCCTGGGCTGAGAGGAGCAGGTGTTGGGGTAAGATGCCATCAGCAGGATGAAAGCTGCCCTCCGCACCGTCCAGAGGGGACAAGCGGCGCGTGGGGCGGCAGACAGCATCTGCTACAGCTTCTTGCGGCAGCGGCTCTATTTGCATATTTATGAAACTGTCAATCAAAGGACACTTTAGTGCCCCTGACCATGTGTCTGTCCCCGAGGCCTGAGGGACATGGAGAAACCTGGGCGGCAGGCCCTGCCCCGCCAGAGCCAGAGGCTCTAGCCAAGGAGCCTGGAGTGGCCAGCGTAGCCCAGCAAGGCTGGAGTGTTGCTCAGAGGAGGTGAGAGGCACAGAGAGGTATAGTGCCTGACCTGAGGTCACACAGCAGTCATAAGGTAGTGACGGTTTGGATCTGAAGTGTCCCCCAAAAGTCTCTTGTATATTACAGACACTGTGTTGTTGGGAGGTGGGCCTGGTTGAGCCTGGGGCTTTATCCAGAGGGGTGTGTACTGGTTCCGCACTTCCTCACTAGCTGGGCTCCCATCTGCCATGCCGGGAGGAGCGCTGGGTGTGTGTTCACCATTGCTGGGTGCCCACGTAGGGACCGTGACCTTCTGAAACTCTGAGCTAACACAAATCTTTCCTCCCTTAACCTGTGGGTGTCACATATTCTGTCCAGCAACAGGAAAGTACCCAAGTCCGAGGTGTTGGGATTTGAACCCAAGGCCTGTTCCCTGAATCATCCAGAGCCCTCACACCCCCTCCCCTGATGAGGTTTAGCTGTACCCATTTTACAGCCCAGGAGACGGAGGGAAACGGGCTGGTGTTGCTTCCTCAAGCAAGTGGCAGAGCCGGGATTCGAATCCAGGCCAGTCTGCCTCCAGCGTGTTCTAGATATTCTAAAAGTCACCCGCGTCTCTGACGTCATGTTTTTGTGTGGGACGGGGCTTTGAGGCTCCATCTCGAGACCTTTTGTTTTAATTTTTGTTAAGATGGGATCTCACTAAGCTGCCAAGTTGCCGGGGCTGAATTCCGGCTTGGGACCCTCCTGCCTCAGCCTCCCGGAGTGCTCGGGAACGTCCTCCATTAAAGGGAGATTCTAGCCCGGCCTAGCAGCGCAAGCCAATAATCCCAGCACCTGGGGAGGCTGAAACAGGAGGATCACAAACCGAAGCTCAGCCTGGGCGTTTTAGCGACTTGGTAAGACATTGTTTCAACAAAAATTTTAAAAATGGGTTGGGGGTACAGGCATGGGCTCTTAGTCCTGAGCACACACATGCACACACACACACACACACACACATACACACACACACATACACGCACACACAGATATCTTCTCTGAAAAATAGAAGAAGAGTTTTGTTTCAGACTTTACTGTTGATTGTGACTCTGAAAGTACGTTTTGGTACATTACAATGAGTCACTCTCTCCCTTGTTTGTCAGTGCTGCTCAAAAAATCCAGATGGAGGGATGGCACAGTGGTTAAAGCGCTTGTCTGGCAAGCGCAGGGCCCCGAGTTCGATTCCCCAGCACCTAAAGCTGGGCATGGTGACGCACGCCTGTGATCCCAGCGCTCGGGAGGCTGAGGCAGAAGTATTGCCCTCCATCCAAGGCCAACCTGCACTCCACCACCGACTTCAGGACCAGCCTGGACTACAGAGTGAAACCCTGTCTAGAAATTAAAATAATAATAATGGGGGCTGGGCGCCATAGCTCCATGGAAGGCTTTGGGTTCAGCCCCCTTTACCAGGGGAGGGAGACAGTGGGCGGGGCCTGGCGGTGGCGGATACACCGAAAGCGGGATCAAGAAGGTGGAGGGAAGAGAAAGGGAAAAAAAAAATAAATAAACACAGAAAAGAGCGAAGAGAGAGCTCGGGCGCCCAGGGCTCCAGGAGAGGAAGGGCCGGCGAGGGTCCCCGGCGCGTCCCCACGGGGGGAGGGGGAGACGGGAAGATCTGTCCACTTCATGCATATCCACATATTTCTACACATTTCCCCGCAGCACGCTCGCTGTGTCTATACCGCGCGCTGCCCCTGGCGGGCGGCGATAACAGGCGCGCGCGGATTGGCGGGGCGCGCCGCGGGAGTTGGGGGGGGCGGGCGGAGGAGGTTATCGGAACCGGCCGTGTTGGCGCCGCCCGAGCCGCGCCCCGCGGGCGGGCGTGGCACGAGGAGAGAGCCCGGGGCGCGGAGATGACTTGTAATGATTATTTGATTGTCTTGGGCTTTAACAAACCCAGCCAGCTCGCCTGGCTCTGCAGAATTAGCTGTTCTCCCGGCGACACCAGCTCCCTCGGGGAGGGCGCCCCTGTTTCTCCTCCCACGCAGCCTCCGTAGCTGGGTCCTGGGGACAAAAGAATCGCCTGCCCCAGCGCGCCCCAGCTCCTCAGCTTAAGAGCCTCAGCGTGGAGTACAGCTTTAAAAGACACTCGGGAGGCTGAGACAGGAGGGTCACCAGTTTGAGTCTAGCCTGGGCAAACTGGCTTAGTAACACCCTTTCTCCAAGTGAAAGGAAAAATGTTTAAAGAGCTGGAACGTGGCTCATTACAAAGGCCCTGGGGTTCATTCCCCAGTACCTCAAAAATGTTGCATGTCAAATCTTTTTCTAAATTTTGTGGGAGGCTGGAGGAATAGTACATAGGCAGGACCCTGAGTTCAAGCCCCCAGCACAGGGCCGGAGGAGTGGCTCAGTGGTTAAAGTGCTTGCAAGTACCATGGTTTTATTCCCCAGCACCCCATAAGCTGGGCATGGTGGTGCAGGCCGGTCATCCCAGCACTCGGGAGGCTGAGGCAGGAGCATCACAAGTCTGACCCCAGACTGGGCAAGTTTGCCCCATGATGAGACCCTGTTTCAAGGAGCCCGGGCTCCAGCCCCAGCGCCGCAGACACCGCGTGAGGGTTGTGCCTGGGGGGCACTGGTCCCGGCATGATGGCATTAGGTATCAGCTTGTGCCATCGCTCCAGCCACCTCTGCTGTGTGGCCTCGCGCGATCAGCCCAGCCTCAGTGCCCTCACCTGCAGGGTGGGACTGGCTCTTCCAGGCACTGACAATGGAGCCTGGGCCTCACACCGAGTTCGGTCCATGGCCCATTTGAGGCAGGGTCTCCCCAAGTCACCCAAGCTGGGCTGGAGCTTGGGATCCTCCTGCCTCAGCCGCCCAGAGTGCCAGGATCCCCGGCCTTGTACCCCCAGACCCGCTACACCACCTCCTTCCTAGGAGGGTCGTTATATTATCCATTTCTGCAACACTGGGACGTAATAAATGGCGCCGATTCTGCTGGCCACAGGTCCGGGCCGCCTGCTGTCCACCTCCCCCGCCCCCCCTCCACCAATGCCGTGTCCTTCCCGTGGGCCTGGGCTCTACCCGGGCAGCTGGGGACGGCATGTGGGGCCCCTGTCCTGGAACTGGGGAGTTGGAAACTGGAGGATCTTGGGGAACTCTGGTGGCAGGAGCTGCCCCAGCAGGAGAAGTCCCCTCTGCTCTGAGGACGATGTCCGGAGCCCCCAGGCCGGCAGCCAGGCCAGAGGGACAATGCCCAGGGCCTTGGCCATCAGGTGCCCACCGCCCAGGCTACCATGGGCTGGCAGCAGGTCACCCCATCGCTGTGACCCCTGCAGCCCCTCTCAGGGTGACAAGGCGCGGCCCGGCTCCCTGCCTTCCTTCCCCAGCACCTCCCGCCTTTGTGTTCCCGCGCCGGCTCCTGTCCCCTCTCTGCTTCCCGCATTATCTCCACTTGCCACAAATCTGTCCCCTACAAAGCAGCTGCCATCTTTGTTCTGGGCCATTATCTGTGGCAGCGCGGCCGAGCAGGGCCCCGGGCAGACAATCACCGGGTAATAGAGTGTCGGTGCGCTATTGTGGAGTGTGTCCCAGCCGATCCATCACCGGCCGCCGGACGCGGCGCGGGCGGGGACAGAGCCCACCGAGCCACTCGTGGAGTCGCCACCACCCTGGCCCTCCGTGCGCGGCCTGGACCGGAAGGAGGGGGCCACCGGGGATGGGCCCCAGGATCCTTCAGGCCTTTTGGAGGTGCCAGGGGACCTCGTGGCTCTGCCTGGTTCATTTTCACCCCAGCCCAAGCAGGAAGGGTGGCCTCTCCTATCAGACAGGTATGAGTTAGGCTCAGAGAGGGCAGGTTATTTGCCTGAGGTCACACAGCAGCTTGCAGGCGTAACTGGGGCTCCAACCCTGGTTGATTTGCCCCAAAGCTGGCACAAACTGTGCTGTTTTGGGATCTGCTGCAGGAAGAAGTCATGTGCACGGCAGGATGCAGGCTGGCGGCCCCATAGCCAGTATCTGCCAAGCCGTGTTCCCGTGAACGTCGTCTCCTGGCCATCCTCTGCCGCTTGGGGTCAGTTGGGGAAATGGGATGGGTGGGGACGGCGGCAAGAAATCTGTTTCCCAGCAGGCAAGAAAGGGTCATGAAGAAGAGTGTCTCCCCCCAGGCCCCCCTCTGCCAGGCTCCGCCCCTCCAGCTGTGTGACCTGGGTCCAGTGCCTTCACCTCTCTGGGCTTCAGTTCCCTGTCTCTACACCGACAGGCCCTCTCAGAGGAGCGCCAGCAGGATTCCTGGCATAACGCAAGGGCTTGGCATTTTAAAAAAATATCATGGAAGTGGGGCAGGGTGGTGCCGGCCTGTCCTTCCAGCACTCTGGGAGGCTGAGGCAGGAGGATCACAAGAGTAACCTCGGTAACTTAGAGATTCAGCGAGAGCCCTTCCCAAGGTAAATAAATGAATAGAAATTTTAAAAGGTGGAAGAGTGGCTTAATGCTAAAGCCCTGGGTTCAAACCTCAGTAATGCAAATATATATATATATATATATATATATATATATATATATATATATATATGAATATTAGGCATTTCTACTCATCCAGTTGTCCTCAGGGCTGGGGCTTTATTTATACGATCCGTGATAAGTTCAAACCAGACCATCACAATTGTTATCCCCTTTTACGGATGCAGAAACGGAGGCGCCACACCCTGGTGACGACCACCTGGCTAGAACACCACCTGGCGGTCACGGCCGTATTTGGGCTGGGGTTTGCCAGCGCTGCGGCAGGGCAGCACCCCGCGCTGCAGAGGACCCTGCATCTGCTGCACTTGAGTTTGGAAGAGCCTGTCGCCCCCCACGCCCCCTGACATCCTCAGAGGGAGGCACCGCGCTCTCCATCCCACAGATAAGGATGCCAAGGCGCCAAGCGGCGACCAAGCCACCAGCAGTTCACCCACCGAGGACTGGGCGCCCCAAGTGCAGAAGGAAGGAGCCAGGGTGACCTGCCCGCAGCCCCCGGGGCCCCATAAGCCGAAGCGGAGGCCCCGTGAGGGCACAGAGGGCGTCACCACCATCCCGACGGAGACTCCTCGCATTCTTCCATATTTAAACCATCTCAGTGCACCCAGCACAACCTGATCGCTGTGTGCAGGGTCGTCACGCGTTCTCAGAACACGCACATTTCCCCCAAGTAGTTTCCCTCTTGGCTGGCTGAGTCCACGCACAGGCCACCTAAGGACTTGGGGAGCCCCGGTAACCCCGACACATGCCCTGATGTCACGAGGCTCGGCCTTAGGGTCAAAAAAAAAAACAGATGAGCTGGGGACGTGGCTCAGTGGGATATCCGGGCACGGGTCCCCAGGGCCCCCCCGGAAGTAAGCGAGAGAAATGAGTGCAGTCAAGTCCTGAGCCCCTGCGGGGGCGGGCGGCCCTCTGGACACGGGGGACCTGAATGGTCACCGTGATTGGGCACTGAGTGGCATAACAGCTGCTGTCCCCTCCTGTCCCCACTCAGCGCTCCCGCTGTCCCCGCCCTCAGCCCTTGGCCCACTTCTCAGGGGAGGCAGGAGAGCCCCAGAGCCGAGCGGGGGGTGCCCACCGTGGCTCCCGGTGTCCCCCGCAGGTGACAGCGCAGGCCTGGCACCCCTGTGCCCGCGCACGCGGCCGAGCCCAAGCCCCTGGGCGGCCACCTGGCTCTCTGTTCCCCTTTGTTCTGATTGCTTTCTTTCTCCGGGCTGCCAGGACGGCGAGGCCGGCGTCTGGGCGACGTCTTTCTTTGGCTGGCTTCCCTGCTCGCTGCCGCGCCGCAGTCCCCAGGCCCCTCGCGTGTCCCCTCCCCCGCCCCGGGCCCACGCGCCGCCTCCGCCCCGGGGTGACTCGGCACGAAGATCCCAGGGAGGCAGGGCGGGCTGATAGGAGCCACCGGCAAGCCTGGGCCGCGGCCGGAGGGGGTGGGGGCACACCTGGCGCTCCAGGAGGTGCAAGGCACGCCCGGAGGCCAGGTGGGGGAGATTGGGATGCACAGGGGGGTCCTGAGAGGCAGAGGCGGGGATCCCCGGGCCCGGAGGGGACGTGATATTAGGGTTGACCGACTGGGGTGGGGGCAGTAACGCGTGGGAGGCGGTTGCGTGCTCGGGGAGGAGGCGAGCCGGAGCTGGACCTGAGCTGCACCACGTCACCCTGGCATTCTGGGAGGCTGAGGCAAGAAGATCTCACGTTCTGCCCCTGCCTGGACAGCTTAGCAAGGCCGCCTTTGGGAATGACAACTCCGACGTGCGCTGGGAGGGTAACTCGGCGTGGGGTACTGCAAATGCAAAATGCGTGTGTGCGCGTGTGTGTCTCCTCGATCACGCATGAGCCGTGGGCTTCGCGTGCCCGCGTCTCCCCCTCCCACCCCCACCCCCACGCCCGGAAAAATCAAAAGCCGCGGCGCACAAAGGCGCCCGCCCGCCCGTTGTCCCGGCCGCGCGTCCCCGGCGCGCACGAGGGTCGCCCGGATGAATGGCTGATTTCCCAGCGGCTTTGGCTCCGGCGCGCTGCAAAGTTGCGAACAAAACGCCCGGCCGTGCACCGAGCTGGCTTACACCGCTCTCCATATGGAAATGAAGATAATCCCAGCCCAGCTTTGTGTCCGCGCCCCGCGGGGGGCCGGGGGGCCCCGGCCTTTCAGGAGAGCACTTTGCTCCCGGCTCGGGGACTTTAGCTAGATTTTGTTGGTCAAACACTTAGGAGAATGCGTCCTGCCCCCACCCACCCCACCCCACCCACCCCGCGCCCGGCCCGGCCACCCTCGCCTGGGACGTCCCGCCCGGCCCGGAGGAAGGGTTTAGGCCGCGCCACAAAGAGGGGGATTACGGGGAGGGTCAGGGGGCGCCGGGGATTAGAGGTATGATGTGTTAAGAGAGCAGGGCTGCCAGGAATACTTTCCGTTTCTATGAAGCCTGTGTTAATTGATGGGAAAAGAAAAAAAATCTCTCCCCCGCCGCGGTCCCGCTCGCTCCTTGTGTTCTGGATGTGGCCGGCCCCGCTTCCCACAGCACGAGGGGAGGCGCCCCGCCCCCCCATCCAGACCCGGGAGCCGGGGTGGCCTGGGTCCGCGGCAGCACGAAACGCACCCACGTCCACTCCGTGGATGCACGGTGAGGGATGGGAGGCGGCCTCCTGGACATGGCCACGAGTTTCTTTTCTCTCTCTCTCTCTCTCTCTCTCTCTCTCTCTCTCTCTCTTTTTTGTGGTACTGGTCAGAAACCCAGGCCTTCCCCCGGGGCTACAGCCTTGTGTGGTGGTGGTGTTTTTTCTTGTGTTTTGTTGTGAGACAGGGTGTCCCCAAGTCACTAAGTTGCCCAGACTGAGCTTGAACTTGCGATCCTCCTGCCTCAGCCTCCCAGGGTGCTGGGATTGCGGGCCTGAGCCATCACCCCCAATTTGAGCCTCAGTTTTCTTTTTTGAGACACTGTAGTTGGTGCTGGTTCTGAGCTCACTATGGAGCCCAGGCTGGCCTCGGACTCACAGCAATCCTCCTGCCTCAGCCTCCTGAGTGCTGGGATCACAGGTGCGCGCCGCCACGCCAGCTTAGGTGATGCTGGAGAATGGAATTTCGATACTTAACATGTACTTTAATCTCTGAGCTCCTCCTCCAGCCCCTGAATCTCAGTTTTCTAATCTGTACAATGGGGGTCTAAGGTAATAATGGCTTTGTTAGTTTTTTTTTCCGCTTACAATCTGTGCTGGGCACTGGGGATCAGTCAAGAGTCAGCTCCTGCCCTGATCTGTGTTCACAGATGAATGACGGTCAATCGACAAACAAGGGGGGGCAGAGTGAGAGCGGGTGATGAGGTAGCAAGTGGCAGGGCGAAGGTGGGGAGAGTCCTGGGGTAGGAGTTCAGGGCAGAGGCGCAGGTCAGGTTCAAGGTGGGCAGGGCTAGGGAGCTGGTCCCATGGGAAGTGTGGGTATGGCCACCCAAGGTCCCATGCAGGAAGTGATGTAAAGCAGGCCCATTGTATTTTCCCAGAGTCACCTCAGTCCTGGAGACAGGGGCTGCTGTGGAGGAAAAAGGGAGCCCAGGAGGTTGGCAGGGTGCTGGGAACCCAGGGCTGGGCGACCCCAGCTGAAGGTGGAGAAGTCTGGTTCCAGCTGTGGTCAGAGATCTGGGGGCATGTGCCGGGCTGTGTGACAGTACGGACAGACCGGAGGGACAGACATCCCCGGACAATGTTCAGGACCTTGAGCCAAACCCTCTCTCCCTGGGGTCCCTGGGGCAGGAGTGGAGGGGTCTCATAGCCTCTGTGGAAGAAACAGACCAAACGGCACAGGAGGAATGGTTCTGCAGTTAAAGTGCAAGGCCCCGAGTTCGCTTCCCCAGCACCACATAAGCTGGGCATGGTGGTGCACACCTGCCATCCCAGCACTCGGTGGGGACCGAGCCGAGACCCGACTGGAGCCCCAGCCCAGGGCACAGGGCAGCAGCCAATTTATGCAGCGTTTACTGAAGATGCTAATATCAAGGCAGGTCTGCATGGAGCTTTTAAAAATAAAAGGTTAAGGCTGATCCTGGTGGCTCTTACCTGTAATCCAGTACTCTAGGCAGCTGGGGCAGGAGGGTGGCAACACAGCAAGACCCTGTCTCAAAAATGCCTTAAAAACTTTGTCGTGATACTGGAGATTTAGTCCGGAGCCTTCACACTCAGCTACGTCTTAGCCAACTTTTATTTTTTTCTTTTGAGACAGGTTCTCTTGCAATCTGCCTGCATCAGCCTCCCAGAGTGCTGAGATTACAGGCCTGAGTTACCAGGCCCAGCTAAACAGAATTTTTGAGACAGGGTCTCACTCTGTAGCCCAGGCTAGTCTTGAACTCGCTATGGAGCCCAGACTGTCTTAGACTCATGATAATGCACCTGCCTCAACCTCAGTGCTGGGATTTTACGTGAACACTACCACGCCCAGTTTATGTGGTGCTGAGGAAATGAGCTCCAGGACTTGCAAGGCAAGCGCTTTACCACTGCGCCATTTCTCCAGCCCCTAAGCAGAAAATTTTTGAAGGGTTAACAATGTAGGTCAGTGCAAAGGCCCTGAGTTCAAAGCCCAGTAGTGCAATAAACAAATACATACATACATACATACATACAATACAAATATCAACTTTTTTAAAACCTAAGAATTTGATTATTAAGGTCCCAATGTATTCTATACCTTATTTACAGAACAAATATTCACTTTCTCATTGGCTATAATCTTAATATTCTGAATTTCGTGGGTTTTGTTTATTTACTTTAAAACTTTTATTTTAGGGATGGGGTTATATCTCAGTGGTTACAGCACTTACCTAACATGCCCAAGGCCCTGCGTTCAGTTCCCCGGCACCACATAAAAATTAGCTAGGCATGGTGGCGCACACCTGCAATCCCAGTGATTGGGAGGCTGAGGCAGGAGGACCGTCCTGAGTCCAACACCCGCACAAGCTCCATAGTGAGTTCAGGGTCAGCCTAGACTACAGAGCGAGATCTTGTCTCAAAAAAAAATTTTTTTTCCAAATAAAACTCCTCATTACTATCAGTAGAAAATCAGTTTCTCTCGCATCCCTACAGATACAGACCAAGGCGTGGAATGTCCCTGCTCCTGCCCGGTGTTAGCTAGGGAGGCCAGCCCTGGCCAGGCAGGTGTTAAAGGCCCGGCCCCACCTGCCGCAGGGACTGTGTGCTGGCTGAGATCCCAAGGCTAGATGGAGACAATAGCAAAAGGGACTCGTTTGTCACATGAGATTCAAGGTCGTTTAAAACTATTGCCCGCCAAGCTGCGCCAGGGAGGGCCACACGGGGCTCTTCAGTTTTGAAATAATTTATTATTCATTTTGTTTTTGCTTTACTGGGGCGGGGTTTCACTCTGGTAGTTCAGGCCGGTCCTGAACTCACCATCTAGCCCAGGCTGGCCGTGGACTCATGGCAGTCCTCCTGCCTCAGCCTCCCCAGTGCCGGGATGACAGTCCTGGGTCACCACACCTTGGCCAATTATTTCTCCCCCTCCCCAGCCCAAAGACAAAGGCATGGCCCAAGTTGGAGGCACACTCGCCTGGTGCTGTGTGATCTCAGGCACGTCACTACCCTCTCAGAGCCTCTGTAAAATAGAAACCCACAGTCACAGGATTAAAGCAGGCGACACACGTCCAACCAGCAGCCTGATTTTTGTTTTGTTTCATTTTGTCCTTGATTTCTTAAAAAAAAATGTTATAATGCAAACATTTTCAAAGGAAGTGTCAGCGCTCACGTTCGTTATAACTCACGTTGCATGTGACCCAAGACAGGTCCTCTGTACTCAGAAACACAAGGGCTACAAAAAATAACATGGCGGCCATGGATTGGACACACCAGAGAGACACGGAGCAACAGGATGGCGGGCACGCACATCTCGATCACGCTTCCGCCTGACAGAGCTCCCTCTTGGTCACCCAGTCTCACAAACACCCCCCCAGGTCTCACTTCCGTGTCAGGCTTTGCTGATTCAGCTGTATCCAACTCAACTTCTAGGATCTGGGAAAGTGGCAGGTCCCTCTTCCCTTGACCATAGCTGTGGTGGTGTGGCTGGCTTGGGCAAGCCAAAGCAGTCCCTCGGCTTCCTGGCCGAACGTGGCATGGCTGGTGCTGGGCTCTCCGGCCGTGTTTTCCTCTGCACGTGGATTGTGAGAGCGTGCTGAGGTGCCGGGGTCATACCGTGGTGACTGCCCCTCAGACGGGGCCCTGAGTGGCTTCAGGGAGCAGAGGTGTGCTCTAGACAAGCAAGACCGAGGGAAATGAACTTCCCTTGCTTTAAACCATAAGGTCGCAGGCTATTTGTTACGCAGCACGACCCAGCCTGTACTGGCAGATGCAGCCTAATTCATCCTCCCCAAAAGCTGTGTGTCAGAAGCCACGTTTAGACTTGCGCCTGAATAGAGGCCCACCTCTATCACTGCTGAGTGACCAGCTCTGGAGCCACTGTCCCCTAACCTTCCTCGGCCCCTAGAACTTCGTGTCCGTGTTGTGACCCAGCACACTGTCCAGACATGACACTAGTTGAGAAGCTGGAGGAATAGCTCAATGGATAGAGAGCTGCCCGAGGAAGTGCCAGGCCCTGGGTTCGATTCCCCAGCACCATATAAGCTGGGCATGGGGCTGCACGCTTGTAATCCCAGCACTTGGAAGGACGAGGTAGAAGGATTCTTGTGTGTTCAAGGCCAGTCGGGGCTCCACGGTGAGTTCAGGACCAGCCTGGTCTGAGACTGTATCTCAAAAAAAGAAAGAGTCATAGAATCCCAGCCATCCACCAGATTTCCTCCTCCCTGACCATACCAAACACTTGTCATATATTACATGATCTGGCTGAAGTCCAAAAACATGGTAGTGGAAATGCATACACACACGCACTCGCACGCACGCACACGGTATCACGGAGAGTCCATCCCTTCTTTTCAAATAAAATGTTAGCGGTGCCCCTACAAAGAGCCTTACTGCTCATCAAGAAAGCACTTTCCTACTAGTGACAACCGTCAGACCCTTGAAATTCTGTCAGGATTTTTTTTTTATAATTTTTAAGAAAACTAAGAAAATAATTACGTGATTTTCAAGTACTTGCTACGTGGGATTGGTCTTTTGTAGAGTGTTGAGATTTCTTTTTCTTTTATTTTTGTCAGTTTCAAGAGTTCTTCAGGGGCTACAGTTTGTACAATGTGATTTGCATGTTTTAAAAAATACAGAAGAGTAACAGCAAGACCCAGTGGGAAGTGTCGGGGGTTTCCCCAGATGCCCTTGGCTCGGTGGGAATCAAAGCGCTGGTTTCCAGCTCCCGGGGGTGGAGCGGCTGGCCTATGCGGGACCGCACTGAGCACTAGGAAGATCCCAGAAGCATGAGCCTTGTCCCCAGCTGAGTGTCCCGATGCCAGCCTCGGGGTAGCCTGTGTCCGGCCCGTGTGTCAGCTGGGGACACACGCAGTCCCCAGCCTATGTCACTTCTTGGTAGTCACACACCTAATGTCCCCCCTCCTTGTGAAATCAGGACCAAACTCGGGACTCAGTGTGACCAGCCAATTGTGCTGGGGGTTGACACTGTGCCCCTTGCTCTCTGTCCCTTGGAATGGTTACCGGAGAGACTTGACTTCCAAGTCCTGGTCCCAGTGCCGGAGAGGCCACAGGGGAAGCCACACTGGGAGAAAGAGCTGGAGACGCCATGCAGGTCTAAGAAATCCAGCCAAGACCAAGCCGATGGGTTGCAGTATTTGGGGGAGCAGGTTTCAGAGAGCACCAGGACTCGAACCCACAGTCTTCCCACTGAGCTACATCTTCAGTGCTTTAATGTACTTTTGTATCTTGAGACAAGGTCTCACGAGGTCACTAAGTTGCCCAGGCTGGGCTCACACTTGGGATCCTCCTGCCTCAGCCTCCCAGTGTGCTGGGATTCCGGGCCTGCGCCACCACGCTTGGTCGAAGATAGCCTTTTAATCACTGAGTAAATAGGTTCATTGGAAGGAATAAAAAAATCTATCAATTGTTGAGTGCACCCTACACACCACACACTCCCTAAAGTCTTTTCCTGCTTGAAAATGCAAAACCTTTAGGATTTCACATGGAGGAAATGAATTCCGGTTGGTTGGAAGATATTTCACTTTCAGACGCTACTCCAGCCAACTTCTCTCCCCAGAATGAGCGGGAATGGTTGTTGACCTCCAGGGTGTTGGCTTGGGTGGGACGAACTCTGGGGAGTCCCCGCCCTTCCCTTCATAGATCTCCTCTTGATCCCTTTCCCTGGGTTCAGTCGTTAGGGTCTCCTTCCAACTGACTTTCAAGATCCTGAGTACATCCGGCTTTTCCTTCCAGACCCTCAGCACAGCCACCAGTCCCCAGTCCCCTCCCCGTCTCCTTCCCACACCAAGCAAACATGGAAGAACCAGCTACTGCAGATCTAAAGCCCCGACACAGCCCACGGGCCCCAAATCCCCAGAAATCGCAAATCCATACACAGCTTAGCCCGAAGATTGGGCCATCTTGATCCTGCGTCCTGCTCAGCGAAAAGCCCTTTGATTGGCAAAGGCAGCGCCGGTGAGTGCGAGGGAGTCCTTAAATCAGAGCCCCGCGCCCACGGTGCATCCATAACCTCCACTCCGCCAGGAGCCCCGTGCGTCACCATCCATAATCCTCACGCGGCCTCATACATCACCGCCCAGGATGAATAGCGGATCACCTGCTCATAATATTTTATCATATAATATCATGACATGTGCGCACAACACCATCCGTTAAGGGATCGACACGCGGCACTTCCTCCTCGCTGGGGCGCTTTTGGATATATTTGTTAAAGAAAAAGACAAAGTACCACTGTTTGTTTATTTATTTTTTGAGACAGGGTCTCGCCGTGTAGCCCAGGCTGGGCCTGAACTCACTATGGAGCCCAGGCTGGCCTTGGACTCATAGTGATCCTCCTGCCTCAGCCTCCTGAGTGCTGGGATTCCAGGTGCCACCATGCCCGGCTTATGTGGTACTGGGGAATTGAACTCAGGGCCTTGCGCTTTGCTTTACATCTGTGCCATTCATCCAGCCCCTACTGCTGGCTTTTGTTAGAAGGCAGGAGCTTCCCATGCCCACTTGTGCGGTTTCAGTTCGGTAGATGAAGGAGGCTGTGGCTTGGCACCTGCTGGGAGGAGGGCAGGTCGCCAGCCCCAACCAGAGTCCTCTGAGTTGCTTGTGCCCTTGGGTAACACTTTCAAGGGGATCCGTGAGCATCTGAAATGTGCTGAGCTGCTGGGCCTAAGGGCACAGGCCTTATAATCCCAGCTACTCTGGAGGCTGAGGTAGGAGGATCTCAAGTTTGAGCCCAGCCCTGGCAACTCCATGAGTTATCCAGACGGTGCCTCAGGCCTGGAGGGATAGGACAGTGGTTAGAGCAAGTGCCAGGGCCCTGGGTTCAGTTCTCCAGCATCACATCGGTGCTCATCTGTAATCCGAGCACTTGAGAGTCTGAGGCAGGAGGATTGTCCTGAGTCCAAGGCCAGCCTGGGCTCCATAGTGAGCTCAGGACCAGCCTGGACTGCAGAGAGAGACCCTGTCCCCCCTCTCCAAAAAAAAAAGAAGTCTCAGATAAAAAGGGTTAGAGATGTAGCTCAGAGCAGAGGCCCTGGGTTCAGTCCTTAGTGTCTCAAAAAAAGTACACTCCAGCAAAATGCTTGAATTTAAGTCCCCTTTTCCCGGCAGCAGAAGGCAGGGATCCCCCAGAGGGGTGCACACGCTGTGCACATCCGGTGACACGGCATGTGTGGGCGGCGTTCGTGGGAGCCGTCCGGGGCCTTCCACGG
Source organism: Ctenodactylus gundi (assembly GCA_004027205.1). Lineage (NCBI taxonomy): Eukaryota > Metazoa > Chordata > Mammalia > Rodentia > Ctenodactylidae > Ctenodactylus > Ctenodactylus gundi. Next base: position 160,165 of record PVKB01000988.1, read on the forward strand.
GGCACCTTGCACACATCCCAGGACAGCCTCGACGTCTTCACAGGCCACCTCCTCCCAATCCTGTGTGTCCCCTGCTTGGCTGACAGCGGCTCACGGCGATCACGGGCCAGGAAAATCTCCACTGGGCCAGGTTTTCAAAACACAGATTCCTTTTTTATTCTACATTTTTATTTATTCCTTTTTATTTCTAGAAATTTGCAGGGGAACCACCAAAGTCTGTTTCTCCTCTTGCGTTTTGATTTCTTGTTTCCTAAACCTGTCTTTAAAATATATATGTAGAAACCCCCAAATAGTTCCTCGCCGGAAATGCTAGCAACGCACACATCAACAGACAAGTACTTCAGGAACAGAATGAAAAACAACTCCGCTTCCCCTCCGCCTCAGGCTCAGCGCTGCTCCCGGTGGCTGGGGAATTCTTCCTGTAGAGTGGGTGCTGTTCATCGAAGCATGGGGTGCCCGAAACACCTCCCTCCTTAATCAAACATGGCCCCAAACCTGGGCATGATGGTGCAGGCCGGAAGGCTGAGGCAGGACGATCACAAGTCTGAGGCCTGCATAGGTGACTTAAAGACTTAGCAAAACTTTAAGCTGAGAATATAATTTAGTGTGAAGGCCCTGGGTTCGACTCCCCGTGCAAAAATAGAATGTTCCATATGTCCTTTAGGGGTCTAAATCGTCCCTAGTCCAGCAGTGAGGGGCGGTTAGGGCTCTCGGCGCGGCCCCCTCAGCCCCCCGCAGCCTGGGAGCCCCAGGAGTGGGCAGCTGTGTGCCAGGCGCGTGTGCCCCCGTGTGATCTGTGGGCGGGCGTGGGCGTGCAAAGCGACCGTGCGCGTGGCCGCGGTAATTCCTTTATCTTCTGCTCACACCCTAGGCATTATGAGCATTCATCAAAGTAATTGACGCGAATGAAATTAGCACTTCCTGCAATGTCGGGCAGATAAACTTGGGCGCATATTGATTCCCGGGAAGAAGGAGCCGCGTGTTCGGGCCTCGCCCTTTATCTGGCCGGGCCAGGGATCGAGCGAGGGGGAGCAGCGGGCTGTGGCGCCGGGGACGTGGCCGTGAGAATGGCTTTTATCTGCTCTTCCGCAGGAAGACAAGGAGAGATAAGGAGGCGGACAGTCCTCTGGGGACGGGGACAGGACCGGCTGGTGAATGCCTGAGGTGGGGGGCTGTGCGGATCCCCAGGCCCAGCCTGTGCCTGGACGCTGGTGGTCACCCACCCCGGCTTGCCGCTGCCTCGGGTTTCCTAGTCCAGTGCACTTTCATTGCTAAAGCCAGTCTCTGGGCAAACCGGGCCAGCTGGTCACCCCACATTTTAGCCCCTCTCAGGCCTGGGGGGGCGGGTAAAAGTGCCCTGAGCTGTGCAACTGGGAAGCATCGGGGAAGAAAAGGGACGACCCTGGCCCAAGGCGACTTTCTCCAGGAAGCCCTCCCCGACCACTCCAGCCCCTAGAGATCTCTGAACACCGCCAAAGCCCAAGGGAGGGAGGGACCAGCCAGGCCCAACGGAGCTGACCCGCAATGCCAGCACTCTGGGAGACTGGGGCTGGAAGACTGCAAGTTCAAACCCAGCCTGGGCCACTTAATGACTGAGAAAGACCCTAAGTCAGAGTTGGGCTGTAACTGAGTAGGAACCCTGCGTTCGATCTCCAGTGCCACACATTAAAAAAAGGACGCCGGCCGGGGTTGTGCAAGGGGGACCCACAGGCTTTCCCAGGGACAAGATGGGGACAGGTCGTCTCTAGGACCTGTTCCGGTTGCCCCAGCTCATGGAAACGGCCCCATGTCACGAAGGCCCAGAGCCCCGATGCTTGTCCCTCTGATCCGCCTCCACGGCTGCAGCTGTGGAGCCCAGGCCTGTGTCCCGCTGTCCCCACGCCCGTCCAGCGCCGTGGGCAGCCCCTCAGGGACAGGAGAGTTCTCTGCCCGCTCTCTGCGCCACCCAAGCCTGGTCAGGAAGCCACCATAATAGTGATGTTTCTCATCCCTTCTCAAGCCCTTCTGCCGCCATGACTTGTACTGTTCTCCAGACTCACTCGGCGACCTGCGCAAGGTGACACACAGCCAGAAAGTAGAGCCGGGGCCTGAGCCAGGTGGCTTGGAGCTCCCCCCTCCCCCAGCCACCGTGTTCTGCTCCCTTTGGAGATGGTTCTCGTAGGCAGCTGTCATGACCTGGCAAGTCCAGCTGGCCTAAGTTCAAGTCTCCATTTTGTTGTGTCCCAGAGGGCTGGCAGGATGTCCTTGGCCTTGCAAAATGGGGTGATGCCCTCGCATCCCTGGGTCCCGGGAGTAGTGATGACCATGGAGATGTCCCCAGAACAGAGCTGGGGATTTGGAAGGCCAAGGGTGCAAGGGGACATTCGAGGTACCAGCCCCACGCAAGTGGGTGTGCATGATGGTCAGATAGCTGGGCTGCAGCTCTGAGGCCCCTGTGGCCTCACTAGGTCTTGGCCATGACCCTGGGGAGGGGGGGACCCATGGCCCCCATTTCACTCTGGGGGACGCCACCAGGCCCAGAGAGGAACCAGGGTTGCTGGCCCAATCCCGGGCCCAGCCACCCGGCCTGCTGGCACTTGTACCTACACAGCACCAGCGGCTCCACCCCCCGGCCATTCCCCAGCCAGTGCCCCAGCCCCTCGTCCCAACGTCCCAGCGGGGGGCCATGGGGCGATGGCTAATTGCAAATCATTTCTCAGGACTCCCCGCTGCTCGGCTAAATTCACTGGAACTAATGTGTCCCAAAACAAATTTCACAGGAGAGCCAGGGCAATTACATGATATTTAGTTCCCCTCCCCCCACCCCCAGGCTCCTGGCATGGGCAGGGGCCCGGCACAGAAGGGGCAGCAGGAGCCAGGACTAGATGTTCTTCCCCAGCTCTGAGCCCCTACTCCGTCCAGCCCTCCCGACCCCACCACTGCCGTCACAGTGCCTAGCATCACCCGTCCCCTCTGACATCTCTGCCCCTGAATTTAGGAGATTCTCCAGGTCATGAAAAGAGCATCTCTTGGACTTGGGTTCCAATCTCAGCTTCAGTACTTACTAGCTGTGTGGCTTTAAGGAAGTCCCTTAACCTCTCTGAGCCACTGTTTTCTAATTACCAAATTAGGCTACCACCGCTTGGCTGGCATCAGCCGTTGAGAAGATTAGAGAAACGGACACAGGCAACGTGATTGCGAGGGTCAGCACGTAGGAGGCGCGGCCATCTGTCCATCACAGCAGGCCCAGGGCCAGATCATACTTGCACCTGAGGGCAGCAGGTCACGGGCCTAGCTGGGCGTCCACACCTGTGCATGAAGCCAGCCTACAAGCCAAGGACCCTGCACCCGCACTACACTGAGTATTTCAAAGGTTAGAAAACGAGGACCTGGGTGTGGTGGCGCCCACCAACAGTTCCAGCTACTCTGGTAGTGCCGAGGCAGGAGGATGGCAAGTTTCAACCCAACCTGGACAGCTTAGCAACATAGGGACTCATCCCTTTACAAATGGCTTTTAAAAAAAAATCTCACAGTATCAGCCAACAGAAAGGCAGGCTCATAAAGAAGGGGTGTCCTTGGCCGCTCCATTCATCAGAACTGTCATAGGGCAACTTCCGGCTCCTCCCCCAATCACTTCCAGCTTCTCCTCTCGTCACTTCCGGCTCCTCCAAGTCACTTCCGGCTCCTCCCCACAGTCCACGGGCCCATGGAAGGTGAATGTTTTGAATCTCTCTGAGTGGCCAAGGCAGCCACACTAGCCCAGCAAAGGATGCTCAAGAAACTGGACTTCCAGAACGGCTTCAGAAAGCGCCAGGGGAGGGGCCAGAGTGCTTGAAGCCAGGGGGAGTTTTAGAGAGGACTAAGGGCAACCTGTCTTTCATTGTCATCATTTTTTAAAACGTAAACATTCACTCTTAATTTCCATCCCCCCTGTGTATGTTGTGACGTGGAGAGCCAGGGGTTGATTTGTGAAGCCCCTGATGAGCTCCTGCTGCACTCCAGAAAGCCAGCAATAAGCAAAGTGGATCCAGCTTCTGCTGGAAGCACCCAGCAAGCAAAGATACTAGGTCACATGGGACAGGGCTAAGTGCATTTAGGGTCATAGAGGCAAAAGGAAGGTGGCCTAGTGGGTACCAGGCGCCTGCTGTTCCTGGGATAGAGACACCCGCCTGGGAACTTCATTATAAGAAAGCTAGAGGGAGCTGGGGCAGAGTGGACATGCAAGTGCAAAGGCCCTGAGGTGGGTTAGTGAGTGGGCCAGGTGGGGAGTGGAGAGGACGGTGAGTAGGCAGAGCCGTGAAGGCCGATCCAGGGCTGTGGACGTGGCTCTGAGGGCCAGTGAAGGGGTTTGCTGCGGAGATTGACTTAGGTTCTGGAAGATTCCAGTGGCTGTGAAACCAGCGGGAGCGTGGGGGATGCACAGAGGTGGGGACTTGGCTGGTGTGACCAGCCTCTGCGCCAGGTGGGGAAACCGAGTCCCGGGTGGTCAGCGGAGAGTGCGGGACAGCCCTGAGCTCTGTCTCCAGCCGCTAGGATCCTGTCTGTCACCCTCCGCTGCCCGGTTGGGTGCAGGGTGGGGCTGGAGGACTTGCCACCCATGGTCCCTGCTGCACCCTCTCTGGGGCTGGAAGAGTCACCCTGATTCTCCCACTTGCAAGCTCAGTGTTGCTTTTTGGGGGCCACCATGAGCACCCCACACAGGAACAAGATCTGACTCATGTGAGGGGGACCCCTGTAGGGTGGAGTGTCAGGCTGTGTCCTCTCTGGGCCCCCACGAGGCTCGTCGGGAGACCCCAGTGGGACCAGGACGCAGTGGCCCTGCCCTTCCCGTGGGCCATCCTCCTCAGTTAGGTATTTGCGTGACCGCTTCGTACAGAACACAGCAGGCTTTGTTGCTGATGCCATTTTACAGACGAAGAAACTGAGGCTGGGCTTGGCCAGGGTCACCGAGCCCGGAAGAAGCCGGATTTCCGAAGTGCAAGGTCATGCTGCAAAGCTGAAGCCTCTGTTCAGGAAGGAAGGGGGAGAGAGAGGGAAGGAGGGATAAAGCCCCTTGCTGGGTTTCACCTTCCCAGAGTGTCTCCCCGACCCCACCTGCCCTTGGCTAAATGCATGCTGTGGCGCCCAGATGAATCCCAACCTTGAAGATGATGTATATCTGGGGGGTGCGGGCCGGCAGGCAGGCGGGGCGCCCAACCCGGCGCGCAGCAGGTCTGGCCGGGCCCCAGCGCCGCAGGAGCCCAGAGGAAAGGGCCAAGCTGCCCTCAAGGTGGGGGCTTAAGGGATTTTGGGATCCACCTGCCCACTGACCAGAGGACCAGTGCCGCCCAGGAAGAGCTGTCCCTGGTGCTGGCGGTGACGCTGGGGCAGTGAGCCTTGCTTATGAGCACTGACCTGGGAGATTGGGGAGCAGAAGAGGAGACCCCCCAAAACAGCGCCTTCTAGGAATGCCATGGCTAAGTGCTCCCACCCTCCCTGTTTTATCGATGGGTAAACTGAGCCCCGAGTTCACCAGGTCGTGTCCCACAGCCCTTCACTGATCGAGAGGCAAGTGGCCACGTCTGACTTACCCCAGAGTCTGGCCTGGGGACAGCGGGGGGACACTTGGGGCCCCTTCCGCTGAGAACATGAGCTGTCTCAGCTGCTTCTGGGGCTCAGATTAAGAGGCAGAGAAGCAGAGATCCCTGGACACCCACGCCACCAGGGGACGGTCACGGCGTACCCGCCGGAACCAGCCCTCCCGTGATGCCGAGCCCAGCAGCGGCGCTCCAGGCCTGTCACTCCTGCACCAGGGACTCCAGGGTGAGCCCGGAACAGATAGAGGAATAGAGACCCACCAGTGGATGCAGAATCAGAGAGAAAGACAGAGGGACCAAGAGAGAGATGCGGCGGGAACAGGCCTAGAGATGTCCTCTCTCCGTCCCCTGCCGGGTTCCCTCCCTGCACCCGCGTCCCTGTCCTCCAGGCCCCTCCTGTCCCCACCCATCTCGAGCAGCAGCAGGGTTTCCCAGCACCTTTGTGGCTAGGCGACAATGCGGACCACGGCCTCAAGCCCTGCCATTGTGCGCTGTGCCAGCACGAGTTCTGTCGCCAGCACCCAGGTGGAGGGAGGGCTCAGTGAGAGCCCCGGGTCTCTGGGCTGCCTGGACCCCAGGCTGGGGACGGGCCCGGAAGGATGGTTGGGGGTCAGGTCCCTCCCTCCCTCCCTGATGTCCCTGAGCTGCTGTGTGTCCTGGGGAAGGCCCTGTGCTCTTGAAAACCAGGGAGTGGAACCCCCTGCCTGACCTCTTCCAGGAGGGGTCTCACCAAGGACAGGGAACGACAGGGCTCAGGGGTCCCCAACGGGGGAGGTCTCTGGTCCAGGCTGCTCTCAAGGAGGCCAGGCTAGGGCATGACACCGCTGAGAGATGCTCTGTCTAGCTGTACCACTTAGCTATGTGATGTCGGGGGAGTTGCTGGCCCTCTCTGATGTCTTCCGGTGCCCAAGCATGGTGCCACCTACCCCTGCGGGTCTGCGTATATGTGTAACTCTTCTAACTCGTAAGACATATGCCTTCGTGTCTAAATACCTCCTGAATGTTGGTAGTGTCATTGACCGAGCTCCATGATTTTTTTTCCTCCCAAGGCCTCTGTTTGCCCATCTGTGGAGTGGAGGCCGTGACTGTGGCCCCGCAGGCCCCAAGGATTCCCTTCCGGAAGCTTCCGTCCTGCGCGGGCTGGTGGGCAGCTTAGGCCCCTGCCTGCCCGCCCTTGTTCCTTGGGGTCTGTGGCGGGTAGAGACGGGAGCAGATTCTGATCTCGGGGCAGGAAATGGGTGACCTGACCCTGCCTGAGCCCCTCTCAGCTCTGGCTGACGGAGCCCCGATTGGCTCAAAAGTGGGGTCCTCCACTTGGTAAGGAAGTGCTGGCAGGAGGGGAAGGACTCTGCGGGAGTCTTAGGGACTTGGGGTCAAGGCCATTTCCCCTTCTGGCTCACATTTGCCTATGGTGCAGGACAGAGCCGACCCTTCCAGAAAAGTGGGCGAGGACGCGGAAGTCCCAAGGGGCTCATCCGAGGGCCTTGGAGTCCCCCACTCCTTTACAACGTGGAGTATCCAGACCCCCTCTCCAGGAAAAATGCTGTTTCCTGCATGTGGAACATTTTACCTGCAGCCTGGAGGGGGGGTTCCCACATCACCCCCAAGCCCAGGGCCTAGCGGGATGCTTTCTAGCAGACCCACCAGAGAACAGCCCCACATTCTCCTTTAAGAAGCTTGTAAATCAGGTTCCCAAACGCCCTTGGCCTTCAGAGTCCGCCGCCAGGGGTCGGCCACGCAGACCCCACGCCACAGTCAGAGAGCAGAGGGGACGAGCCTGCTGGGCCCCATGTCCCCGTGGTCTGTTTGGTTTCACACTTGGGGTCAAGACCAAGGCCTCTGCGCTGAGCAACACCCCCGGCTCGTGTTTATTTTTGATTTCGAGGCAGTTGGCGCCAGCTGGGATCCTCCTGCCTCAGCCTCCCCGTGTGCTGGGATGACAGGCCTGTGCCACCACGCCCGACCACATCTCGCGTTTAAGGGGGCCCCACACACATGTGCATCCCTGACTCGGGGAGGAGGAAGGGGCGGCGGGGACCAGCGGGCCCACGTGGGGCCAGCCGGGCACAGATGGAGGGACTCGGGGCTGGGGATGAGGGGCAGATGCGGCCACCCGGGCCTCTCTCCTCATTGTCTCCTGTCCACAGGCCCGGCCCCTCCCTGCCGCCCTTCTGTCCCTCCGCCTTGCCCCAGAACCCCCCGGGGAGCCGGAGAAAGGGTGGGTGGCTGGGAAGGAGGGAGCCTGGCGAGGCCGGGAGGGGGTGTCAGAGTCTATAAATCACGCCCCGCCGCGCCGCTGTGTAACACACACTTTTCCTCCGAGTTGTCAGTGAAACCGTTAATTAATTAGCTAATTCCGCGATGGAGTGGATTCTGAATGGCTCCCCTCCCAGCCGCCCATTTAGATAATTGCTGCGGAGGGATCTTTTGTGACAGGCGTCCCTCCAGCGGGGACGGCCCTGGCACGCGGAGGGAGGCGGGGTTCACGGGCGGGGTCAGCCTGCTGTCCCCCAGCTCCTCTTAGGGGGGGAACATCGGTCGCTGGGGGCAGAGTGAGGGACAGGCGCTGGGGACCCAGCTCTGGTGTTGGGGGGTTGATTGTGAGCTCGGATGTTTTGGGGGCTCTGTGGCTCCTGCCTCCTGGTATTTCAGTTACAGTCCTGAGACAGAGTCTGGCCAAGCTGAACTGTTGCCCGGGCTGGGCTCAAATTTGTGACCCACCTGCCTCAGCCTCCCAGAGCGCTGGGATGAGGATGGCCGGCCACAGGACTGGGGCGGTTTACCACTCAGGGCTGAGGGATGTGGCCAGGCCCTGCCTGACGGCAGTGGGAGAACACTGCTGCATCCTGGGATGAAACTCGTGGCTTTTCCTCACCCTCTGTCCTTCCCTGGTGTGGGGCTTGGGCCGCCCGTGGTCTCTGTCCACTGGCATTGGTGGCGCTGGCTCTTCCCTGATGCTCCCAGGGAGGTCACTGCCCACGCCAGGCCAGTCAGTGCCTACTTCCCACCACCAGTTCTGTCCCGAGACACAACGGCTTAGCCAGGGATGGGTCTGTGACCCCAGCCAGGACACGGAGGTTTGGGTCTGCACTTTGTGCGCAAAGTACCCAGAAGGAAGTATTCTTAGCTGCTGAGGTTACTAAGCTGGAAGTCACCAGGAGCCACACAGAATGTATCCTGAGCCCCTGGATCCAGCGCCTGGAGCCTGTATTATATGTTTTTGTTTTTCAATTACTTAAGATTCCATTGATGGGGGAGACCCAGCTGGTTACCTCTCAGTGGTCAGCTTCCTTCTGTTTGTTAACAGGAGGACCCTGATCCTGTTTGAGGTAGCAGTGCAGCCCACTGACAAACTTACCTGTAGTTCCAAAAGGCCATATGACCCAGTCCCTGGGGAAAGCAACAGCCCCGAGGAGCAAAAGGCCAGACCTTGGGAAAAAGTCCTTTGCCTTTTGTCTACCTGGATTACAAATGCAGTGCTTCTCTTTGGATTTCTAGCGTGCAGTGGAAAAGAAACTCCCAGCGCATTTAAGCTCTGGCCCTGGCATTTGTGTTACTTGCAGCCAAACGCAATCCTGACTGATAGCTGAGTTTCTGTGTGCACAGCCGAGAAGTCCTGCTGGTCCAGCCCTTCCGGGTATGTGAGGAGGAGGAGTGGCAGCCGGGGAGCCATGGCGTGAACCTCTCTATTCGCTCCCCATCATCATCCACCTTGTTCTCCCATCTCTATTACCTGGCAAAGATAACGATCCCGAAGGACCATAAATTGCAAGTGGATGGGGAAGAAAATTAGCCTTTAGCCAGGTCTGACTTCAGGCAATATTTCAAAAAGGAACAGGGCTGTAGAAAAAGCCCGTCATATCCCGCTCCACACGAGGCACAAAAGCCTGCAACAGCTTGTCGAGAACCTGTCACCTCCCTGATGCTGGTCACACCATCTGACCAAGCAGTGTCTCCCGACCAGAGCAGGTGCATGGGTCAAGGGCGCCCGGCCTCGGTGCCTGGCAGGAGCTAATGTTCTGGCACAAAGGTGACCAGGAAGCGTCACCCAAGGACACTGATCCTCCAAGGCTCGTCCGAGTTCAGGTGCTGGAGCCTGGGGGGACGCAGAGCTGGACCAGGAAGTCCCAGTAGAACCCAGGACAGAGCTGGGTGCCCCGGGACCAGGTCCTCACAGATGTCTTAGCACACACCTGTCCCACCATCAGAATCTTAGAGTGGCGGGTTCTAGAGTCACGTCTCAAAAACCACATCCTCTCAGTCCAGCACTGCTCTACAGCAGAAGACCAGGAGGTCCTGAAATTCTAGCTCTACCGGAACTTAAAACCACAAAACTTTAGAATCAGAGAAATCTGCTACGGTTGAAGGCTGGACTCTCGTAGCTCTCAATTGACAGAAATCTGAGATTCAATAGATGTTTAAAAATGTAGTGAGTAAAGCCTTAGAATTAAAAATAAAAATAATTCTACAAGTAGGCCTGGTGACACATGCCTGTCATCCCAGCACCCTGGGAGGCTGAGACAGGACAATAGCAAGTTCGAGCCCAGACTGGGCAACTTGGGAATTTAGCAAGATCTTGCTCTAAATAAAATAAATAAAAAATTAAAAAGGGCAGATGATGTAGCTGAATGCCAAGTTTCTAGATATACTACAAACAAGTGATAGACCATGAAGTTAACTAATTTTTATAAATACTAAATGTAGGATGTCATATCTTTAAAGTTTTAGAATTATATGAGATCATAGAACCACAGAATTTTAGAATAGCCAATTAATAGAATTTTTTTTTTTTGAGACAGGGTCTTGCTCTGCAGCCCAGGCTGGTCCTGAACTCACTATGGAGCCCAGGCTGGCCTTGGACTCATGGCAATCTTCCTGCCTCAGGCTCCTGAGTGCTGAGGTTACAGGTGTGTGCCACCATACCTGGCTTATGGGTTGCTGGGGGAACCAAACTCGGGTACTTAGCGCTTGACCTAGCGCTTGCTAGGCAAGTGCTTTAACTGCTGAGCCATTCCTCAAGCCCTATATCAACTTTAGAACAGGCAAACTCATCTCTCTGGGCAGAACCCAGATCTGCTGCGCCCACGTGGGAGGAAGGCAGGGAGGGGAGGGAGCCACTGTAGGAGGGACTTCTGCAGCCCACGGCTTGTCCATCAAGGCCAAGGCTCCGCTGTTAAAATGTATCAATCTTGGCAAACTGCAGGTGTCAAGTGCTGAGATGGACCGTGAGCCAGTTCCTCTTCTGTCCACCGGTTTCCGGTGGGAGCAGGCGGGAAGAGGGAGGGGAGAGGAGGAAAGGCCCTTCTGCCCTGGGCCTGCAGGGGCAGGGACGCCTAAGGCTGGGGCCGGCTGCCTGCGCCTCTGGTGGTTAATTCTGTCTCCCAGGGGAGTCCCTGGGGAAGCAGGCCTCATTAGCTGAGGGCCCGGCCTGGTGGAACTTGGTGTTTGTTAAAGATTAATGGGGTGTCTCCCGGGCGAGAGCTGAGGGGTCTCTCGGCCTCGTTTCTTCCAAATCAGCCCCCCGCCGTCTCCTCCTCAGCAGCCTCGGTGCTAATGGCTTTGCCAGCCTCCCCTGCGGCCCGAGTTCCTCTCCGATGCTGGGAGGAGGAGGACTGGCCCCGGAGCTCCTCGGGCCCAGATCTCAGCCTTCCATAGGGCCCCGCATTGATCCTAAGCGTGCTACCCAACTGCGGGGCACCTGGAGGGATCCAATTCCGGAGAGCCGGGCGCTGTCCTCGGTCTGTCTCCCAGCTTGGGTGGCAGGTCTTTCTGTGGCCAGCGGTTGCCACATCTGGGACTGGGCCCAGGTCGGCACCGGCCAGGTGCCCTCCATCGGGCCTTCGGTCCTGACGATGTCTAGGACTTCCTCTGTGATCTCCGAGAGGGCCAGGACATGGGGGGCCTTGGGTCTGCTGTATTCCCAGCACCTGGAACTGCCTGGCGTCTAGTAGGTGCTCAGGAATTATTTGCAGAAGAAAGACATGAACAGTACAATATTGTGAAAATCCAGCCCAGGCTGGTGACGCAGGCCGATAATCCCAGGTACTTTGGGAGCCTGAGCCAGGAAGGTCACAAGCTGCAGCCCAGTGACCTAGTGACTTAGGGAGACGCTGTTTCCAAAGACAGAGACGGTGGTGGGGGAGGGGGTTGGCAGTGGGGACACAGCTCAGCGGCAGAGGGTCAGGAGGACATTCATGTTACTTGAATTTCATTGCTATTGAAAATTTCTGTGATGGATAAGGTGTCAAATTTTAAATAAAATCAGGCTGTGCCAGGGCCAGGATGTGCCCTGGGGAGACTGAGGGGAAGTGGGTGACATTGGCCCATCCCTTTTCGGGGTCTGAGGCACGCAACCCCTCTCTGAGGGGGCTCTGGGGCCACCCTTGCCAGGGGCACCCCTGTACCCGCTGGAAGGTTTTCAGGTCACTTTATAGATTTATTTACTAGCCGCTTTATTGTATCAGGTGGGGGGAGCAAGAGGCCCACGTGGGATTAGGTGTATACTCTAGTGTCCCCCACGGTGCTCTGCCCAGCACACAGTGGGCGCTCAGTACTTGGCCGTGAATGAACGCTACACCAGCTACTTCCTGGATCTTGGGGGGCAGATGGAACACAGCAGCAGGCAGAGCTCTCCCCAGATCAGTTCTGGGTTAAGGAACAGAAACTGATTGTGGTGGTTCTCGCCTGACATCCCAGCACTCCAGGAGGCTGAGGCAGGAGGATCACAAGTTTAACCTTCAGCCTAGGTAACTTAGCCACTTAGCATGACTTTGTCTCAAAATTTAAAAAGAAATTAGAAAGGGCTAAGGGTGTAACTCAGGGCAGAGGCTCTAGGTTCAATCCCCAGGACCAGAGAGAGAGCCAGGCCGCTTCCCCACGCTGGAGGGACCCTGGTGAACGATGCTGTACCCCCAGCCCAAGGCTCCTCCTCCCTGAAGTCCCCTTTGGTCTCACAGTTGGAGGAGGGTCCACTTGCCGGTGGCTGTGTGGACGTGGCTCTGCCCTGGGGGCTGGTGGTCACACTTTATTCCAAGGGGTTCCGGCCCAGCCCAGGAACCCAGGGAACTAGTGGCGCTTGTTCGCAAGCAGTGCTGAGTGGGGAGAGGCCCGTGCGAGTGTCACACAAGCCCATCCCGGATTTGCGGGGAAGTGATCCCAGGCTGGGCTGGGTCTGTGGGTGCTGGTGGGGCAGAGCTCAGGAGCACTGAGGGGCTCCCGGCATGGCTGCCTGGAGGCAAGGAGGGAGGTAGGGGGGCTGTGTGACCATCGCCCTCTGTCACAGCCTGTCGGAATGTGAGGAGCCTGATTTCGAGGCACCGGAGGGACCCCCATCTCTCCCTTGCTCTGCCCCAGCAGGTGAGCCCCACGGGCCCGTCAGAGCCAGACTCTGTCTATATTTTCTCTCCATGATGAGGGACAGGTTGTGTATAAGGTCTGATAAAAAAACATAGGTATTTAAATAAAAAATGAAAGGATTACAGTAAAAGAGGCATGGTGTGGATCTGGCTCACTCTGAGCATGCTTATCCCGTCATCCTCGCCGCTTTCTGAAGTGCTTCTGGAAGCTTCTTTCGTGTCTTTCCAAGGTATGATATGGTGTCTGATCGAAAGTCCGCCGTCACTGTCACCGGCTGAGCGCCATCCAGTACCAAGGTGGGCCGAGAGAACGCGAGGGAGCATCCTCGTTCACGCCGTGCACCGGGTCTGGCTCCGCCAAACTGCTGGCTCTTCCCCGAAGTCAAGATGACCGTGAAAGGCAAATGTTTTAGATTGATTCAGGACATCCAGGCAGCCATGACAGCACAACTGAGGACAGTCAGGACAGGGGACACTCAGAGCTGCTTCTGAAAGTGACAGGAATATCGGAATGAGTGTGTTCAAAGTGAGGGGGTAGGATTAGAAAGGTAATGTGTCTTTTGCTGTAATAATTTTAAAAAATATTTACCATATTTTAGGTCACACTTTGTATGTCTCAGTCTCAGCAGCAGCAGCAAAACAACTGATACTTCTTTCTTTTTGTTCTTTCCTTCGAAGCTCTGTCATTCATGCTGGTCCTGAACTCACTATGTGACCTAACCTAGCCTCAAGTTCCTGGCCATCCTCCCGTCTCAGCCTCCCAAGTCGTGGGATCACAGGCATGTGCCACCACCCCCACCTTATGGGGTGCTGGGGAATCGAACCCAGGTGCTTGTGCTTGCTAGGCAGGTGCTTTCCCTGCTGAGTTATGTCCTGATCTAATAGCTGGTATTGCTAAAGCATGTCTTCACAAGTGCTAACTTCTCTGTGTCTGTTGCCCAAAGTGCGGAATAATAGTGCTGCCCCCATATTTCTGCTTTTCCTTGCTCTGTAGCGTTTTGTTCAAACCGACTGAGCAGGTGTAACAGCAAGCACATTTTTATACTCTGTGCCGGTATCCCACCTGTTATCATCCTGACACACCTACTTTATCCATCTCTCTGACATCTGCCTATCCGTTTCTACTTTCTTTTCTTTGTTGAGTCACTGTGACCGTGCGGAAGCCTTCGTGGAGGTTCGGCCCTGTGCTGTGTGAATTTTCCAATCACAAGAGACACATCATAGCCCGGAGCACATAATTACCAAATTCAAGGACTGTAACAATCATATGCCACAATCATATTATGTTTCTCATGTTTTCTGAGAAATAAGCAAGTTACTTTTTCAAAGCCTCAAATAGGGCCAAGCACATAGTAAATGGCCAGTTAATTTCACCCATTTTTAAATCGATATCTCATTGGTCATTACTGTGGCAGTTGTCATTCTGGGTAGAGGGTCAGTGGCCTTCACTTTCTGTGACCACAGGTCCTTCCCCAACCCTTGCCTGCCTCGTTGCTGTGCCCTGGTCACAGTGAGGGCACAGGGGACAGAGGCCCAGCATACCTGAGTAGGAATAAGGATGATCAGGAGTCCAAGGTTTGATTTTTCTACATCATGGGGCTAGGGAGCCCCGGTTCAGGGTCTCAGTTCATCCATTTCCAATTGGATCCTAAGATCACCTCCCACCAGGGTGAGAAGGGAGGACCTTAGTCACCCTGGAAGATACCAGGGCTGCAGGAAGGTTAGGGACATGCCCCGGGTGGGTCAGGGAGGAGACAGTGGGTCTCTGCTCTGGAGACATTTGGTTTGCCATGAGCATCTCTTGGGGCTGAACCTCAGCCTCTTTTGTAAAGTACCTGGTGGTCAGGAGGTGACCTGAGACTCCTGTGTCAGCTCCATCGCTTTCTTAAAAACCACTGAATTCCCACGATGGTGAATACCTCTTAACAGGGGAACCCCAGAACCCCACTAAATTTGCATCTGGCCATCTATGCTCCTGGGCTCCCCTTCCCTGAAAGCCCAGCCCCATGGCAGGTGCCTGGGATACTGACCCCCTCCTGCCTTCCCCACACCCCCCTCCACATGCGCCCAGCTCTGGGGGACCACCTGACTCAACCCCAATGGTTTCTACACTCCTTTTTGTGTTTTTTAACTAAACCTGTGGATTTGTTTCGTTTACGACTCTTGTTAGAGATATAGGACAGGAACCCAACATCCCGAAGGGAGCTTCCCAGAGACACCCTGTGACTGGGGAATTGCAGGGCCCCAGAGAAGCCCACACCAATGTTGTGTCCCCCTGCTGCCCCAGGGCCGGGGGTTTCTGGCTTTCCCCTCAAGGGAAGAAGGCCTGTGACGGAGCTTGCACCACCTGCCTGTCCTCAGGGCCGCCACCCAGGTGGTCAGGGTTTGCTGTTCCATGAGCCAAGGACACGTAATGAAGCTGTCATCTTATGCTTTGAAATACAAGCTCCGGGTTAGGCAGGTGGAAAACGACTCTTCTTCCAGAAGGTAGTTTCTCACAGCTGCCTCAGTTTCCCCTTATCCCAGAGGAGCAGGTTTGCTGATTGCCATTAGTGAGCAAGGACAGCATGAGAGCTTGAGGTCCCTGAGCAAGCAGGAACATTCTGCAGGCAGCAGGAGCTCCAGGCTGTTTTTCAGGAACCAGTTTGTAGCAGCTCAGCAGGCGGCTGCCCAGCCCCGACCAACCACTGACTTGAATAAACCCCGTATTAAAGATAGGTCTCAAAACACACCACTTCTGGATTATTTGGTGCTATTTTGCCATGATTTACGCTTTTTATCCCCCCATCCCCCGACATGCACACTGGGGATTGAACCCAGGGCGTTCACACTAAGCTACGCCCCATACCCCAGTCTCCTTTTATTTATTTTTTGAGACAATTTCTCACCAGGTTGCACAGGCTGGGCCGGACTCAAATTTGTGATCCTCCTGCCTCCGCCTCTCAGCTCACCTGTCCCCCTTGTGGACCGTGGCCACATTCCTCGTGTCTGTGCCCCAGAGCAAGCTCAGAGGGACGCTCCGTATCTGGATCCGATTCCCTCCCCAGCCTCCAGTGGGATATTGACCCCAAGGAAATTGACCAGCCAAGAGTCCGGGGCTGCGTTTCTTGTTATTTTGTGTTGTTGTTTTTGAGTGTCCTCAACTGGGTACCAGCACGTGGCCGCCAACAGGCTCACAGTGGCTTCAAACCCACCACCCTTCCTTCCTCTGTGCCTGGAAGCACCCCAGAGGGGCGAGGACCCCTTCCTCTGTTTAGGGGGCACAGGGAGAGAGGTGGGCACAGTACAGGACACAGCCTGTCAACCTCTGCTCCTGTCCCTGACCAACCAGGGACCTACACTGGCCACGCCCGGGCCACCCTCCTTCCTCCACTCCCCCCAGCTGGCCCAAGGTCCCCGAAGGCCAGCCACCATGGCCTGAGTGCCCTGGCCTGGCCTCTCCTACCGGCTCTAACTGGCCCACCTGGCTGGCAGCAGCATATGTGTCCTGAGAATGACTTTCATAATTGGGGTCCCTATCGCCATCTCTCTGCTATCCATTTTATCTGAAAAATGCCGTGTGGTAATTGCCGGAGCCGTGGCACGGAGAGGCAGCCGCCCTCGGCCTCGGCTCCCAAGTGCTATTACCGCCAGGCGGCTTTCCCCAAAGTCGTGCTGTGTGGATGGGCCGGCATTGTGGGGACAAGAGAGAGGGGGTGGGGAGGACGCTGGCTCTATCTTGGTGGCAAGCGGGCCATGGTCAGATGGTGCTCTCCCCCCCCCCCTTTAAAAATAAAACCTAAGCTCATCTGTTGCTCCCATTACGTGGATGGGGAAACTGAGGCAGGTCTTTCATTGCCGGGTCCCTGATCTCATAGCCAACATGGGATCAGAGGCAGAAACTGTCCCCTCTGCCCCCTAGAGCTCTCCTCCCGTCAGAACCAGCCTCCGGAGTGCACCTGTTGCCCGGAGCTGGTGTAGCGACAGGAAATGCACTTTTCGTGGGTGGCGTTGGCAGCTGGGTTAGGAGTCGGGAACCAGGCTGGGCAAGGACTTGCGGACCATGCACAGGCAGCTCAGGAGCTTCTGGGACATTTGGAACAATCGGAGCTCAAACCACAGCGGGTGTTGTTCAGGAATCTTAGTAGGTGAGGGGGGTTTTAGTTTAGGGTTGTTTTTGAGACAGGCTCTGTAGCCCAGGCTGGTCCTGAACTCACTATGGAGCCCAGGCTGGTCTTGGACTCACGGCGATCCTCCTGCCTCAGCCTCCGAGTGCTGGGTTTACAGGCCTGTGCGGGGCTTTATGTGGTGCTGAGGAATCGAACTCAGGGCCTTCAGAGCTGGGTGCAGCCAACCGCGCACCTCCGGGAGGCCCCGCAGGGATCGTAGAGGGCCAGGGTCTGACAACAAGGGCCTGTCGGGCCGGATGACATCTCCATCCACCGGTGATGCCACCGCGTCCACTCTGGATGTGCGCACGTGCCGCGGAGGGGACCCCAGGCCCCGTTCGGGGCCAACCCCAGACCCCCACCCCGTTCCCGCTCGGGGGGCGGGGATCGTGGACCCCAGGCCCCGCTCCAGGCAATCACTGACAGAGGCCCCGGGGCGGCGGTGTCGGGGCTCCGTCGGGGGGCGGCCCGGGGGTCTGAGGCCGCGGGACGGGCGCGCGGGCGGGGACGGATTGGGCTCGGCGTCTAAAGGGGAATTAGCGCTGTCGCCGTCGCCGGAGTGAAGACATCAGCGCCGAGTGGCCGCGGGACAAAGGCGGAGCCCGGCCGGCGCGGCTGAATGGGGCCGGGCCGGGTCTGGGCCCCTCCCGGCTAAGCCGCCGCCGAGAACAAACGCGGGGGGCAGCCGCGGCCGCGAGGGGGGGGGGAACCCTAAAATAAAAGGTAATCCCTCGGGCACTTTGCCCTCCCGGAGCCGGCGGGACCTGATTAAAGGTCCCCGAGGCGGGCGGCCTCCCATTCACATGCAAGGAGCGGGATTTAGCCGGGAAGAATGGGCCGGAGGAGAAAGGGAATTATTTGTGTCCCTTAATGCTTGTTAAGCGCTCGCCAGACAAGACACGGCCCAGAACTCGCGGGGAAGTCCTGCGCGCCTCCCGGCCCGCCGCCGCCCCGCGCCCCTGCTCACGCACACACGTGTGCAGCGCCCCGGCTCACGGAAGAAGAGCAATTAACCTCGCGTCCCGGCCTCCAGCGATCCGATGGCTCCCGGCTCGCGGGTCCCTGCAGCACTCGCTGCTGCTGCCGCCGCACGCAGTTTGGGTGCCGGGAGGCAGCGGAGGTTCGGTGTCCCCTGGAGGGGCAGCTGCAGCTTCCTAGGGAGGTTCCCGTCCCTGCCTCAGGACCTTGGCTCGCGCTGGGCCTCTGTCTGGTACCCTTGTTTTACTCCTCTGGCCAGGTTATCTTGCAGCTCCGGGGCCCCCGTGGCACAGGCCTATCATTGCAGCACTCTGGGAGGCTGAGGCAGGAGAATCTCAAGTTCTAGACCAGCCTGGGCAATGTAGTGAGATTGAGTCTCAAAATGAAATTTCCTTTTCACTGTTGTTAACATACCGGGGATTGCGGTTTGGATCTGGAATGTCCCCCCATGTATGTGGATGTTGGGAGATTGGGGCCTGATCTGCAGGGACAGATTGCAGGTGTGTGGACTGGATTGCAGGCCTGTGGTGGGGGCTACCACACCTTCCATGCCTGGGAGGGGCCGGACTCTGAGGCTGGACCAGGGGCAGATGACCGGGATGGGCCTGAAAGGACATATAAGCCGCTTCCTGCCTTCCTTGGGGGACTGGTCTCAACTGCCCTTGACTTACCATCCTGTCTGTGATGGTGTGAGAAGCTGCCTCCACCTCGACCTCTGCCGTGTCCTTCCATGGCTGCCAGCCACCCCAGAGTGGACCGTGACCTTCTGAAACTGGGAGCCAAAATCAACCTTCCTCCCCTAAATTTGTGGGAGTTGGATCTTGAGTCACAGCAACGAGAAAGGAACTAGGACCCCGGGGGAAGTAGCTCAGGGCAAATGTTCTGAGTGCAATCCTAGCACCTCAAGAAGAAATAGAAAGCGTTGTCACTGGGTGGCCAGCATGTGACCCTAGTCATCTGTCATCTCTAAAGTGTAAAATACGTAGACGCATGTGTAGACACACTTGGGATCTTCAAGCAAAGGGCACACTGATTTCCCGGTACCTGTGCCCGATGTCTGTGGACAGAGGAGCTGAGTGCTCCCACCCACCCCACCATGGGGTCCTGTCGTGGTTGGGATCTGGAGTGTCCCCCCAAAGCCTCATGTTCCTGTGGACACTGTGTGTGGCTGGGAGGCGGGGCCTGGCTGGAAGGGGCGGTGCTTGGTGCTGGACCCGGAGGCCGTGTGCTGGTCCCGCCCTTCCTCCCAGGCTGGTCTCAGTTCTGCCACGCTGCTGTGAGGTTCTCCATCTCCAACTCTGGCTCTAGCTGCGGCCCCATGGTGTGATTCCACCATGTTCCAGCCGCCCACCCGTGAATGGTTTGTGACTTTCTGAAACTGTGAGCTGCAATCAGTCGTTCCTCCCTAGAGCTGCGGGTCGGGTGTTGAGTCACAGTGATGAGAAAGGAACTGAGACAGGTCCCAAGGTCCTGGGGCAGCCTCCACTTAGAGATGCTGCAACAGGGTGCTGGTCAGAGGGGCTAGCTGACCCTGCAGGCTTGGGACACACCCCGCTTAAGGCCATAAAATGTTCTGACATTGATGTTTTAAAAGTCCAAAGAACCAATAATAAATCCAGCTTGGATCCTGTTTATTTGATATTAACACAAAAATAAAATTTCTAGCACTACGCTGGGTAACAGTGGGTAGAGTGGACACCTTTCTCTTGCTTCTAAGTTTATAGGAAATGCTTTCAGTGTTTCTCTGCTTAGGGTGATGTTGATCGTAGGATTGTCATAAATGTGCTTTTATCAGCTTGCGGTAAGCTCCTTTTATACCTATTTTTTTCATGCCAGGATGATGTTTTTGTCAGAGGCATTTCTGTACCTATTGAGGTGATCAGGTGATTTTATTCTCCTTGTTTTTGTTCGTGGGATGTGTGACATCTGTTGATTTACATATGTTGAACCATCCTTGCATTCCTGGGAGGAAGCCAAGTTGTAATCATTTGTTGCGTTCTATCTTAGTTACTTTTTCATTGCCGTGACAGAATACCCAATATACACGTACAAGGGAGGAAAAGTTTATTTCAGCTCACAGTTTCAGAAGGTCACAGTTCATTCGTGAGCAGCTGGCAGTGGTGGAAGCGCATGGCAGGGGTCAAGCAGCTCCTTACCGCCAAGTCCCAGAAGGAAGGAAGGAAGGAAGGAAGGACGTAATGCATACCTCTCCCAGTGACCTACCCCTTCTGGGTCCAGCCTTGGTGCTCTACACTCCAGGTTTAAGCCCCTAATCCAACACATGACTGTCTTCCAACACACACCCATAACCCACCCCTCCAGATCCAGCCCCCATATCCTAATAGCACCGGGTTCCATAGACAATCCATAATATCTAAATACATGAGGATTTGGGGGGACATTCCAGGTCCAAACCACAGTACATTCTGTTTGTATCTTATTAGCAATCTTTGCATCTATATTCATTAAGGAAATTGGCCTATGCTTTTTTGTTATTGTTTTTTGTTAAAAATATAAAAATGTTTGCCAACACTGTGAACTAAGCCAAGAAAGGGGTAGGATTTGACTTACCATTCACCTTCCCGTCACAACCGGACCCAGTGGCCTGGATTTTTCTTTGCTGGGTCTTTAGCTGGTGTTGGGATCAAGGTGGCGCCTGCTTCCAGGAAGGAGTGGGGCAATGTTCCTTCTCTTCCAATTTCATGGAATGTATGTTCTGTTATTCTGAACAAAAATCTTGAAACTTGTTTCAGTTTACTCAGCATTAAGGAGGATCGCGATTTAGAAACTTAATGGGACCTTGCTAAAAATTAGAAAAATTTTTAAATGGACTGTGGGTGCAGCTTAGCATGAAGGCCCTGGCCTTAGTCACCAGTATCACAATAAGTAAATAAATAAAAACATCCACTAGGTATGGTGGCATGCACTCATAATCCCAGCTACTTGGGAGGCTGAGTTAGGAGGATAAGTTCAAGAAGAGCTTGACTGATTTAGGGAGAACCTGTCTCAAAATGAAAACTAAAAACAGCTGTGGCCATTGCGTCACAGTAGAAGGCTTTCTGGTACCTCTAAGACTCTACCCCCAGTAGTAGAGAAAAAATTTATTTAATTGAAGAGCTGAGAACTTCACATGCAAGGCAAGTGCTCTCCCATGAGCAACATGCCCTCTCGTATTTTAAAATTATCCTTAGGCAATTATTTTAAAATTTGCAGTAATTTTTTACTGATTTTAAGAGTGTACCATCTTGTAGAAAATTTAGAAAGTCCAGAAACCCACAGGAAGAAATAAATGAATTGTAACCCTATTCACAGCAGAGAAGAATCAGTGACATGTGTCTGTGTGGCATGTCCACCTTTCTTATAATTTATTACATCTATCTATTTATCTATAAATTTGTACTCGGATATAAAGTCCTGAGCCCTTTCCTCCTCCACTGGCACAGGAGTGTTTCATCCCAGCCAATCCCCTCCTGAAGATTATTTAGACCATTTCTGATGTCACGGGGTCACAAACAGTCAAACGAATATATTTCTATGAACTGGGTTTCATGGCACAGGTCTATAGTTTCAGTACTCTGGAAGGCTGAGGCAGGAAGATCACAGCTCAAGCCCAGTCTAGGTAACTTAGTGAGGCCCTGCCCCAAGATAAAAAGGAAGAAAAGAGGAGGAGATATCGTTTAGTGGGAAGCCTGGGATCAATCCCTAGAACAAGGAGAAAGAGAGACAGCAGGAGACAGTGTGTGCACACGCACACACACACAGTGCCTCCTACATTTCAAACTTTCTTTGGAGAAGATTCCTTAGCCATAACAAAGGAATTCACACTCAAAATGCCTCTGGTAGCTCAGAGCAAGGTCATGGGATAGCTGGTGTGCCGCTCAGGGAGGGCTGGGGCGGGGGAGCCTACGGTGACAAACAGTGCCACACAGTGCCACACAGCCCCCGCGGCCTGCTTCTCCAGCCCACAACTTGCTATTTAATGAGAACCGTCTAGGTACCTGGAACGGTTCACAGTGTTGGAAACACACCAGCCGCACCGGTAAGAATCCCTGCCCTTGTAGAGGCTGCAATCTGCACCTTCATATTTAGGAAGAAATTGAACTTGAACTTAGCAATGACCAGCAGATTTCAGGTCATTATTCCCACCACTAGTGCAATGCATGCTACTTTTTTTTTTTTTTAAATTGCAGCCGTGGGGATTGAGTCCAGGGTCTTTGCACAGAACTATATCCCCAGCCCTCTTTTTATTTATTTATTTTTTTATTCTGAGACTCACTAAGTTGCCCAGACTGGGCTCAAACTTGCGGTCCTCCTGCCTCAGTCTCCCAGAGGGCTGAAATAATGCAACGGTGCACTGATTTTAAAAAATAATAATAATAATTAGGAACAGAGGGACAGAGATGAAATGCATTGCTCAAGGTCCCTCCACTCCGCTGCCCCTCCGAGTCTTTAGCAAAGAAAAAACAGAAAACTGACCACGGTGATCGAAGGTTCGGTTCACACCCGCCTCCTTCACACACCAAGGAGATCTGTGCACACGTGTGCGTGCGCACACACACCTCAATTATACCTCGGGAAGCAGAGCTAATGGAAGCTAGATTGATTCGAAGATAACAATTAGAGAACAATTTTAATCCCCGCTGTGATTGAGACACACAGTTTATTTTTAATTTGTATCTATAATAAAAAAATAATAATTAAAAAGGCTGGCAAATTGCAGCTTCGGCTGAGAAATTAGATTTACATTGCCCACATTCACCCCGCCCGCCTCTCCCACCCCTGGCTCCCGGGCCAACGCCAAGGACCCCACGTTGTAAATAGAGATTCATTAATTAAAGATGGCGAGGGAAGGGTTTTTTTTTTTTTTTAGCATCTTCGATACGTGGGCGCGACGCCAAGTGCGTGTGTGTGGGTCGTGAAGACCAAGCATGTGCTCCCGGTTGGTGGAGGTGAGAACAAGTGCCGGGTGCAGGCCCCCCCGCCCCACCCCGGCTGGGTCTGAGCCAAGGCTGGGGTCCAGATCCATCCCTCCAATGGCCCTGAAGGTGGTACTTCTCACCTGTTACACAGTCCATCCCAGTTTCCATTCAGTCTGCTTTCTGATTGGCTGGGATTGTGGAACACAGATCAGGGAGGAAGGATCACAGGCCTTGTCCTGAGAGGCAAGAGAGGGGCGTGGTCTCCAGGCAGGCAGGGGACTGGACAGCGTGACCCCAGAACTCCCGCGGTTGGGTAGATTTGGGTGTGCCGGCTCTTGCTCTGTCCTTGGTGCTGAAAACTCCAGCGCCACTCCGCACCCGAACTCGGGGCCAGAGGGGTCTTGGCGTCTGTTAGAAGTCGATGACTTTGGGGCTGGAGGAATGGCTCAGCGGTTAAAGCGCATGCCTAGCGAGTCACCACGTAGGCTGGGCGTGGTGGGGCACGCCTATAATCCCAGGACTCTGGAGGCTGAGACAGGAGGATTGCTGTGAGTCCAAGGCCAGCCTGGGCTCCGTAGTGAGTTCAGGACCAGCAAAAAAGAGCCAGAAGCACTGGTTTGGTGACTGAGTAATTTTCCAGGATCCCTAGAGCCCTGATCTGGTTTGTTTTCCCCATCGTGACGCTCAGCAGGCACTTGGTACTTTCAACAGCTCCCTATACATAACAAAGTCGCATGGCTCCTGGAAGTCCACCTTACACGTGACACCAGGGTCTGCTTCCTCACACCAGGGTGAGGAAGCCCCCGTGTCAATGAAGCGGACATCTGCCCCTCAGGTCCGGCTGTAGGAGCAGTGAGATCTTAGAACTTCCGCCTCTGTGAGCGTTCCCTTCCATCTCAAGGAAGCGCCTGACAGTCCCATCTTTCTTACGTTTTCACTGCCGATAGAACATCTGACATCCATGGCTTAAGGAAGGATGTATCTCAGCTCAGGTTCAGAGGGTCTCTGTCCCTTCCCAGGTGGCTGACAATGGCAGAAGCACATGTCAGAGGCGTAGCCCAAGGAAGAACTGCTCACAGCAGGACAGATGAGAAGACAAGCATGGGAGAAGGGGAGGAGCTAGCGTCTATCCTTCCAGCCCCTCCCCAGTGACCCACCCCTTCCGGGTCAAGCCCCAATTGTCCCACCCCTTCCGGGTCAAGCCCCACGGTTCCATCTCTTTCGGGTTCCATAGCTATTCTACAACACCCAAATAAGTAAGGCTCTGGGGGACATTTGAGACTATTACACCCCTTACCAGAAAACCAAGTCGAAGTTTAGGGTGCAACATGTAAAACTGGTCTGAAACTGATGGCAGCTCCATTCTGAACAGTGAGAAACAGCCAGAAAGGCAGAGGATGGGGCTCGGAGACACCCAGTGGTACTGGCTCTCCCTGGGGCAGGTGTGCAGAACAGCCTCACATTGGTATGGGATGTGACAGGTAACAAATAAGTCAGTTTTTTTTCTCCGAGCCACTCCTTTCCACGTAGCCCTCACTCTGTCCCCCTGGCTCCTCCCCTTCACCCTTCTCCCTCACCCAGTCTCCCAGGAACCAGTGGCCTTTCTCTCTCTCCCAGTGAAGGTGTTTGGGAAGGACGGGCCCTTGATTCCCACCACAAAGGACAAGTTCATTGAGACGATTCAATAGTCCCCTTGTGTAGATGAAACCCAGTCCCATGGGTTTCATTCAGACCAGCAGGAAGTAAACCTTGAAACATCTCCCCCTGCCTCTCTAGAAACAAGATGCAGAGTCATATTCTTGGAAAAACCATCTTGGCCAGTCAGTGCAGGGACGGGGGAGCATAGGGAGGGAAGGATTCACCACTCTATGTGAAATATCACGATGAAATTGACAGGCAGCGAAAACTAATGGCCGCTCTCCACACCCTTGGTCTTTCTCTAAGACTGAGGCTGGCAATTCAGCCATTTTTGAAGGGGTGGGGGGTGGGATTCTTCTCACACTTAGCAACAAATTGGCAATCAAGTTGGTAAGTGGTTGGTTTTCCCTTTTTTTTTTTAACTCCCATCACAGCTCCTTAGGAGGTGGGCGATGGGAGGGAGGACACGGCCTGTGAATGACAGCTGATTGGAGGAATCAGGATGCCTGTAACACTCTTTCTTAACTCCCTTGTAGTCACAGAGCCTCAGATTGGTTGGATGGCTCCCTCTGTGAGGTACAAGCGAGAAACATTAATTAAGAATATTTGCCACCTCCCTCCCCAGAATTAAGAGCGCGATGTTCAGATTCGTTTTAAGAAAGGTAATTTGATGCCAATAAATTACAATTATAAAAACTTCATTACAGTCAAGAGCAATCTATCCACCATGGCCCTAATTATACATTGTAGGGATAATAAATGCTAATGATTTAATATACAATAATTACCACGATGGAAAATAAAATATAATAATCACCATCGTTATTGTTATCAATAATACAGATAGTTTGGTGTGGATAATCTCCACTTGAGGCTGAGATAAAAATCTCAAGGCTTGTGATTCTTTTGGGGGGTGTTCAATTAGAAGCACTCTCTCCCCCCACCTTCTCCTCCCAACTCATCTATACACACAAACACACACACACACACACGCACACACACACGCACACACACACGCACACACACACACACACACACACATATATATATATATATATATATATATATATATATATATATGTATATACATACAGAGAGGGGGGGTCTCTATAGCTTAGGCTGGTCCTGAACTCACTATGGAGCCCAGGCTGGCCTTGGACTCATGGCAATTCTCCTGCCTCAGCCTCCTGAGTGCTGGGATTATAGATGTGCTTATGTGGTGCTGGGGAATTGAACTCAGGTACTTAGTGCTTGATGTAGTGCTTGCTAGGCAAGCGTTTTAACCCCTGAGCCATTCTTCCAGCCCCACCCCCCAAATCATCTTAATATTAAGTCAAGAAATCTGCAGGGCAGAACAGAACTGTCTGGAGGGTCAGAGTTGAAAGGTCAA
This sequence comes from Ctenodactylus gundi, assembly GCA_004027205.1. NCBI lineage: Eukaryota > Metazoa > Chordata > Mammalia > Rodentia > Ctenodactylidae > Ctenodactylus > Ctenodactylus gundi. The sequence goes on from PVKB01000988.1 coordinate 186,148, forward strand.
GTCTAACATTTCCTCTTCCCCTGGTTTCTTCCTGTGTTTCCTGGAGTAGAAAAGAAGCAGAAAGCAGTAATTATGAGGTCGAGACGATCGGGTCCTGGCTGACATCACACTCTCATTCTTTAATGAAACCATCCTTGGCTTCCTGTAGCAAAAAGAAAACACTCACGTTTTTCAGCTTGACCTTTGTAGTGTGAGAAGTTGGGGTCCTAGACCCAGACTGGCTGGGTTCGAGTCCCAGCTCTACTACCTCCTAATTAACTCTGGAAACCTTCTCCAAATATCTTTCTATGTCTGTGCCTCAGTTTCCTCCCTGTAAAATGGGCCTTGAACTCATGCGAGCCTTGGAGTTCCCTACACTTAAGTGAGTTCCTACTGTGAAGAGCTTAGAACCGCATGGGCACAGAGTATGTCTTCCAACACAGTACATTAAGATCTTGTAGGAGCTCGTCTCTCTCTCTCTCTCTCTTTCTGGGTCTCCCCCCTACCCCCCATTCTCTAGACCATATACTAAAGATGGTCTTCACGTTCCTGATGACATCTTCGCTTGCTGGGTGTCCTGCCCCCAGGAGCCTTCCCAGGCAGCAGACTCATCCTTCTCCATATTGTCACAGCCCCTCTGTGCTGCGCTCCATCCCCCTCTGGGACCCACGCACCTGTCCTGCCCATCTTGGGTCAGGAGTCTTTGGTCCTGCATCCTGCGGTTGTACATTCCGGGGAGTGTGAACCCTTGGAAGCAATTTTTGTGCAGCCCCCCCTCTCCCCGCCAAGGCTGGGTGGAATCCACTTTATCTATGTGTTGTTTTTGGCATAGAAAAGACCACCAGAACTCGGCCCCGTGGCTGTAGAGGGGGTCACAGGCTCAGCCCCAAATAGTAGATGAACAGCAGAGCCAGGGGAAACCAGGACTCCTGACTCCCAGTCTGACCACTCTGCACCCCAGTTCCAGAACCACCTGGCAGCCGTGAAGGACTAACACACAGGGTTCTGATCGGGTTGAAGGCAGGACACTCCCACCTGGGCTTTCCCAGCTCCCCAGGTGACTCAGTAGGAGCTGGGGTACTGCTCTGCCTCTAAACATGGGTTCCAGCAGGTCCTAGGGCTCCTAAAAGCGCACACACACACACACACACACACACACACACACACCACATGGGATGCCCCATGCTTAGGCCCCCATTCTGGGAAAAGAAGGCCTTGGAGGGCAGACCCACACTCCACCAGTGACCGTGGCCTTGCAGAAGTCGCTGTCGATCCCTCCAGCACTAGGAATGTAGAGTCTTATAATCCCAGCACTCTGGGAGGCTGAGTCAGGAGAATCCCCAGTTTGAGTTCAAGTTGGGCAATTCAGCAACTCACCAAGACTGTCTCGGGATCACAAACGGACTGGGCTTGTATGTAGCTCGGTGTGAAGGCCTTGAGCTCCTTCCCTACTACCACAAACAACCCCAGATGCCACCAGGAAGGTGATCTCCAGGCGCCCTGGCCTCTGTGTTGTGGTTGGGGGCTCCTCCCCTAAGTCCTCCTGACAGTACCTGAGTGCACGCCAGGGCCCCATCTTGGGATCTTGTGAATCAAGACCACCACTCATGCCCAGCCATAGACCCTTCTCACTGACCCTCACCTGCGGGCCTAGGACCCCCATGGCCCCACGGCAGGTACAGGTCAAGTCCCCCCAAGGGTGGAATGGGCGTGCTCAGCGCTCTCTTTAGGGGTGCAGATTCCACAGCCGGGAGTGGCAGGTCAGGCCTGTGGGTGCCGAGGTTCCCTGTGCCTTAGAAGCGGTCTACTGGGGTGCAGGGAGGGGACTCCGGCAGGAGAGGTGTGGGGGCGAGTCAGGAGTTAGAAGCCCCTCGAAGGATCCGAGGCAAACTTAAAAAAAAAAGAAGCTTCGCGTGCAGGTGAGGGCAGACGCCATGCTCAGCCCACACGCGCCCCGATTTAAAGCACCCAGAACGCGATCTGGAGACTCGCCTCATCGCACTTGTCTCTGAGGCGGGTTGAACTGCAGGTGAGAACAAAGTAATTAAGGAATTAAAAGGTAATTTCCACAGACGCTGTCGCCAGCCAGGTCCGGTGGTCGCGTAATTGATGGTGAGACTTGTCCCAGACTCGCCGGGAGGGGCAGGAGTCAAGGCGCTGAAGCCTCTCCGCTCTGGGTCCCCCCCTCCACACATCCCCTTTTTGGTGGAACTGGGGATGCAGCCCAGCACCCTTAAGCTGTGCTACATCTCTGCTCCTTTTCAGTTTTGACTCTGAGATGGGGTCTTGCTAAATTGCGGAGTACCCTAGGCTAGGCTCTGGCTTGAGATCCTCCTGCCTCAGCCTCCCTGGGAAGGCAGGCCTGAGCCCTTCGGCCTGGCTCCACCCCCATGCCAGTCACCCCTCCTCAGCTGGCTTGGGTCTGCCTTCTCTCCCTTCTCCACCCTTCCCCCCACCTTCTGTCTCTTCTTCCATTCCCAAAATTCTACTGGGCTTTTAAGAACAAGCAAGTGGCCACTGTCCCCCTGGGGCGCAGGCCCAGGGTCCCCACCTCCCACCTCTGCATGGTGGCCCGGTCCTGGCTCCCTCTGACCCGCCCGGCTTTCACCGGGGACAGTCTGTCCCCCGGAGCCATGCTGACTGGGAAGCCCGGTGGGCCGGGTGGGGAGGGGATTAGCGGGACAGTGGTCAGATGAGTATGGGAGTGGATGGGCAGATAGTCGTGTGAGTGGACGGGCCACGGGGTAAGGATGATCGAGGCGTGTGTGGTGACTGGATGACTCATGGACCAGCTCGTACCCGCACGTGGGCCAGTAGGAGGGTGGGTGAGTGGCCGACCTCAGAGGAAGATGACAGAGTGGGGACCTAGAACAGCTGCCTGAGGGCAAAGTCAGCTGTGAACCAGGCTCACAGGAATCCACCTGCTGCCAAGAGGACCGGAAGCTTCGAAGTCCCAAGGAGCAGCTAGGCTCCTCCTCAGCCCGGCGCAGCTCCTTCCACCCCGGCACCGGAAGGAGGCCTTCCCCACTTCCGCCGCCCAGAGCGGCGGCCATGATACCCCGCTGAGGAACCTGGACTCCATTAGAAAGGCGGTTCCCACCTGTGGGAAGATTCCAGACCCCTCCAACCCCTGGCACAAGCCTTTTGATGGCGATTTAGCCCCCACTGCGGCCTGCCAAGACAGAGGAGCAGCTCTTGGGCGTCCTTGGGCTGCTAGCCCTCCGCCCCAACCCCGGGAAGGGGCCTGGCAAATGTAGGTGCCAGCAGTTACCTGCCGTGGAGCCTGCCTCTCCAATGGCCCCTGACGAGTTGCTCACACAGGACCCTGGCAGCAGTGCGCTTCCGCTGTGAGCCTGGCCCCCTCACTCAGGAGGAAACTGAGGCCAGTAGAGGCTGCCCGCGTAGCACCCCCATTCTGAACAAAGCTGTCAGGAATGTGACCACCAGAGCAGAAGTGTCCTTTGTTCCCGCAAGGAGGTGGATGGGGGAGGGGGCTGGGGGGATTAGGGAAGAGCCTGGAGGGAATTCCTCCCTCTCTCTCTCTCTCTCTCTCTCTCTCTCTCTCTCTCTCTCTCTCTGGGGCGCAGTGGGGGGCTGGAGCTGGGTTTCCACCTGCTAAGAGCCTGTCCCACCTGCTGGGAAGGCCCAGAGCCACCGATGGGGGGAGGTTCACCTGAGCTCAGGGGCCAGCACACCTGGTGGGGAAGAAGGGGGGAGAAGGGAGGCAGAGGAAAGGGGGTTTCTCACGCATCTTCAGCACAGATACTTGAATGCACACAATCGCAAATCCATACACACCAGGATACGTGTGTGTGCACGCGCGCGTCTCCCAGCCAGGCAGCCAAGGAACCACACATAGGCAAAACCACACGCAAAGATGCACGCATTCACACACATGGGCACACCATCGGCTGCCCACACACCCACTTGTGCTGGCAGACCACACACACAGACACACACACGGCCACACGCACACCCACCCACACCTTATTCTCACACACCTTCATAGCCTGGTTTGCCCCCAGCCTCCCCCCTACTCGTAACCTTCTTCCCGGAGTGGCCTCCAAGTGCCTGCTGAGTGCCCTGCAGCCGGCGGTGACCCTCTGCAGGGGCTCAGAGCTGGGGGTTCAGGGAGACAGAGAGGACAGTTGGGAAAAGACAGCAACACCTGCTTCTCAGATCTGGCCCAGGCAGCGCCTCCCTGGGTCTGTGCTGTCCTCACGTGGTAAACACAAGTGACACCCTCAGTTCGCACAGGAGAACAGCTGAGCCCCAAACATCAGGCCATCAGCTCCTTAGTGGAGGACCCAGGTCAGCTTTGCTCCTCCAACCCAGGGATGATTTGGGGGACCTCTGGGGTTCAGGCCCAGGGCCTTTGCACTACACTGTGTCCCAGCTCTTGCTTTATTTTTGATTTTGAGATAGGGTCTCTGGGCACTAAGTTGCCCGGGCTGAGCTTGAACTTGTGGCCCTCCTGCCTCAGCTTCCCAGACTGCTGCAATTATAGGCCTAAGCTAGGCTCAGCCCAAGGGCTTTTTTTTTTTTTTTTTAGAGCAGGTCTCGCTCTGCGGCCCAGACTGGTCCTGAACTCACTATGGAGCCCAGGCTGGCCTTGGACTTTGGACAATCCTCCTGTCTCGGCCTCCCTAGTGCCGGGATGACAGGCATGAGCCACCGTGCCCGAGGCTGTGTGTTTGCAAGGCAAGCGCTTTGCAGCGCTGTGCCTACAGAATGGAGTTCTGCTTCTTAGAGAGGGACTGCCAGGAATCGGGGGAGCAGCTCCCAAACCCCCACGTGCAGCCCCTGCTCTGTGGGAGCCAGGATCAGCCACCGTCCCGGGGCTCTGAGGACGAAGTGTACTGTGTCCTTAACTGCATCCCCAAGCGGAATGCACAGCGCCACTACCCTTGTTTTCCAAATGGGGAAACTGAGGTTCGGACAAGCTGAGTAACTTGCCCACGATCGTCCATCTAGAAAGTGGCAGAGCTGGGATTTGAACCTGGGTCCCCTGGCTCCAGGGCCCACCTGCTTATCCACTCATGAGTCCAAGTAGTTGTTTAGTCAACAAAAATTTCATTGAGCACCTACTGTGTGCTGGGCTTCTGTGGTATCAAGAGAGCCAAGATCCCAGCTTGGGTGCCAGCTGTGCCCTGGCAGCAGGGCCTGGTGCAGAGAAGGGACAGGCAGAGAGCATGTGCTCGCTGAGCTATAAGCTTGTTTGGAGGCAGGGCTTGGTGCTAGGGGCGTGGGGGGCAGAATGCCTGGCTCCTGAGCCAGGCCATGATGTCTGAGCCAAGGCCTTGGTGCACAAAAGAAAGCCATCATGAGGGTGGCACAACCAGCCAGGACAGAAGCTGTAGCTGAGCCCCAGGTCAGGAGCCATTCTGGAACATTCTGGGTGCAGCCGCAGCTGAGGAGGAGAGGAGGGAGGGAGGGAAGTGGGAAGGCCTAGCTCAGACCCTCGCTGGGAACACTTGAACCAACTTTGGGGCTCCTCATGGCTGACCCCGCCCCCACGGTCACTCTGCGTGAGACCCCCCAAGGTCTCCTTTGCCTCCCTGCTGGTCAGTGGGCTTGGTCAACTAAGGTGGCAACCCTGGCCACCTTTCCGGGTGAGAATTCCTGCAACAGGAGGAAGAGAAGAAAGAGTCTCTAATTCTAGAATTCCCTTGGAAGCAGAGGGAATCTGGCCCTGGTGGCGGGGGGATCAGGTTCCTGTTTTTGTTTTTCTTTTCTGTGTGTGCGTGTATGCGTTACTGTGGACCCAGGCCAAGGCCTTTGCACAATCTTCAGCCTATTTTTGGTTTTATTCTGAAACAGGGTCTCATTAAATCACTAAGTTGCTCAGACTGGACTCAAATTTGGCAGTCCTCCTGCCTCAGAACTCCCAGATTTAGATTTCTGTTTGTGAATATGCTTGGAGCGTAGGAAAAGAAAAAAGCTTCTAGCCTCTGAAAACACCCTTTGCCTCCGAGGACCTGTCCCATGGAGAGACAGCCGCCACCCGTCCTTGTAAAGGAAGCTGGAATCTCCCAAGAGGCCAAGCTCAGCTCCACCTTCACGAAGCTGTGCACCCTTGGGCCAAGGGCACAGCCTCTCTGAGCCCCCACTGCATCTGGCAAAGGAGAGAAGTGTTGAGGAACATCCTCCTGTCTCCTCCCTGGTACACAGGAGCCTTTCAACCAATGTTAATTTCCATTCTCCTTGGGGACTAATTTTTCCACCTGGGGAAACGAGCTTTGCCACTTCTGATGAGGGCCGGCTGGAGTGTGCCGAGGGCTTGTTAAAATCCGCCCGGCCTTGATTGGATGCTGCCTTGCAATCCCTCCTCGCCCCCCCCCCTTCCGGGACAAAGCATCCCAGGACCTTCGTGTCTTCGCAGGGTTCTCACTGCACCCCACACCTCTGAGTCACAGCTCCCCAGCCCTGGTCAACGGCAGAGGGGGCGGCTGAGGGGGGACGATGACCTCGGAGCCTGGGAGGCGAGGGGAGGGGGGCTGTCGCCCGGCCCTGGAGCCCTGTCTCCCTTCCTCTCCCCTCCTGGATGGAGTGAGGGCTTTCACACTTGTCTGGGCTGACTCCAAGTGTGTGATCCTTCTCCCGGGGTGTCAGGGCGCTGGAGAGATTTGCAACACCTCCTGGCTCCTAATTGCCCCCATCTCTGTGCTCTGTCCCCTCCCTGCTCCTTCAGAGCGCTGGCAGCACCTCCAGCAGCCTGGCTGCCTGGTCCGTCGGCAGGGGAGGCAGCTGGCCCTGGCCCAGGGCCCCACTCCCTTCGTGGGCCCGTGTGTGAGCACAGTGTACACAGCACGGCACCCGAGCCCTCCCGCACCTGCGATCCAAGCAAGGCTTGGGCCAAGATGCTGTGGGCACATCCTAGGACAGACTGCAAGGTCATTTACCAAACTACCGGGATACGTACAAATTGACCCAGAGCTGGGCCCGGTGGTCCAGGCCTGTGATCTCGGCGCTCTGGGAGGCTGAGGCAGGCAGCAAGTTTGAGACCGGCCTGGGCAACGTCACAACTTAAGAAGACCCGGTTTCAAAATAAAAGATTAGAAAATGGGCTGGAGAGGTAGCTCGGTGGGAAGGCCTTGGGTTCGTTCCCCAGGCACCACAAAAATAAATAAAAGAAGTAAATGACCTCTGGTCATGACTGAGACAAAGCCTATGAAAGATGCCCTGGGCAGGGTTCCAGGAACCAGGAAACTAAAGTGGAACGTAACCCCCAGCCTCCTCCTGTCCTCAGAGCTGGCTTGCTGGGGTGCCCCCCGACCCCGGCAGCTCCTTTAGGAGCCATTGCCTTGGGTGCCATGTTTCTTCTAAGCAGCAGGAGAAGCCAGGAACTCGGGGCTGGCTGGGGGGAGGGGGGGGTCAGCCATGAGACTTGATCACCCTCACCGGTGTGAGGTAGGGGCTGCTGCTGGGGGCTGGGGCTCATCAAGCAGAGTTTTGGGGAGCAGGGGAGGTCAGGAGAATCTGAGGGAGCTCATAAAGGTGTCTTCAGCGGTGGGCCCAATGTCACGGGCTCTGGTCGGAACTCAGTCGGGTGACACAGTTGAAACATCTCTTTGTAAATTCAGCATCCAGCACCCAGGATGCTCAGCATTGTAGGTCAGGCACAAGACCAAGCAACAAGACAAGAAAAACAACAGGTGGAAGTTTAAGATGTTGGAAGAGAGACAAATCTGTCGTGTCTATGTGATACCCTCGGCTGTCGAGAAGCCGCTGGCAAACCACGCAGTCAAATACAACGTGACTGAGTCACCCTCTTCCTGCCCCCAACCCTTACCTCCGAGGAGCGCTCCCCCATGAAAGCTCCCGCCCGCGACTTCCCAGTTGCCTGAGTTTTCTGGCAGCGACTGCAAGCACTGATCCTATTCTTCAGTGCCCGAGGTGAACGTCACCCTGTTTTTGTTAGGTTCCCTCACCCCAGCGGTCTCTCAGTCTCCCATTCTCGGGCAACCCACATCATTCACTCTTAGTAGTAGCTCCCCCAAAATAGTCACCACTCATACCTCCTCCTCTAGAATGCCCATGGGCTAGGGCTGTTGAACTAAGCCGCAGATACCTCCAACCAGAAAGGGGTTTAGTGACAAGTAGCACTTTGAAGTTTAACAAGCCTTTCTACCAATCCTAATCTTTTTTTTTTTTTTCTTGTTTGTTTTGTTTTTTTGAGACAAGCTCTTGCTCTGTAGCCCAGGCTGGTCCTGAACTCACTATGGAGCCCAAGCTGGATGTGGACTCATGGCAATCCTCCTGTCTCAGCCTCCTGAGTACGGGGATTACAGGCATACACTAGCACACCCAGCTTATGTGGTGCTGGGGAATCGAACTCGGGTACTTAGCGCTTGACATAGTACTTGCTGGGTGAGTGCTTTATCTGCTGAGCCATTCCTCCAGCCCCCAGCACCACTGTTTAGAAGCCCTTAACCATGTTCATGACATTTCTGATATCTTTCTGCCTTCAGAACATAGAAGATTGCTTTGAGGTTTACACTTTGTATGTGTGTCTATAGGCATGTTTAGAAGAGCCCCCTGCACATGACAAAGGATAGCATCATTACCTGTGAGTCCCTAACACAGAGGACAATCCCAACAGATCACAAGAGTTCCAGAGATCCTCAGTGAAATGAATTTTGATAATATTGTTTTTCGGTACTGGAGATTGAACCCAGAGTGTTTGCATCAAGCTGCTATGTGATCCCAGCCCTTTTTATCATTTATTTTTAAATTTTTGAGATAGTTCCTTTCTACTTTGCACAAGATGGGATCAAATTTACACTCCCCCTGCCTCAGCCTCCCAAGCATCCGGGCATGTGCCACCATGCCCAGCCCTGAGTGCTTCTTGTTCCGGTGTTGTGGTTTGGATCTGGAGTGTCCCCCAAAGTTTCGTGTCTTTAGTCATGGTGGGCACCTGAGGAACTATGTGCTGTCGGGAGGTGGAGCCTAGCAGAGGGCCGTGAGGTCACGGGGGTACACTCACAAAAGGGACTAAAGTTCTCACCCACCCTGAAGGGGGTCTTTAGAAAAGGGTCCCCTTTTCCTTGAGGCTCCTTAGGGTCCCGTCCACTCACTGCTGAGGACTGAACTCAGGGTCTTGTCCTGTGCTATATCCCCAGCCTATTCTTTGGTTTTGCTTTTGAGACAGGATTTTGCCAAGTTGTTAAGTAGCCTGGGCTAAGCTCGAAATTGTGATCCTCCTGCCTCAGCCTCCCAGAAAGCTGGGATCACAGACCTGGGCCACTAGGCCAGGCCCTTCGTTGAGTCTGGAGGGACATCAGGTCCCCTGAATCCCCCTGTATGGCTCCTAACTTCATCCACCTTGACGTCACCTACCTTGACATCACCAGGCCCAGCCTCCAAAGGAGTTTACCAGAGCAGAAAGGGTTCCCCTTCCCTCCAAATGCTTCTCAAAAAGGGATCCTGATCTAGCTCTCTTTTGTGATGTGGGATATAGACCCCAGAGCCACGCTCATGGTGGGCCAGGGCGGGCCACTGAGCCGCATCCCTGTATGCTGACGCTGACGTGACAGATACTTTAAGGAAAGACGCATTTCAGGTGGATGTGGGACACGCCCCGCGCTAGCTCAGTCCCGCCCCACTCTGTAAAGCACACACCGAGGAAGGAATGGCCGTGAACGATGCTCCCGTGGCCTATTTTTGAAGGAAGGAATAATAGAAGTTTGTAAAGAAATGGTAATTGTTGGGCCCAACGGCTCAGGCCTGCAATCCCAGCAGTCTGGGAGGCTGAGGCAGGAGGATCACGAGTTTGAATTCAAGTCGGGCCACTTAGCAAGACCATGTCTCAAAATCAAAGCTAAAAAAAAAAAATAGTGGCCTAACTCAGTGTGGAGTCCTTAGGCCTGATCCCCAGTATCAGAGAGAGAGAAAGAGAGAGAGAGAGAGAGAGAAGGCGATTGAGAGGGTCGGGGGTTTGGCTCAGTGGTAGAGCACGTGGCTAGTGTGCATGAGTTTCTGAGTTTTTTCCTCAGCTCCGAAAAACAAAAAGAAAAACAAAAGATAATTATTTGGGTCTCGGCCAGTGAGAAGGGCCAGGAGGGCTAGCAGGAGGCTGTAGTGCAGGTCACTGACCAGAGAGGCCACCTGCCCTGGCTGGGGACATTCCAGCCTTCAGATGGGGACCGAGTCCTTTTGGAGCAACCAGAAGCCCGTGTGCTAAATATATCCTGGTGTCATTTTGTCTAAGGTGTGTGCGTGTCCTGAACCCTCCTCAGAGAGATGCTACCCGGGGTTGGGGGCACCCGCTGGGCAGGTGCCCCCTCCAGGAAGGGAAGCCAGGTGGCTGGGGATGGTTCGCACTGTCACTTTCTGGGCACCTTTTGAATTGTGAGCCTGTGTGAACGTGTTACCTACTCAAAAATAAATAAGACTTAACCAGGAAGAGAACAGGAAGTCCTGTCACGGCTGTGCCGGAAGCCAGCACCCTGGCGGCAGGGTAGACACAGACACCTGCAAACAGCGGGCTCATTTTAAAGTGCTCATGAAGAGGGGCTTGGAAGAGACAGACGAGGGAGCCAGGTGTAGCCATCTGGGTTTCTATGTGTGTCTTCTCCCAGTCTGTGCTCAGAGGCGGCCACCGGGCCTGTGTCCAGCCTGCTCCTGGCCTGTTCTCTGGGCCTGGCCGTCTTCCTCTAGCTTGGTTCATTCTGGGAGATTCCAGCAATTTCTTTTTACAAATCTACAGGCTCACAGGTTGGCGTGGGTTTCCCCACCCCCGACGCGCATCTGCGACGCCTAGAGAGGTCTCCATGTGATTTCTGCCCCTGCGCCCTCCCGGGGTATGTGGCTTCCAGGCAGTGAGCACCCCACTGTCACCCCCGCTCCCCAACCTGTCATCGCCCTGGCCTTGGTCCTCAGGACCGACTGAGTGTGACCTGGGGAGGGCGAGAAAGGGAGTGTGAGGGATGGGAGGCACAGGGCAGAAAAGGGGGTGTTTGCTTCTGCCTCTTCCCTGCTGGGGGCGTTTTAGGGGTGCACCCACCCAGGTTCGGGGGGGCTGTGGGGGAGGGGAGCAACCTCACCCCAACTCAACCTTCCATGGCTTCCTAAAGATCTACTGTGTGCCTGAGAAGGTTGAGGCGATCTCCCATCTGTGTGGAGGAAGATTTGGGGTTCCTGGATGAGATGGCCACCGGGGACCCAGGAGCTGTGGGCTAATGTGAAGGGCTGGTGCTTGTGGAGGGTACAGCTCCCGGGAGAGGCAGAAGGGAGAGAGAGATGTGTAAATAGAGACACTGGGGGGGAGGGATGGGGCTGCAGAGGGTGAGGAGGCAGGAGGGAGTTGGGGGGGCCAGAGGGAACTGGGGGGCCAGCCTGCCCGTGGGGACAGGGCCACGTATGTGGCAGGAACTCAGGGAAAATGCCAGATACTCACACACAAAAAAAATGGCAAGTCAGGCACAAGACCCAGGCCTATAATCCCATTACTCTGGGAGGCTGAGGCAGGAGTATGGCACGTTCTAGCCCAGACTGGGTGACTTAGTGATTTAGTGGGACCCTGTCTCAAAAATCAAAAAAAAAAAAAAAATTAAAAAGAGGTTGGAGATGTAGCTCAGTGTGAAGACCCTGAGTTTGATCCCAGGACTAAATAAATAAATAAATAGATGGCTAGGGATATAGTTCAGTGCCAAGGCCCTGGGTTCAAATCCCAGTTCCACAAAAGAAAGGACAGAGTTGTTGGCACCTCACGGATAAAGAGACTCCAGGAGCGATTAAGGCAGAGAGGAGACATGGTGGCGGCAGCCCTGGTAGGTATGGAGGACTGGCCAGAAACAGAGGCAGGCCCAGGGAGAGCCGCCCCTGCCTTCTGGTGTCGGGGACCTTTGCCGCCTGGCCTTGCTAGCCCCCCAAGACCCTTCCCGACAGGCCCCAGTCCCCACTGCCTCCAGAACAGCACCCTCGTTTCCTCGGCAGCCAGGCCCTCGAGAGCGACACCCCAGCCCACCTGCCCCCTCTGCGCCGGCCATCCAGGGCCTCTCCCCCTGTCCCCCGGACGAGATCACCATAGGCTATGCGCAGAGCCACCTGGGCGGGGAATTCCAGGTACAAAACACGTCCGCGGGCCACTGAGGGGCACGGGGACACAGGTCTGCAGCAGCGGCGTCCACGCAGACCGGCTCTCCACTTCCCCACAAGGGGCAGGTGCATCTCCGCAGTGACGGTGGGTAGCGGCGCGGGCACGGCCCGAGAGCTCACCCACGCACCGCCACACATGCCCACCCGGTCCCTGCCCATGAGCGGGACCCGTGGGCACTCATGCCAACCGCCCAGCCTGCCCTGGGCCGGGCGCGCTTGGGGTGCTGGAAGGGGACGGGACTGGCAGTGAGTGGGAGGGAGGAGCCGCAGGCGGCGGTGCGCGAAGCCGCCCCCACGCTGGGCCCTGGGCACCGAGCATGCGGCCAGATATTATTTTTAAAAACTCAGCGTGTCCTGCCCTCACGCCAGCTGCCGCCGTCCCCTCCCGTCCTGCGGGTTCATCTCGTCCTCGTTGGCAAAGTCACTTGTTTGTCCAATAGGGACAGCCGGGACCCGCGCGGGCGAGGTGACAGGGTGCAGGCCTTGCTCCGGGCCCCAAGGGCCAGGGAGGTGGGAGCGAGGACCGGGCAGGGCCACTTCCAGAACCGCAGGCCACAAGCCCAGGGACCCCGCCAGGGTCGGGGCCAGGTCTGGCAGCCCACTTCCGCCCGAGGAGAAAGCGCTGCTGTAGCTCGCAGCCCGATCTGCAGCCGGCGGAGCTGGGTTCGAGTCCTCCCTCTGAGCCTCCCTCCCTCCCGCAGCCCCAGACGAGGCCGAGGCCAGGACCTGGGGGGACGAGGAGCAAGGGGTCCAGTGATCATTCAGCGACAGAGTCCGCTGGCCACTTTCAGAAGAAATGATGTGATCAACCATGTCGGCCTGCAGCCAGGCCGAGAAGAGCCCTGCTGAGTCCCACAGCCTCCGCCACTGTCACTTCCCTTGACTGTGTCCTTGAAACGCCCTTTTCCTTCTTTCAGAATCACCCACATTCATTTTATTCCCCCTGAAACTACAAGTTCCGTGAGGTTACGAGCGGTGGCTGCTTGGTCCGCCTCAGCCACGGGGCCGATTTCCAGGAAGGGTTTGTTGACTGAGTACTAGATGGATCCCTCCCTCTGTCGCTGGTCCCCTTCTCGGATGTCCTCGTCTGTCCAAGGAACAGGTCACACGATTTTAAATATTTCAAATAGGCAAAACAAAAGAGAGGCAAAGAAACAATGTAACTATATATTATATTTAAATTAATACATCCAAAATGGTTTTCAACATGAAACAAAAACTATTCATGAAACATTTTGTGTTCTGGTTTTCATACTGAGCCCGGAAACCCCAAGCTGTGTCCTGCGCGCTTCAATTCCAACCATGGCTGCCCCCCACCCCCAGCAAGGATGAGTGGATCTGTTTCTCTGGGTGGCTTTATATCTTAAGACCACCGGAAATTCCTAGTGAGTTTTGAGGAAGAACCTAAACTGGGCTGGGTCTCACCAGCCTGTCATCCCAGCGCTCCGGGAGGCTGAGGCAGGAGGACTGCAAGTTCCAACCCAGTTTAGGCGAGACCACGTCGCAAAAGTAAAAATGGGCCGGGGGGTGGGGGTATGTCTCAGCATGAAGGCCTCGGGTCATGTCCTCAGTCCCGGGGGCAGATCTGGGGCACTCCTCAGCCAGGACCCCTTGGGCAGAGCTGCAGGTAGCAGCCCGGAAGCTGGCAGAGCCACACCCACAGAACTTCCGGAGATTTCACCCCTTGGGCTTGTTCCACTGTCACTTCAGATACAGTCGTGCAGGGGGCTCCCGATAGGGTCACCTGAGCAACATGGTGAGACCCTGTCTCAAAAGAGAGAGAGAGAGACCATGCGATATTTAACTTTCTGTGCCTGGTTTGTGTCGCCCAGCATGGCGGCCTCAAGGTGCAGCCACTTTTCTGCTAATGACTCCAGCTCAGGGACAGTTAGCTGTTTACTAGTTTTCCCGTTTGTGTCTGTGGTGCTGGGGAATCAAACCCAGAGGCTCTCACATGTGAACCGGTGCGCTTCTGCGGAGCTAAGCCCGTAGCCTTTATTAGACGTAAAACTAAAAAGAAATATGTGAAGGATAAAAAAAAAATTGTGGTTTTTTTGAGGCAGGGTCTCGCTCTGCAGCCCAGGCTGGTCCTGAACTCCCTATGGAACCCAGGCTGGCCTTGGATTCAAGACAATGCACCTGCCTCAGCCTCCGGAGTGCTGGGATTACAGGTGTGCACCACCACGCCCAGGTTATGTGGTGCTGGGGAATTGAGCTCAGGGCCTTGCACTCGCTAAACAAGGGCTTTAACTGCCCTGCCATTCCTCCAGCCCCCACACCCTAAAAAAAAAACAAACCTTTTTTCTAAAGCTCTTCAGTGCATGATGTAAACCTTGAGCCCTCTGGCCAAGCTGGCTTTGCTCGGCTCCAACCCCTCAGTGCAGACAATGGTGCATGTTTCTTCCTGGATATGTTTTCTCTGGTGTGTGTGTGTGTGTGTGTGCGCGCGCATGCGTGTGCGTGTGTGTGACTTAACACAGAGGGTGTCAGGCTATATATACCGACAGGCAACTTTTCTCACCCAAACATATAGGTGCTAAGTCGTTAAATGAGAAAAACAAGTCACAAGTATCACAGTGGCTGTGATCCAACCACATAAGCGTATGCAAGAGGAGAGACTTGGAAGTCCACGGAGGCGGGGAGAGGGCGCAGACAGAAGTCCTGTGAGGGGCACAACATCCATCCCCTGGGCCTCAGTTTCCCCACCTGTCACAGAAGACCAACTGGTCCTCCCCAGGGGACACGTGGTGATCTCTGGAGAGGTTCTGATCCCACAAGTGGGTGCTGCCAGTATCTCATGAGTACAGGAACAGAGGGGCAGCTAGACGTGGTACAGTGGCCTGGAGGCGTCTCTACCATGGAATTACCCACCCAACATACCAAAGCGCCCAAGGTGGGAAAGCCTTGGCACAAGGAGCCCTGGATCCCGACGAGGTTCTAGGAGGTGTAGACCAGAGAAACTGCTTCTGGGCTGGAGGAATGGCACAGCATTTATGGTGCTGACTAGCCACTGTGACACCCTGAGTTCGATCCCCCAGCACCATGTAAGCCGGGCATGGTGGTGCACGCCTGTAATCCCAGCACTCAGGAGGCTGAAGCAGGAGGATTGCTGTGAGTTTGAGGCCAGCCTGGTCTCCACAGTGAGTTCAGAACCAGCCTGGGTCATGAAAGAGCTCAGGTGTGTGTGTGTGTGCGGTACCAGGGATCCAGTCCAGGGCATCTCCAACCCATTTTTATTTTTTATTTTGACACGGGGCCTCGGCTGGCTAGGCAAAGCTGCTACCCTCCTGCCCCAGCCTCCCTGAGTGCCGGAGTTACAGGCCTGCACAGCCGGACCTGGCAAGAACTGGATGGGTTTTTTCAAGCCTGACCTCACAGGAGCCATTGGGCTGAGTCGCCGTCCAGGCGAGCACACGGCTGTCATGCTTGCTCCAGGGTCCCTGCCACAGGATGACCTCTCCTGGCCTGCCCGAGGCCAGGGACAGCAGGGCAGTGGGTAGGGGGTAGCTGGCAGGGCAGGGCAGGCCTGGCACGGAGCCCCAGCCGTGGCTGACCAGCTGGCCAGGCCCAGAGCGGGGGCTCCCGGGAAGCAGGAATTAAAGGCTCCAGGCACCGCCTGAGCTCATTAGCTCCCAGCTCATTCTCACGGAAAGCCGGGCTCCCGCTTGTGGCCTCACGCTCCACTGCTGGGCCTTCGATTGTGGCCGGCCACCCCCGTCCCACAGGGCCACTCCCCCCATCTGCCTGCCCCTCCTCCATGCCCCTCCAGCCACCCGCTGGACTCTGTCCCCTCCCGCAGCTCTCCAAGCAAAAGGTTCCTCTCTGCTCGGGAATCAGACCCTGAGCCCTGTCCCTTCCTGTCCCTCCCCTGGGGAAGAAGTAGGGACAAAGCCCAGAGGATTTATAGACCCAGGACCTGAGGCCCATACAAGGTGACACTTACCCAAAGGTCAAAAGTCCAACCCAGTGACATGGGCCTATAATCCCAGCACTCTGGGAGGCTGAGGCAGGAGGATCACAAGTTTAAGCCCAGCCTGGGCAACTCTGCAAGACCCTATTTCAAAAACTAAAAAGGAGGTAGAGAGCTATAGCTCAGCTCCATGCAAAGGCCCTGGGTTCAATTCCCAAAACTGGAGGGGGAAGAAAGGGTATCATTTGCGTCCAGTGACAGTGTTTTACGAACAAGGCTGTGAGCTGAATTGATATTAACTTCTGACACGTGATTGAGGGTTTCTTAATTCTTAGATTTTCCTGGCTGGCAGCTCCAGCGCCTTCTTTTAGCTCTGTGACCAGCGATTATATTTAGAGGACAAAGGAAGGTCACATCAGCAAAGGGATGGCTGAGGGCAAAGGTCAACAGAAGGCGCAGCTCCCTGAGCGCAGTGGACAGCGCCTGGACGTGGGATTGGGTGCGTTCGGTGGTGGTGGCCAGCGGGCCCTCCAGCCTGAGTCTGCAGGCGGGTCCTGGCCCTGCATCCATGGAATGTCACCCCCTAAGCCCACCCTCCGCCCCCCCCCCACTCAGCTCCACTGGCCTTCTCCAGCTCGGCTGTGCAGCCCCTACAAAGCCGGACCCCAGGGGGAGGCAGCCTGGTATCCCAGCAGCAAGCAGAGGCTTCTGTTCTTGACTGAGGCTGTAACAATCAGAGCTGCCTCAGTTTCTGCCCCGCTGGGAGGGGAGCCAGTCTCATCAGAACACGAGCCCGTGTCCACATGCATGAACACACACGATCCCCAGCATGATCCAATCCCTCCCACGGGGCGGGGGACACGCAGGGCTCCCACCTGCGTAACATCACGTTTGGAGGCAAGCCATCTGCGTCTATGGGGGCAGGGAGGCCGGCAGTGCCCCTCTGAGCTGTGCCCTTCCATATGAGACAGCCCCCCGCCCCCCAGGGGTTCCCGCCTTCCAGGACCACAGCAGAGAAGCAAATTCTGGCTTGCAACATAGTGTCCATACACCTCAGCCACTGTCACCTCTCACTGTCAGGTTCTTTGATCAGATACGAGAAATGCATCCTGTAGCCCGGCAGACTGACCAGCAGGCTGCACCTGGCAGAGGGGAAGTGTGGCACGCAACTCTGGCCTGAAGCCCTCATCCCCCCGGTGCTGGAGCAACCGCTTCTGACGGTTCTCAGCTGCCCTGGCTGAAGGCAGAACCCGGTGCAGGGTTTGCACAGCGACAGCGACTCGCTGATGCAGGACACAGAGAGGCCAGGCTCCGCCTCCCCCACGAGGGCATCTCTGAACGGCGAGCCCCGCTCCAGGGCTCCTGGCCGGCGGGCTGAGGTGGCCCTCACAGGTGCACCGCAGCCCAGCTTCTTCCTAGGTCCTCCTGGGCGGATTTACTCCCGGAGGGAGACACCCGGGGTCACAGGTCCTTCTCAGGACCATTCAGAGGGGAGCCTACTCTCAGACACCTGGGTGTAAGCCGGGAGCTGGGTCAGACGAATCCGCTCCTGCCTCCCACGCCCGGCCGGTCCCCAACACGTCACCCATGCCTGCCAGGGCCTCTTCCTTCAGTATGGAAACAAATCGGATCAGGTAGGAGGCGCCCTTGGGGCTGGCTACACTTTCATTGGTGGGTGTGAGTTTTCTCAGCAGCTGAGCCAATAAGAAGGGAGCAGAGGCGGGATTTCCTCATGCCCAGGCCGGCTTGGGGTGGGGGGAATGTCCACAAACTCAGTAAGCATGGCACCCTGGCGGGAGGGGGAACACTGACGCGCACAATGCTGGACCGCACCCCCAGAGTTTAGGATTCAATAGGTTTAGGTCTCTCCCCTGAGCTGAGAATCTGTATTTCCAGCAGGCTTCTAGGGGTCACAGGTGCTGCTGGCCCAGGGACCACCCTCTGAAAACCATTAGCCCAGAGGATACAGGCACAAGACCTGGCATCAAAGATATCTGCCTTTAAATCCTGACAGCACCTCTTGTATGCTGTGTGACCTTGGGCAGATTACATATCCTCTCTGTACCTCTATTTCATTACACAGAAAAGGTGCAAAAACAGGATTCGGCTCTGGAGGGTTAAATGGAACAGCCTCAAGAAAACACCTGTCACAAGGCCAGTGCCCAGAATTAGGGATCTAGCACCATGACGCTCAGGTCAGAGACCCAGTCAGGGCTCCAAGGGACCGTCTCCTGTCCCCTCACCCAGGTCCTGCGCCCTCTGGGCAGAGCTGGGCCAGGCTCCTTGGCCGCAGTGTTCCCAAACAAGGGCAGAATAAAGAGCTTTCTGTCCACACCAGAAGAAAAACAAACCCCACCGCCCCTCAGCACCGCAGGAGATGATGGATTTCTGTTATTGTTGGTGGCGAAATCACCACCGGGGGACATAGATCAAGGGAGAGCCGGCCGCGTCACCCCAAGGAAGACATCCTGCTGTGCCTGTGCCTTTCCTGTCCTGAAAACCTGGGGGCCTGGGGGGACCGGGCTGGGAGGATCAGTAGATGGAGGAGGCTTGGGGCGGGGCCTCGGGTGTCATGCCTCAGTCCCTCCCTCCGCCCCAGCCACCTGATTCTTCCCCCTTGCATGGGTGACGACGCAGAGGTGTTGCGGGCACTGGTCACGTTTTACGTTTCTGACACTGGAATCAAGGACTATGAGCCCATCCGATCCTCCAGATATTTACGACACACCTCGATTCATTAACCCAACTAGTGACACAAGGGTAAGCTAGTGACACACATCCAGCCAGGGAGGGAGGGGACAGAGGTCTCAGACAGTCTCGGTCTTTGAAGAGAGTCACAACGTGCCAATTACACGTTTTCAAAGTTTACCAGTCAGTGAGCCGGTGTCATGGCGCTAGTTATGTTCCTGAGAAGAAGGGACTGTGACAGGTGGGGAGGGCCAAGAAAAACACTTCCACACCAGGGAAGACTCTCCTGAAAGGCAGCTCCACGTCCCACATCCCCTCAGGCCATTTCGGTTTCCCCGCTCTGTCCCAGAAGCTGTGCCCAAAAGGCAGAAGATCAAATGACCATCACTAGTGTCAGGGTTTGAGTCTTAAAACGTTCCTCCCAGAAGCCTCCTGTGTTGGGAAGGTGATTGGATCACGGGGCACAGTGCTATCCGTGGATTCATCCAGGGCTGATTTTCTGTGCCATCAGGAGGCGGGGCCAGGCTGGAGGCGGGCCAATGGCAGTGTGGCCTGGGAGGGTGTGCTCTTGTCCCGGCTCCTCCGTGTTCTCTCCACTTCCGCCGTGTTGCCATGGGGAGAGCAGTTGGGTTAGCCACGCCCTTCGGCAATTGGCGCGGTCATTGTGGGTGTCCCGGGGGTAGGAGAGTGGTTAACACAAGTACAATGGTGTCTATTGAGTTAATAGTAATAGTTGACATGGGTGCTTTCACATGGATTCATTCGGTCTTTAAAGATTCCTGGCAGGTAGATGCCACCACCATCCACGTTTTACAGATGGGGTAACCAAGGCACAGAGCAGAGAAGGAACTTGCCCAGCTGGCTCAGTGGCTCAGCAGGGAGGGCACAGAGGCAGGATTCACAGGCAGCAGTTCAGTGCCACCCCCAGCCCCGACCCTCCCAGGATTCTGCCCCGGGTGACGACACTGGCCATCAACCCATCAGCCCCCTCCCTCTTCCAGGTTATCCCAAGGTCTCAGTCCCCTGCTGTCCGCACGAGGGACTGACCAGGTTCCAGTCGTCAGTCACACATTCACACCGCCCCCCAAATTCATCACTCCAGTGCTCAGGCGACTTTTTCTTCTGCATTTTGTGGGGCAGCCATTGGTGACCATTGGTAGATGTGCGGCATGTTCCAATCTATCCCCAAAGGCCACTGGGGTCCCCTTGCCTTTGGGGACCAGGATCCTGGGAACATCACGGTCCCAGCCACTATGCAGCAGGTGCTGTCACTCCAAGAACTTGAGGGACCAGACTCTGGGCCTTTCTTCTGCTCTGGGCTCTTTGCAAATGTCCCCAGGGCCACCCTGACCCTCTCCTGCTCTGACCCCTGTCCCCTTCCTTGGGTCTGCACCCGAAGTGACATGTCCCATGGCTTAACCTCAACTGCCCCTGCTGCGGGCAAAGCCCACCTCCCCACCTCCTCTCCATGCTTTCTCTAAAGTCCTGTCCCCCGTTTTGCAGAAGACTTGACTTAACCAGTGCTCCTTACACTACAAGAGTGCTCAGCAGTGCAGGCCTGTGATTCCCAGCACTCGGGAGGCTGAGGCAGGAGGACTGCCGTGAGTCCAAAGCCAGCCTGGGCTCCGTGGTGAGTTCAGGACCAGCCTGAGGGGGTGACCCTAGAAGCATCCCCATCCCCGTCTGTGGAAAAAATTGTCTTCCGTAAAACTGATCCTGGGTGCCAAGGAGGCCGACTTTCTCAGCACTCACTGAATGCCAGTCCCCCAGGGCATGACAGAATTCTCCGGAGACCCAGGGAGGTGCTCTGATGGTGACTGCATCCTTCTCCAGAATGAGCAATGGCGGGAGAGGGCGAAGTGACCAGCTCGAGCCCTCACAGCCCAGACGTAATGGGCCCAGCATCTACACCTGGGCCCGGCTGTCTCCAGGGTCCCTCTCCCGATCCATATTCACACACCCAGACTCACTTCCAGAACTGCCTTGGCGCCAGCCCCAGCATCCAGAGAGGAGGCCCTTACGCAGTTCTTCTCCAGGGACAGAAGGCTTCGATGCACCAGGAAATGCCGGCGGCCCCTCGGGGTGGACCTGGGCAGGGAGACAGGGAGGAGGGGCGGTGTGGAAATTGGGGTGCAGCCCTTCAGGGAGCGCCCATCCCTGCTCCCTGGGAGTCGCAGGCAGACGAACCATCACAACCTAGAGAGATAACAGCCCCAGAGAACAATGTCCTGCCTCCCGTGCCCACCCTGCCCCGCCAGGCCGAGCCCGCTCCCCCTCTGCAGAGTAGCTCAGGGCCCCCGGTGGTGCCCAGTGAGCAGGGGACAGCGATCCCACACCTTTCATCCCTTGCCGAGTCCAGATAAATCTCCCCCTCCTCTGCCACGGAAGCTGAAAGTCGTCCCGGCTAGCTAGGGCTTCTCCCACTTATGCGGCTCATGAATATTTAACAGCGTCTGCCGTGGAGGCGATAAAGCTCTACCAATCCTTGACAAATATGGCCTAATCTCTTCAATTTCGGGGTGCAAATATGCCTTCTGAGTCCTGTTTGTCACCTAGATTAATGGCCCAGGGTCCCATAATCCTTTGGTGCTAATTCAAGTGGTGGCTGGCCGGCGTGTGCCTGCCAGGGGGGATGCTGGGATACACACACATACACACACATACACACACACACACACACATGGAGCGGATAGAGTGATTAGTCATGTAAGGATTACTTGTATGTGTGTGTCCGTGGCCATCGTGCATATGGCTTGCGTGCGCGTGTGTATATGTTTATGCACATGTACATGTGGGTGGAGGAAAGGAATCCGCTTGGCTCTCTTCCCCCGAGCCAACCTGTCCTTCCCCAACATGGCGGCTGCGGCTGGCCAGGTCCAGCCTCCATCACGGATCCTGCCTCCTGCTTTACTCTCTCCCAGCCTCACCTCAGAGCAGATCCGAGGAGCAGGAGTTCGCATGTCACCAGGAAGAGCAAGTCCTCCATCCTTGCCCTTCTCTCTCCCAGTCCTGGGTGTCTGCACTCGGGGACAGCAGCGTGGCAGGTGGACAGCGGCTGCCTTGGTCCAGCCAGGGCCTTGGAAGGAGGGGACCAAAGCGTAAAATGCCAACACTCGCAGCTTCCCGCAGCTCCGTCCCATCGAACAAACTTCCGTTGGCATCTAAAGATAGAAATGTCCCCACGTTAGGGCAGAAGCACTGTTCCTCCAACAAATCTTGCCGCAGCACAGAGGACGCCTACATCTGTGTACAACACAGCTGCTCGTCCGCGGTGTCTGTGCTCCGGAAACTGACGCCATGTGCCCCGAGACCTGGCATCCCACGTGCCAAGGGCCGAGGTGGGGACGTGGGGAAACCGTGGTCACATTCAGCCCTTGGCAGAAAGAGTGAGGGATCTCCGTGTCCTTCTCACCAAAGGACACAGAGTAGCTGATCCCCCCAAACACGCCTGGGATGAGGAGGAGACGTGGGAACAGTGTTTGCTGGGGAGTGGAGTCTGAGGCCCCCGGAAGACACTTGGAGGTTACGTGACCCACCCTGAACAAGTCCTCTGCCCTCTCAGCTGCTTAGCTCCCCAGATGTGGTCAGAGGTGACTACAGGCTATTCCCTGTGAGCTGGACATCACGCCCAGCGTGCGGGGGACTCCTGTACCAGCGGGCGGTCACTGAGGCGGTTAATACCATCTGTGGGACTCACTGTTGACGTGCCCATCCCTGCCTCACCCACTCCTCCCCCGAGTCGGAGAAATCACGTGTCTGTGCTGATGTAAGGTGCTTGTTGAACGCACATCCCTCCTGCAACTTTGTCATTGGGAAAACCAGCTGCCTCAAGGGTCCTCTCCCATCTGTAAAGAAAGTTCTAGACCAGGGACTCTTCCCACAGTAAAATACAGAAGCAGCAATCAGTTTCCTGACCGTTTGAAACACGGCCTCCTCTGTTCTGCTGCCATGTGCCCCCCGCACCTGCAGGTCCTAGTCTTCATGGCAAGCCCCAGCTCTGAGGGAACAGGAGCTCAGAAAGCAGTCATGACTGCACAGGGCAGGAGCCATCTCTCTGTGCACCGCCGGGAGAAATCGCCTTGTTCTGAAGTAAGAGGAATCTACCGCAGCCCTGTGAAGAATGAGAGTGTAATGGGTATTTCTCAGGCTTCTGATAACATAAAAATCTCTTTCTCACCTCCTGGGAGTCTTAAGAAAGCCATCTCGTAAGCAGGTGAGGAATCCTGCCCTGCCACCCATGTGTCCCCACCGACCAAGGAGATTCTGGTCATCTTTCTCTTCTGGGGAAGACGTGAGCAAAACAGCATGCTCAGCTCTTTCCTCTAACGCTACTAATTTTTCAAGCTGCACTCAGTCCTCTCTGGGAGATTCTCTCTAGCAGCCAATCCATCCGCACCCAAATCAACAGTCACCAAAGGGGCTTATTAACTCCTGCAGGACAGGGACCAGAGCCAAGGGAACTCTGTGGGACACTTTGGGCATCTGCCCCGGCCTTCCAGGATGTTGTAATGAATATATGAATGAAAGCCAGACTATTTAAGTGACTGTTGATGAGGGCAGCTGTGGTATTGCAAGTCTAGAACACAGCGGTTGCAGTAGACAGACTCTAAAAGAGCCACGTTAAGATGGCTGCCTCCAAGATGGCTGCCTCTATGCTGGCCACCATGAATATGGCTCCATAATTCCTTACCTTCCAGTATTCACAACCTTGTGTAGTTTCCATCCTGTGAAAAGGCACATGTAGCAAAGTAACTTTCCAATCAAGAGGCAGCTTAAGTCTCAGATTCAAAGAATGCAACATAAAGGATTCTGGGATTTCCAGGCTCTTGTCTCAAGAAGACCTAGAGTTTCTACTTTTCTCCCTTTGAAGTCTGGATGCATGTAAGAAGTCCGATTTCCCCTGAAACCGCCATGTTGTGAGGAAGCCCAATCAGGCCATGCAGTCAAGGAAATCATATGGACATGCATGAAAACACTGGACATATCAGGGAAGCCTTCTTGGTCCCCTCCCACATACCAGCCTTTGTTGAAACCTCTTGGGAGCTGAACCAGTGTCAGCCAGGAAGAAGAAAGCCTGCGAAATCCAGGGTCAGTCTCCCAGGGAGTGTGAGTGGGTGAAATGTGGAGAACTGGTGGTTGATGCTGATTGACCAGTGCTCCATTTGATGCAGGAAACCGCTTCCTGCAAATTTATTCTACAGAAAAGAAATTCCTTGGAGACCATGTGGGAGATGCACAGAAGATGTTCTTCCAGTGTTACCCATGATTCCCCAAACCCACACAGTGCCCTTTGTCTTCGCCACCCTGTGTCCCTGTTCTAGAATGCCCCAGGAGTCCTGACACCCCATAAGACAATGGAGATTACTTTGGTTTTTGATTCCAGAGCTTCATTCCAGAACACCCACAATCCTGGGAGGAATCCCCAGGAATGCCGTGTGGAGACCAAGTCCCACATGCTCCCAAGGGCTGGGACGCTCGCCCTAGAGGTGGGCCCCTGCGGATAGCTCCTGGGAAGGGGGAAGGGAACAAAAGTGAGGATCCTGGTGTCCTCTGTTCTCTCCAGGGTTCCACAGAGCAGAGACAAAGCAGAAAGCAGCAGGAGTGAGCTCTGCAGGGCTTTGGGGTGCAAAGCCTAGGCCACTGGGGGAAGATGCCTCTCTCCTCCTAGAGACTGTGCCATCTCTTGGTTGCCAGATGGTCCTCTGTGCCCACATCACCTCACTGCGGCCTTGGGAGGGTTGTTCCATCTGCCTCAATGATAAGGGAATGAGGCCCAGAGAGGTTAAGCCACCACCCAACCACACACAGCTAGAAGGTGGAGAGCAGGACCAGATGTAGTCACAAGTCTATAATTCCAACTATTCAGGAAGCTGAGGCAGGAGGACTGGGAGTTCAAGGCTGGCCTGGGTAACTCAGAAAGACACCGTCTTAAAATAAACATATTATTTAAAAGGACCCAGAGATGCAGCCCAGCACTTTTTTGTGTTGAATCACTAGTACAAAAGAAAGACGGACAGACAGACAGACAGAGAAGGAAGGGAAGAAAGAACATGTCTGAGCTGGGGCTGCAGCTACAGGCTGGGCCCGCCTCATGCCCCCCGCCCCCTCCCAGGCCCTCTGGCAGCAGTCTGCTCCTTGCCAAAGCCAACGTGCAGTCCCAGGAAAATGCCCGTGCTGAGGGATGGAATGACGATATCAAAGGAAATTTTAGCTGTTTGTTTTTTCTGAGACAGGATCTTGGTAAGTGGCTGAAGGGCCCAGGCTGGACTTGCAAATGAGATCTTCCTGCCTCAGCTTCCCAGAGCGCCAGGATGACAGGTGTGCACCACCAAGCCGGGGTGGGAACTTTGCTTTTACTGTCTGCCAGCTGGCCATTTCCTATGGTAGATTTTGCTCAGCTCAAGGAACACTAAGCCTCTGGGTCCTCATCTACAAAACAGGGATGGCAATTGTAACCAGGAGTGGGGATGTGCAGGAATTTCATTCATGTGTTCATTCAACAAACACTATGTGTCGAGCTTTTTTCTAGCTCTGGAGGATTCATGTGTACATACATACAGGTGTCACACGTCCCTTTCCATCTCTGGACAAGACCCTAAGCCACCCGGAGAAGGTCCACCTGGCTGCCAAAAATTCCCAGGGAGGAGGATCCCCGAACATGGCGTCCTTCCCCGGCCTTCATCTCACCCCAGGCTCATCCCTGCTCGCTAAGCACCTACGAGGGGCCAGGCATGACCTCGGCCTCAGTCGGACCCCATGGCTAGCAAGCTGATGGCAGGCGGGTTCGCACCCACGGTCCCCCGAGCAAGTGCATCTCGGCTCTGGCCTGTCCTGCTTGTCCTGGGGAACCACAAGCTGCAATCCAGATGCAGCTGTGATCCAAAAATTGTTAAAGATTATCATATTATGAACACCTGCCACGGCACCATCATGGCAGCACCCATGTCCTGAATCCACCCAAAACACTGGCTCTTCACCCGTGTTTGCAGCTGCTTCCTGTTCACGGTCCCGCCTGAGCTCCACCTTGTGTCGGATCAGCAGCGACATCAGGTTCTTACAGGAGTGCCGACCCTGGTGTGAACTGCACGTGGCGGGATCTGGCCGCTCACTCAGTCCTTTAGAGAATCTAATGCCTGGTGATCTGAGAGGTGGAGCTGAGACGTGGGGTTGGGTGGGGCTGAGGGGAGGGGCTGGGATACAGCAGAGATCTATATTATCACTGCACAAGCACAGGGCCGTCCAGTGACCCCTTCAAGCCCTGGCACACCAACCAGGGCTCACCACATACCCCAGAGAGACCTGTGGAAATAACAGCTTGTGACTTTACAAATGACATCATAAGAGATGCCACAGCCAGCCTCTCTCTCTCTCTCTCTCTCCTTGCTCTCTCTCCTCTCCTTCAGATCACTTGCTCAAGGGAAGTAGCCGCCATCTTGTGAGGGTACTCAAGCACCCCCTAGGAAGAGGTCTCAAGGAGGAGAAGCCTCCTGGTCCCCATGGATCTGAGCCACTTTGAGAGCAGTCTCCAGCCCCAGTTGTGCCTCCAGACGGCCACACCTCAGATGAAAATTTAACTACAAACTCATAAGAGATCCTGGCCAGAATCACATCCAAATTTCTGATATGCTGAAACTGTGTGAGATAAACGTTTGCTGTCGGTCTACACTGCTCACTTGTTATGCATCATAATTAATAAATACATATCAGCAGCCTTTAGTTCCACCTTTCTCCCAGGGACCAAGTAGCCCCATAAGCGCCATATGCTTGTCACGGATGAGCAAATGTGGGTCCTCTCCCAATCCCCAGTGTCCCTTGCAAAGAGCTGCTGGTGTCACTATAACGTGTTGAAAATGGCAAGGGGTGACAGAAAGTCGAAGGTGGGACGGGGCAGGGACAGGGGAGGAAAGGCTCCAGATGAGCACAGAGTTCATGATGCCAATATGTGGGACCACCACGGCTGAAGAGGAGCCTGGGGACCTGGTTCTGGAATTCCCCATCTTCCCTTCCCCTCCTGGATGGTGCCTGTTCCTATTTAAACCCAATGTATCCCCTGTAATGTCACACATTTGGAAGGCGCTTGAATCACAGGGTGCTGTGCTCATCAGGAGATTCAGCCTAGGGAGGTTTTCTACGCTGTTGGGTGTGCTCTTGCCCCAGCTCCTCCCTTCTGCCTCTTCCAATGGGCCCTTTCTGTCTTGGAACCAACCATGCATGGACCAAGTTCTCTAAAAACCGTGAACCAAAATAAACCCACCCTCCTTTGAGTTACGAGTGTCAGGTATTTTGTCCAATGACAGGAAAGCAGCTGAGGCAATGTCCTCAAGGGACCTAGACACAAAAGCCCAGTGGCAGAAGAGCACATGGCTCTCCTACTGCTTGTGCTCACCCAGCCCTGTTGCCATAGCCGCCCCCCCCCCCGCCCTCCCTTCTCTTCACTTGGTCAGAGAAGGAAGAGAGAAAGAAAGGATGGAACTGGGGAACAGGCCCTCAGGTCCTGACGTCACAGGCCCAGCTTCCTATCTGGCCCACCCATTGTTGGCTTTGGGATCCTAGTACGTGTTATTAGTCGCAGCGTCACAGATCATCCCAAAACTGAGCCACTTGTAACAACAAAAAATGCCACTGAGTTCACAGTTTATGTGGGTGAAGGACCAGAGGGAAACTGAGCGTGGGTCAGGAGCTCTGGAGAAAGTGGACCCCAGGCTGTGGAGCACCGGAAGTGGGGCACCGGAAGTCCGCCAGGGCTGCCGGGAACCGGAAGTCCCACTAGGACTCCAAAGCCTGCTTCCAAAATGGCACCTCTCAGGCTGCGGGGAGCTGCTCTAGAATTTCCTGTCTTCTCTTCGTCTCCTGGATGGTCCTGGGACAGTTTAATGTATTTAGCTGGTGACTGGCTTTTCTCCCTGGAAAATCCCAGAGTCGAGGCAGAAGTCACCATGCCTCTGCTGACCTGGCTGCCCAAGTCTCCCTCTTCCTCTGTGTCCCCTGCTGGCACAGCGCAGCCCTGGCTCAGCATGAGAGAAGAGAGAGGGCCCAGGGCGGGGTTCCCCCACAGCCACCGACCTCCAAAACGGTCACATCCTTCTCCAGCCTCAGCTCTACCACCAGGAAAAGAGGGGCTGGCTGTCCCCATGCAGACGCCCCACAACAGGCCACAGCCTTTCTGCTCCAGCCGTCCTGGCTTCCTTCTTGCCAAACCTGCCTCGGGGTTTCCTGGGTGTTCGCGTGAGCCAGGACCACGAAGCGGCCCACGGGGACTCTTCCCTGTTCAGTAGCCCAAGGCCAGGGGTCCGCAGGGCTGCCCTTGCCTGGTTTTGGGGAGAATCTGGCCCTGTCTTTCCTTAGCTGCTGTGGCTGGCATGCCTGGGCTTGGGGCGGCAGCTCCTCTGTCTCTGCCTCTGTTTTCCCTGTGTGTCCTCATGCCATCTTACTCCTGTGTGTGTCTGTCACCTTGTCTTATCTTACAAGGACATGTTCACACTAAGTTGGGGTCCACTTATCTGCAAAATCCTCTAGCATTTAAGCTAGATATGGGCCCATCTTCCTTCCAGCGCTGGGGGAGCTTGAGGCAGGAGGACTACAAATTCAAGCCCAGCCTGGGCAATTTTTTAATTTTTAATTTTATTTTTTGAGACAGGATCTCTCTTCTGTAGTCCACGCTGGTCCTGAAGGCACTATATAGCCCAAGGCTGGCCTTGAACTCACAGTGATTCGCTTGCCTCAGCCTCCCGAGTGCTGGGATCACAGGCGTATGCGCGCACATACCCCCTGGCTTACCCAGTGGACACAGGGAACCAGAACGAGGCAGCCTCAGGGGTCAGGCCCAGGGAGCCTAAGGGCCATGGCTCCAAGACGGGCCCTTGGAGAGAGCTCTGGAGCCACTCTGACCCAACTCACAGACCGGTGCTCGGAACCACCCTGCTGTGGGCGTCTCTTCCATGCCTTACGCTCCTAACTGTCAAGTTCTTGTTCTTGTTTTGAAAGTAGACATTGAACCCGGGCCTTTGCACTGAGCTACATCCTCAGCCCTTTTTAAATTTTGAGTCAGGGTCTCACTGAGTTACACAGGCTGGGCTTGAAATTGGGAACCTCCTGTTTCAGCCTCCCAGAATGCTAAAATGCTAGCAAACCTGGCCCACCAGGCCTTGCTTGAATTTTTTTTTTTCACTAGCAGTGTAACCCAAGAGAGATTGGCGTCCGGGGGTGAGCGGTGCCAGGCTGGGAGAGACAGAGGAGCCTGGCTGCCCGGAGGAGGAGGACAGGGCGTGGGGGCAGGGGGTGGGCCCCCCGCTACAGAGGGGCGGGGGGTGGGCCCCCCCCTACAGAAGCTCAGGGCCAGCGATTTCCCGAGGCGAGGGAGGATGCGTCAACGCAACGCGGGAGCGGGCCCATTCGTAATCGCAAAGCAAGCATTTTCCACCCGTAATGGGGGACCCAGCCAATCGGCGAGACACCCAATCTCTCTTTGTCTTCTCTGCCAAGTCAGCAGGCTGACAGATCTGCCCCCGGAGATTAATATCCCTCGACACCCAGGGAAGGCGACATTTGTCCCAAGGGTAGAGGAGACAACGGCGGGGCTGGCGCAGACCTGGCCCGCCCGGTCCGTCACCCCAGTCCTGGAGTCCAGGGGTCCGCAGGCCAGGGGGACCACAGAGGCAGGAATACCCCAGAGACCCAGAGGGCGCCAGCACTTCTGGGGGGACACAGTGGCCAATTTCCCTTCCAGAACTGCTGGAATCCCACGTGGAACGGTGAGACGGAACCCACGGACCGTCCTGGGCAGCTCTGCCCGTCTCTGGAGCCATCCTCGGGTTGGTGCCTGCACTAACCCCACAGCTGAGCCCCCCGAGTGTGAGTTCTGTGGCAGCCACTTGCTGGGTGTGAGGCTGGGGACAGAGTGCGTCACCTCTCTAAACCTATGTTCCCTTGTCTGGGGAACGAAGCTAATCGTGTCACGGGCCTCATGGCATGATTTCCGCAGCTGAGACCTCAGGGCCATGCCCTGGCCATGGTGGCCCTGGTAGGTGGGCCTCGCTCTCTGCAGTTCGGAGGGTGGGCAGAGCAGGGGGTCTTCTGATGCCTCCAGCGCAGTCCCGCCACAGCCCGGTGGTACTTGGGACGTCATTTACTTAATTCTGGTTTTTACTTAAATTTATTTTAAAAGGAGACTGTCTATCCTCACCTTAAATGGAAAGTCACCGCATGGTGACCAGAAAAATATCAAAAACAGAAAGTCTTACTATGAAAAGCTGCTAGTGCTTGGGTCTCTCTCTCTCTCTCTCTCTCTCTCTCTCTCTCTCTCTCTCTCTCTCTCTCTTTCTCTCTCTCTCTCTCTCTCTTCCCCCCCCCCCCCCCCCCCCCCGATCTCTTGAAAATATATCATGGCTAGATGGCTAGGATTGGAGTTTCGTTAAAGACGAAACCTGGCTGGAGGAATAATAGTATTAACAGTTACAGCGCTTGCCTAGCAAATGCAAACTCCTGAGTTCAATTCCCCAGAACCACACGAGCCGCCTGTAATGCAGTTGGGAGGCCAAGGCAGGAGGACTGCTGTGAGTTCAAGGCCAGCCTGGGCTCCAGAGTGAGTCCAGGACCAGCCTGGGCTACAGAGTGAAACTCTTGTCTCAAAAAAAAAAAAAAAAAAAAAAAAAAAAAAAAAAAAAAAAAAAGATGAAATGGCAGGGTCAGGCATAGTCGTGTACACCTGCAATCCCAGCCATCTGGGAGGCTGAGGCAGGAGGATCACAAGTTTCAACTCAGCTTGGGCAATGTAGGAGACATCGTCTCATAAATCAGGGCTGGGTGTGTAGCCCAGCGCAGAGGCCTGGCCTGGACCCCCATTGGTAAGGGGGGAAATGAAGTAGAACTCAGATTTTCTCCAGGACAGAATCCTGAGGGCTGAGGAGGAAGAGGGGTGACCTCACTGCGAGATCTAGGGCCAGCAACACCCACACGCCCACGGAAACCCAGCTCCCACCACCCGGTCGCACTAGGGAGCTCCAGCTCCAGCTGTGGCCCCGCCACGCTCTGCCTGGGGCCTGACGAGCCCCCGGGGGACACACTGGGGTTTGGCTCTGGGGTGACATCGGAGTCCAGGCAGAAGGGAATGACTAAGGGACAGGCAGCGCTGTGGTCCTCTATGGGACAGCTCGGCAATCCCCAGAAGAAAAAAAAGACAGCTCAGAGAGGTTGAGTCACTTGCCTGAGGTTGCACAGCTACTGAGTGACCAGTGGCCAGGGAAGCTGGTTCCGTCCTCATCTGCCTGTGCTGGCTTTCCATACACCATTGCCCTGAACCGTAGGGTAGGGAGTGCGTGTCCATGTGTCTTGACTCCCCAGGGCTCACACTTCCACTGCAGCCATCAGAGAAAGTGGAGCTGGAATCTTGGGACATCCTTGGCCTATTCCTGGGCTCCTTTCCAGCCCCCACCATGAGGCCCACTGGTGGAAGTGGAGTCCAAGAGTCACGGCTACTCCAGGGAAGGTCTTGGCCTGGCCTGCTGCTGGCCCTGCACGCCCCGGGCGCACTTGGTAGGTAGCAGTGACCTGGGACGCTTGGGACGCTGGCAGGGCAGGGCAGTGCCTGGCTCCCCGAGTGGCTGCTGGGGGAGAGGGGGGCTGTCCCTGCCCCGGTGTCTCTGATCCTAAGCAAACAATCAGCCCTGGAGTGAGAGAGCGAGCTATCTCTGTGCCCCGCACCAGGGCAGGCTATCTGACCGCCTCGGTGACCACCTGGTCTCAATTTAGCATGAGAGCGGCCAGTGCAGGGGCGGCATGTGTTGCAGAAGGCATCAGGTGCCCGGCGTCACCTGCCTGGGCTTGTTTTCTTTTCCCTGCGTCTGGCAGGGGAGGCTGGCAGAGCTGGCAGTGAGCCCTGTCCCTGGAATCTGCCATCACACGTAGAGAGAAAGGGAGACCCAGAGACGGGACTCCAGAGCAGAGGCAAAGGGGCTGGGGCCTCCAAACTCCTACTGAAGAGGAGGCCGAGGACCCCAGGTGACAGGGCCAGGCGTAAAGGTGGCAGCTCTGTGTTTCTGCAAACACTAATGTGATGACCATTTGGCGACCACCTATGAGGGGCCAGCTAAGCACTAAATATTCCGCATGCGTCATCCATGTCTTCCCAGCAACCCTTGTGAGACATTCATTCAACCATCCGTTCCTACAACATGCTGGCCATGCCCCAAACCCAGCCACTGTCCTCCGTCGAGGGTGTGGTGATGGTCTTTCAGGACACACCGCCCGGCTCTCTCGGAGCTCAGCTAGTCCGAGGAAGGCCAGGGGACAAAGATAGAAGGCAAGATCCCGAAGCGGAGGACGGGAGCTTGGAACAGGACAGTGGCACTGGAGACTTGATTTGGGATACGATTTGGAGACAGAGCCAAGAAGCCAAGCCGTGTTCACAGAGGGGCAAACGGAAGCTCAGGGAGTGATTTTCCAAAGCTTCCCAGGGAGTTGACAGAACCAGGACCAATACCCAGAATTCCCAAGTCACCAGCACCAAGCAGGAGTCTAAGAAAGGGCAGGGAGTGAGCCTAGAAGCAGTCATACACAATCTGTGAAGGCTGTGCCCAGTTTTGTGTCAATAAAACTTTATTGACAGCCAGGGTGGTGGTCCCAGCGGCCCTAGTTTGCTGCCTCTGGGTCTAAATAAGCCAGAATGACTTTCAGAAGAAGACGATGACACAAAAGAAGCCAAACTCATTTTAAGGACTGAGTCCAGTTAGAGGGACAGGCCACCTGAGCCCTGGGGACAGGGGTGCACCAGGGCAAGGATTTGGGGACTCTGGGATTGGGACTCCACGAGGACAGCTCCAGCTCTACCCAGAAGCCACGGCCTAACCCCCGCTGAGAGGAAGGGCTGGGCAGGCGTCCTGGCTGGACAGTCCTGGGATGTGGGGGACCTGCCCAGGTCCCAGCGCCATTAATATCACAGATGTGCACTGGCACCGCCTCCAGACCATTGGTGCTGTCTGTGAGGGTCCCAGGAGATCAGGACACAGATGTTCCGGAGCCTGAAATGGGCTGGGGACCTGGAGCCAGGGCCCGGGAGGGGAAGGTGGCCCGGAGGCTCTTCATCCGTGTTGAGGGGGGCCAGGACCCTCAAGGCAAGGGCTGTGATTTTCTCGGATGTGAGGCTGCACGCGCATGGCGGTGGGGTCACATTTCTTTCTGTAATTTATTTTTGGCCATGGCTGCGCCTTGCGCTACTTCTGTCACCCAGGGTAACTGTGGGTCCAGCCCTGGGGCTCTCGGAGCCTCAATTCCATTGGCACCCGGAAATAGTGAGGCAGGAAGTGGCACTTGGCTGGGTCAGCCTGGGGCCTCTCCACACCATCGGGGCCTCGGGCTAACCTGGGGGACTTGAAGGCCCCCGAGTGGCTGGGCTTTGTGGCACAGGCCCATAATCCCGGCACTCCTGGAGGCTGAGGCAGGAGGATCGCAAGTTTGAGCCCAGCCTGGGCACCTTAGCAAGACTCTGTTTCAAAACCACAGATGACAGGGACGGGGTACATGTAGCCCCACGAGACGCCCTGGGTCCTATCCCCAGTACTGGGCAAAAAAAAGGTGCCCAGGACATCTCCCCCGTGATGGGCAGCGTGTCCAGGCCTGGCCATCAGATGACCCAAAGCCACCCATCCTGGGGACCAGGGCAAGGTGGGGTGAATGCGACTGCAGAGTCTTAGCTGGCAGCTCCCCCCAGGAGCTGGGGTGCAGCTGCACCCAGAAAAGCGGCTGAGAGGGAGAGAGGGCCTTCCCCTGATGCCCAGAAATGCAGCCAGCAGGTACCGGCCCCAGGCTGGTAGGTCAGGGAGGGACTCGGAGTCCCCCCAGTTCCCAAATCCTGCTCCCTAGGGCTAAGCTTGGAGCAGCTACCTGCCTCTGTCCACACCCTCAACCTGGCTGGCTCTTTGCAATGACCGCACACCCCGGGGCCCCAGGGGAGAGGGAGGATCAGGCTGGACCCAGCCTCCCCCCTCCACTCTCAGGTGGCTGCCGAGGGGACCGTTGGGAATCAGCTCAGGGCTGTCCATGGTGTTCTCTGATGACCCGGCTGTGAGCACTGAATGTTTATCCAATCCAGCACGCCAGGCTTGCAACCTTCAGTAGAACAGGCGGCAAGTAACACAGACCCAGTCTCGGCTCTCCCAAGCAGGAGACAGAGGCAGGGAGGAGGCCGGGACGGGGACTATTTCCTCTAGAGGGGTCAGCAGAAGCCCCTTAAGATGTTTAAGCTGAGATACATGTGAAGTACAGAGGAGTCATGTGACCTTTTGTGAGGAAAGCATGCCAGGCAGCGAGATGAGCAAGTGCAAAGGCCCTGGGGTGGCCTACTCTGTCATGTTTGGAGAATAGTAGAGGACAATGGTGTAGGAGCCCAGCGGTGCACAGCACGATGGGAGGGCTGGGCAAGGGCCCAGAGTTTGTAGGGTCTTAGAGATCAAGGCCACACACTGATTTCTAGTTCAGGAGGGGCTTTGGGCAGGTGAGCCACACAGACCCCTGGGTGTGCAGATAGAAGCCAGGCTGAGTATGTGAATCCCAGTGTTTCGGATCCACTCGGATTTCACAGACTCATAAATTCGCCCAGCCCGCCCCAAGTTGGGAGCCGTCATAACATAAACTCGCCGACTCTGCATCTCACCGAGATGGAAAATGGTTAATGTTACCAGCATTTTATAACAGACACTTTGGAGTCAAAAACCAAAGGCAGGACCGAGACCCCAGAATGCGGGATCATGACAATGCTCCGTAAGCACCCGCTTCCCGCTGGGTTTTCTCCCATTCCCTGGAGACAGGGGGTCACATCCTCAGGCCCCGGGGCACCTGTCCATTCCTGGCACTAGCCAGGAGGTCGGGGAGGAGCTAGGGCTGGTGGTATCCCAGCCCAGATCCCAGAGAGCCTCTCCCCCGCTTCCCCCGCAGCCCTCTGGGTCACCCTAAACTCCCCGCAAGAAGGAGCTGGGGCCATCCTGGTGCTTTGAGGACCATGAGTTACAAAAGGCCGAACTCAGCTGAGCCCGGGGGCGCAGGCCTGTAATCCCAGGACTCTGGGAGGCTGAGACAGGAGGATCTCAAGTTTGAGCCCAGCCTGGGCAGCGTAGTGACTTGACAAGACCCTGTCTCAAAATCAAAAATTAACAAAAGGCCTCGGGTTCCATCTTCAATACAAAACAAAACAAAACGAAACAAAACAAAACAAAACAAAAAAAACCCTGGGAATTCAGCAGCTGTCACAGAGCCTGAGTTCATATCACAAACAATAAAAACCCCAGCCATTATTTACTGAGCACCCGTAGGTGCCAGGTGCCCCTCTGAGCGCTTTCCCAGTGTTACAGAGAACATACTTTGAGGGTGATTACGTCTTTCACTGCGACCATTTTTTTTTTCCTTAAATTTAAACATGCCCCGTAAGTTTTGGTCATGTCTGGCTACTCCCCTCCTCTCCCACAGCATGGAGGGGCAGAGCCAGATTCGAACCTGGCACCGTGTCTCGGGCACAGTGATCTTCACTTCTCCACTTCGCTGAGTCTCACCTCCTGGCGGGGGGAGAGTGGGTGCAGTGGGGCGAGAAGCCTGGCCCCCAGGGGGTGATGGGGACAGAGGGGGCTGCGTCCCGAGGGGCACCAGACGGCCTTGGAGACCAGCTGTGTACGTCCTGAGAAACCCCGCTGTGCTACGGGGGGACAGGCGCATTGGGGCACCCAGGGAAGCCCCCCGAGGGTGGGGAACACCCAGGCTAGTGTGCTTGTGCCACCTGCCACCAGCACAGGGATGGGTGGGGGACAGGCCTGGACTTCCAGCACTCCAGGAGGCTGAGGCAGGAAGATACTTTCTGATCTCCGAGTGCTGGCGAGCTCGCTGGTACCCTGACCCCGGCTGGGGACAAGCTACAGCCGATGTCCCCCAAGATACTCTGCCCGTGGAGAAGACAGGGCAAAGTCCTCAAAGCAAGAGATGTCCCTGGGGCCAGAGGTGGCAGGTGCCCAGGGCCAGGTTCTCCTTAGGCCGCAGCGTGGCGTGCTGGGTCCAAGCAGGGCCAGGCTGGGCATGCCAGCCTGGCACACAAAGGACCCGGAGGGACAGCAGGAAGCCTCGTGCGGCCTTTTAAACAACAATACATAACCGGGGCCAGTGACAAATGGGTCCCTCGTCTGAATGGCGCTGGAGAGCCGGCCCCTTCTTTCTGATCACTTAATGACCCCCAAGAGGGCGGAGGGGGGCTGGCTGGGGACCCCAGCGCGGTCTATAAAGACAGCAGGCCCTTCCGAGGGCGGCAGGCTGGGGGACACCCTGGGTCACCGAGACGGAATTGGCTGGCCGAGCGGCACACATGTGCTCGCCCGGGCCATTGTCCGCCCGCGGCCGGCCGCCCATAATAGCCGCCTTTTCACGCAGACAAATTGTCCCGCCGCGGACGCACCTGAGGACTCGCGCCCCCTAACAAATGGCCTTTTAATTTTCTACCAGAAGGGCGGGGAGGGGGGCCTCGAATCAATTCCCTATCCGTCTTCATCAGGGCAGACGGGCTGGCCGCCCCCGGAGAGGCGGCACAGGGAAGGACCGCGGGGGAGGGGCGCCGGCCCTTCCCGGCCTGGTTGGGCCTCTGGGGCCCCTGCCGTGGCTCTCTGGTCCCCTGCCGGCGCTCTGGGCTGCCCCTGAGATCACCTGGGGTTGGGGGAGACCGCGCCGCAGGTCAGGGTGGGGGGCTGCGAGGTCCCCTGAAAGTTCAGCTTCCAGCCCCGTCCTGTCCCCACCCCAGCACCCCCTGGAAGGACAGCAACGACTATTGTTGCTGGTACATGGCTTCTGTGGAGTTGGGACAGCCAGCATGGGCCTAAGGCCGGGCACCCTCCTGCCCTAGGGACATTAAGCCTGCTGCCCGCAGATGTGGCATGGCTCATCTGCTGACCTCCCCTGGACTGTCCTGTGTCTCTCCTGAGACAATCTCCCGTGAGCGCCCTACAAGACAGGGTGACCCCGCTCCCCAGCGGTTTGTCTCTTATCGCACAGCTCAGCATTAGCACAGAGCAGGTGCCGGCTCAGGTAGGCTCTGTGCCCCTCAGGAGCTGGGGACTAAGGCATCACCAGGAACAGAGGGAGGCAGGAGCCCCTGGCCAGACCCTCGGAGAGGGCTGGCACAGTGACAGCCTGGTGGTGGCGGTGGGCGCTCTTAGGCCCCAAGCTGCAGTTTCGAAGCACCACACCCCATCCTAAGGGACAGGAGCCCCTGGGGGAATGACTGGCTACCCGGCTAGGACAGGGACGGCCCAAGGGCAGCTTGACACCCATGTGTGGCAGGAGAGGGTGGGGTTGTGTCAGAACGAGGATGAAGCTCAGTGCAGGCACCTTGGGTTCGATCTCCAGCACCATCAGAGGGAGGAGAAACTGAATAAACCACAGCTGTTGGAAGTAAACGCTGAATGAATGAATTCAGTCTTTAAAAAAGAAATTTGTTGAGGGGCTGGAGGAGTGGCACCGTGGTTAAAGCACCTGCCTCACAAGCGTAAGGCCGAGCCAGGTTCCCCAGCACCCGTAAACTGGGTGGGGTGGTGCATGCACCTGCCAGCCCAGCGCTACTTCAGAGGCTGAGGCAGGAGGACTGCTGTGTGTCCAAGGCCAGCCTGGGCTCCATAGTGAGACCCTGTCTCAAAAGAAAAAAAAAAGTTTTAAAAGGGCTGGGACGCACTTTTGCTGTGAAGGCCTGAGTTTAAGGCCCTGTACTGCAAAATAGTTCAAATAAAATAGAGAAAAAGGGGACCCACGGAGCCCCCCCACTCCTCCAAACTCCAGGCCTGGAGGGCTCCCCGCTCCCCTCAGCCAGTCCCTGGGCAGGCTGAGGCACACCTGGAGGCCTTCCCCGTGGGGGAGGTGGAGGGAAGGTTAATTAGATGTTTACATCCAATTTGCCTCTTGTTTGTGAACGCTTAGGTTCAGCTGCTGGCAGGGTGACTCGGCAGCTCAGCTTGGACTGGCCGGTCACAGATGGCCTTCCCAGCCTCTCCCGCGGGGACCCAGTGCCCCACCTGAGGCTGCTGGTCCCCCTCCTGCTCACCGTCCTCCTGTGTCCCCCCACGCTCCATCGCACACCTGCAGCCCATCCTCGCGGGGCTCCAGCCTGTGGACGTGGACAGGACCGTCCCTACCCCCGGCAACCTCTCCCACCAGGCTGCCACGGGGCCAAGGTTCAGAGTCCTTGTCACCCTGATGCTGGGTGGGAGCCGAGGCTTGGGGGAGAGTTCCAAGCGGGGCCCAGCACAAAGCTCCGTGCCCCTAGGGGAGGCCTGCTGGTGGGCAAACTGGCCACGGGATCCATGGGAGTAGGGGGACAGGGGTCAGGAAGAGTGGGGAATCCCCCAAACGCCCCCCAGCAATAGAACAGGGCCACCAATGTGCTTATTCATAGAGCAGAATATTATACAGCACTGAGAAAGATGATCAGCCTCACAGAGGTGGCAATAGACAGAAGCCACAGAAGAGACTTCGGAGCCACAGAGGCTGCTGGGGGCCGGGGGGTTCTGTCCCTTGTCCCCACCCTGTTCCCAGCACCTCGTCCAGCACCCCACACACAGTAGGTGCCCAGGACATGTTTGGTAGGTGACCAAGTGAACATGTGGGTGAGTGAATAAGGAAAGACACAGCCTGGAGAAGGGTGCCCCCAAAGAAGTCCCGAGGCCCCCACTGCTTGCCAGGCGGCACTGGCCTGTCATCCCAGCATTTGGGAGGCTGAGGC
The DNA here is from genome assembly GCA_004027205.1 of Ctenodactylus gundi. Classification (NCBI taxonomy): domain Eukaryota; kingdom Metazoa; phylum Chordata; class Mammalia; order Rodentia; family Ctenodactylidae; genus Ctenodactylus; species Ctenodactylus gundi. Next base: position 224,559 of record PVKB01000988.1, read on the forward strand.
AGAAGGACTGCTGTGATCCCAAGGCCAGCCTGGGCTCCATAGTGGCTTCACCACCATCCTGGACTACAGAGCCAGACCCTGTCTCAAAAACAAAAACAAAAACAATTAAAAAGCAAACAGGGGCTGAGAGTGAAGCTCCGAATATAGGGTTGGGGTTTTTTCAATAAAAAAAAGAGGGGGAAAGGAGGTAACTTATTGCACTTGAGAGAAAGGCACATAGCACAGGCCAAACACAGCCCCGGTCAGCCTGGTGACCTCAGCAAGTGACCCAACCTCTTTGTGCCTGCGCTCCGCATCTGAAAACGGAAGGACTAACCCCACAGACCCCATGCTGGCTTGGAAAAAAATCCACTTAGTTATTCACCGGCTGCACAGAGCGTTCAGGAACGCGCACAGCCTCGTGGCCTGTGGCCCTCTGCTGTCCCCACCGGTGAGGAAGCCCCCTGGGGTCTCTGAGGTTGCTGGCATCCCCAAAGGGAGGGAGAACTCGGAAATCCAAGCAGTTGGCCCCTGCCATGTGGGCCTGTGAGCCTAGCCCTGTGGGAGGCTGAGGCAGGAGAATCCCAAGTTTGAGCCCAGTTTAGCAACTTAGTGAGACCCTGTTTCAAAATAAAAATGAAAAGATGGACTTGGGCCGGTCATGTAGCGTGAAGGCCCTAGGGTCCATCCCTAGTGCCACAGGGGAAAAAAAAAAAGATCAAAGCTTCCACACCATCCCGGGCCATCCACCCGAGGGGCGCGGGAGATTCTTCCCTGGACACTTGTAAAAATGGGCCCTGAACCTGTGGCCTAAAATCGCCCGGATGTGATGTCTCACCACTGGACGCTCCCGCAGGCCTCAGAGGAGGCTGGCATCCTTGTCCGCCACCTTCCCAGCTGCCTCTGCCCCTGCGGCCTCAGGTTTTAGGCACCAAACCCCCACAATGGAGCTGCACCCCAGCCCACTTTTGTTTTTCATTTGGAGTCAGGGTCTGGCTGAGTCACTAAGTTGCCCAGGCTGGGTTCAAACTTGAGATCCTCCTGCCCCAGCCTGGGAGATCTAGTTTCCCCGAGGGGCGGGGCCTAAATTTACATAGATCCGCCCACCTCTGACCTGGCTGTGCAGTCCACAGAGCACACACATGCACCAGCCGCCTAAAGAAACAGACACAGCTGTGTGCCAATAAAACTTTATTGACAAAAACAGAGCACAAACTGACCTGGTCCAGCAGCCGCGATGATCGGGCTCTGCTCAGGGGCACAGAAGTGGTTTGAGATCTGAGGCCAGGGGGTGACGCCACTGGGCAGCAGGGAGATCAGCACAGTGTCGGGACCGGTGGAGAGGCCCCAGAGGGGGACAGCAGAGGCGGGACGTGAGAGGCAGCCGGATCTCAGCATCAATGGTCAAGGTCGAGGTGGCAGGACCCCCTGCCATTCCCCCCCAGCGCCCGCTTCACCCTCTGCAGCTGCCCCCACCACGGGAAAATGGCTGTCAAGACTTCTTTTATCCGGGAAGGGGAAAAAAGCCAACAATCTATTAACTCATCAATACGGAGCCCCGCTGAGCTGTCCATCACGCGGCCCGCGTCGATAACTCCATCTCAGGGCTGCCAGGGCAGGAAGGGACCAGGGACATGAAATATTTATGACATGTGAAGGGCTGAGGCCTTCCCGGAGGTGATACTTCCAGGCCCACAAGCCCATGAAGGCTTCTGCCTGCCTCTCACCGCCATCTGGGTGGAACCCGACCCCGGGGGGGTGGGACAATCCCGGGAGATGCCTTAGAGAGAAGTTCTCTGAGTTTGAACCACAATTTAGGCATCAGACTCGGATTTCTGTCGTGTGCTGGCTGTGTGACCAAGGGCAAGTTACTGAACCTCTCTGGGCCTCAGATTCTCATCTATAAAATGGGAACGTAATGTAGGTGGTTCTGAGCCTGTAAATTCTTAGGCAGGTCCAGCGAGAGGTTCTGCAGGACACCTTTAGCAGGGTAGGTGTTGGACGTTGGCACAATGAGCACATTCCAGGGCTAGTTGATCTGGGTATCGAAGGGTCAGTCCAGTTCAGCAACCTCCGGGGTCCAGCGGGTTCCTGGCCAGCTCGGCGGGGCCGCTGGGGTCAGTGCCTCCAAGGGCCCCAATGGCCGGGACACAGGGTTCTTGGGGATGATCATAACAAGTGCAAAAGAGCAAGGTGACCCCGTGCACACGTGAAAGCTACTGGGTGTGTCAGGCCCTTACACACCCCACCGTGCAGGTCAGGGCAGGGGAACATGGCGGCCGTGGAGACCAGCGTTCTAGGCGGGAGGACGGAGGGACGTGGCTTGTGATGGGCACGCAGCTGGCCGGATGCATGAACAAGATACTCAAAGCCTCAGTGGAGCTTAAGTTTCACTATTTACAATAAAATATTATTTTGAATCAACTCCATCAAGGATAAGTTGTATTCACTAAAACGCGAGGCACCAGTTTGAAGACCTTGAAAAGTTCCTGAGTGGGTGTGCCCGTCACCTCCACAGTCACAACCTGCACCATTTCCAGCAGCCCAGCCCGGGGTGGGGGGACAGCGGTAAGAAACACACGTCTTGGTCCTCAGCCAGTGCTGCCCGCCACAACCAGGCTGCCTCTGTCCCCACAGAACAGCTCCTCCTGTTCCCAGCTGGGGTCCCACCTGGGTCCCCTGAGTGCAGATTTCTTCCCTTAGCAGGGTTCTCTTCTGATTCACCCAGGGTTGTGGAAAGAACCTGCACTTTGCTCCTGTTCGGTGCACAGTAATATTCCACTGGGCGGGTGGACCCGTTGGTCAACCCTCTTGGCTGTTGCTAAGACTGTGTCGTATTGTTTTCTCATTGATCTTTTGTGGTACTGGAGACTGAACTTGGGGCGTTCGCGCTGAGCTGCGTCCTCAGCCTGGTTGTTTTTTCATATATATATATATATATATATATATATATATATATATATATATATAAATTATTAGATGGCCCAGCCTAGGTTTAATTTTTACAGGCTTCCTGCCTCAGCCTGTGTCACGCACACGCGCCCCGCGCCCCTTTTCCAGTTCCCCTGACGTCACTTAGGGCGCTTGCCCGCGTCATGCCGCTGCGGTGCACGCGCGTGTGTACACTGTGTGCGTGCGCCTCGTGTGCGTGTGTGCGTGAGCGCGTGCGAGATAACCCGCGCTGCAGGTGTCCAGCGCTCAGGTCGCGCACTGCGTGGGTTTTTTCGTTCACCAAAGCCTGCAGACCGGTTGTGTGGGCCCTCCCCCGCCCCGCGCGCGCCTGGCTCCCCAACCCCCTCGCTCCTGTCTGTAAACGCGCGGCCGCGGGGCCATGCGCATGCGCGCGCGAGCTCGCCTCTTCCTCCGCGCCGCTCCGTGAACCAGGACGAACCGGGACGGGCTACCTGGAGGACAAGGTTGCTAGGCAACCGAGCGCCGCCTCCGCCCCGCCCCCAGCACCACCAACCCAAAACTGCGTTCCGGGCCTGCGACCCGATTAGCATATTAATGAGGCTGCGATTCCCAATCGCCCGTTCGGCTCGCGCCGGCCGCCGGGAGTTTGCTGTGCAAATGCCCTGCGTCACCGACTGCAGTTAATTAACTCGTCAAGCTCGTCCGGCAGACGGCCGCGGGCTGATGAACCTGCGTCTCTCTCTCTTTCTCTCTCCCCCTCTCCCCTCGGCCCCCACCCAGAGCCCCGCGTCCCCGCCCTGCCTCGCCCAGGCGGCCCTACGCTGCCCCTTTAGGTGTCACCGGCCTGTAGCTCTGTCCACGCCGACGGGACAAGAGCGGCACCCGGTGCTAACTGGAGACCCCGGCTCAAGCTGCAGCGCGCGCTAATCAACCCCCTCCGGGCCCCGAGGGAAGGACACAGGGGTGAGGGGGACCCCAAAACTTCCAGGGAGACAAGGAGCCAGATTCCCGCGCGGGAACCCCCCTAGGCGCGAGCTGCTCGGACACCGGATTCTTTCTCCTTAATCTTCCCAGCCAGCTGTGGTGGGGTACGCCTGTAGATCCCAGCACCCTGGGAGGCTGAGTCAGGAGGATCGCCACGTTCCAGCTTCACCTGAGCAATTTAGTGAGACCTTATTTCCAAATTGTACAGAAATATCAAATAGCTGGGAATGTGCTCAAGGTGAAGCCCGTGGATCAATCCCTAGTATTTCAAAAAGGGAAAACGGGGAATTAATGGAAGTGAGCCTGCCCTGCATTGGACAGCGTCAGCCCAAGACTTAACGGAAATAAACCTGCTTTGAATTCAACAGCAAGACCCAGGATTTCACGGAAGAAAGCCTGCGCCGCTACCATTTACTACCCTAAATTAGACCCAGTTTCGCTTTCAACGTATTCCAAGACCGCAGATTGCTTCCACGGTCAGGGTCAGAAAAACATGAAAGACGCAGCCCTATTGGAAGCCAGGGCCACTTAGGAGCCAGCTCCCTCTCCTCGACCCCTCTACCAAAATAAAAGCAGGTTTCTTTCTAGCTCAGAAAGAGCATATGGTCGGAAGTGAAAGAGTGTGGTTGTGAGACAGATTTTACTTCAAGTCCTCAAACGGACAGAGCCCTGGCCAGGGCCAAACGCTTCCGCCTACCTAGCTTTGAGCTAATTAAACTTCTTTCCCTTGACGTTACCAGCCCGACAGTGTTGGTAAATTAGCTCACAACTTCTTCTTTTTAAAAAAGTGATTATTTTAATCATACAGCTTTGTGAGGTGTAGTGTGATAATTTGATACTTGTATACAGTGTGTGATATGTTACAGGTAGTAAACATTTCCATCTTGATTTTTTTTTTCAGACAGGGTCTCGCTCTGTAGCCCAGGCTGGTCCTGAACTCACTATGGAGCCCAGGCTGGCCTTGGACTCAGGGCAACACTCCTGTCTCAGCCTCCCGAGTGCTGGAATTACAGGCGTGCGCCACCATGCCCAGCACTTTTGGGAAGATAGAAGTGGTGTAGCTGAGTCACGCGGGATAACTGTGTTCAGTTTTTTTTGAGGCATCTCCATACTGTTTGTTACAGTAGTTTTGTCATTTGATTGGCCTAGCAACAAATGTAGGCAGTCCTTTGTTCATGGCAACAACCTCATGAGCATTATTATTTTTGAGTTCTTAATGACTAGCCGTTGTTACCAGAATTAGATGGAAACTCCACATTGTTTCGATTTGCATTTCTTGATACCTTCTCGGCCTTTTGGCTAAGACCAAGTGTAGTGTCTGTTCTTACCAGTTTAATGTGTGATTCACCCTGTAGCCGAGGACAATATATTAAATGGATTTGCGTTTCTCTGAGGACTAAAGTGGCTGACCATTTTTTCATTCGAACTTTCTCTGAGAACTGCCCATGCATTTCAGTTGCCTAGTTTTGGGTTTTATATTGGGAGATCTATTTTTCTTCTCATAAATGTTTTTTCCCATTCTCTCAGTTCTCTCTAGACTCCTGGTGGTTTCCTTTACTGTGCAAGATTTTCTTTAATTTGATAGAATCTCATTAGTTGATTCTTGGTGTGATCTCACATGCTCCGGGAATTTCCTTGAGAGAGTCCTTGCCTGTGCCTACGTCTTCAAGAACTTTACCTAATTTTTCTTCTGACCAGTTCAGTGTTTCTATTTTACTGGCTAGGTCTTTGATCCATTTTGATTGGATTTTTTTTTTTTTTTTGAGACAGGGTCTTGCTCTGTGGTCCAGGCTGGTCCTGAATTCACTTCAGAGCCCAGGCTGGCCTTGGACTCATGGCAATCCTCCTGTCTCAGCCTCCCGAGTGCTGGGATTACAGGCCCCCACGCCCAGCTTATGTGGTGCTGGAGAATCGAACTCGGGTACTTAGCACTTGGCTTAGCGCTTGCTCAAGCGCTTTAACCGCTGAGCCATTCCTCCAGCCCCTTGATTGGATTTTGATGCATGGTAAAAGACGTGGGTCTAGTCTCATTCCTGCACCTGTGACTAACCAGCTTTCCCAGGAACCATTGGTTAAAGAGACCATCGCTTCTCCAGCGTGTGTTTCTGGCCCTTCTGTTGAAGATCAGATAGCTGAAGGCACTCGGGGGTGTCTCTGCACCCTCAGTTCTATTCCACAGATGCACCTGTTCGCTTTTGTACCAGTACCACGTGGTTTTCACCAGTGTTGCTGTGTGACACCACTTGGTATCCGACATCATGGTGTTTCTTGGTTTGGTCACTTGGGACTGCGATGGCTATTCTGGGTGCCTTCTGGTTCCATATAAATTTTAGGATCTTTTTTCTTGTTCTGTAAAAATGCTCCTGGTTTCTTAATTGAGATTGAACTGAATCCGTGTATCAGTTGAGGTAGTGTGGCCATTTTGATAATGTTGATTCTGCCTATCCAGGAGCAAGGGGATACCTTGCCTTTTCTAACACTCGCCTTGATTTTTTTTTCAGAGTTAATTCTGTTCTGATTATAGAGAACATTCACTTTCTTGGTTAGGTTGATTCCAAGTATCTAATTTTCTTTGAGGTGATTGTGGGTGGAATTTGTTTTTATTATTATTATTATTTCTTTCTCTGTTTCCATTGTCGCTGTAGAGGAATGCTGTTGGGTTTTGTGTTACTGATTTTCCTGTAACTTGGCTGAATTCGTTTATTAGTTCTGAGAGTCTTCTGGTGAGTTTGGGGATCCTCTATGTAAAGGATCAGGCCGTCTGCAAGGATAGCTTGATTTCTTCCTTTCCTATGCATATTCCCTGTATTCTGTTCTCTTGCCTGATTGCTTCGGCTAAGTTTTCGAGCTCCGTGTTGAGTAGAAGTGGCAAGAGTAGACACCCTGATCTTCCTGACTGTAGATAAATGCTGTCCATTGTTCCCCAGTTAGGATAATGTTGGCTGGAGGACCATCATGCATTGCTTCTGCCATTTTGCATGTGAAACTTTTTGAAATTATTGATGAGTACATAATAATTAGATGTATTTATGGGGCCCAAAAGAATATTTTATGTATGTATACAGTATGCACTGATCAAATCAGGTAAATTAACACTTCTATCTTTTTATCATTACCTTGGATTTGAGTTGGGGGGGGTGATTTGTTGTTGTTGTTGTTTGAGGCAGGGTCTCACTCTGTAGCCCAGGCTGGTCCTGAACTCACTATGGAGCCCAGGCTGCCCTTGGGCTCACGGCAATCCTCCTGCCTCAGCCTCCCGGGTGCTGAGATTACAGACGTGAGCCACCACCCCACCCAGCTTTATGTGATGCTGGGAATCGAACTCAGAGCCTTTCACTTCCTCGGCAAGCACTTTGGCCGTTGTGCCATTTCTCCAGCCCAGGTCTGGCTTTTAAAGCACATCTAGTTTGTGTGTTTTGTCTGTCTTGTTCTGTCGGTAACACTGGTTGGCAGGCCCAGGGCCTTCACACTGAGCTGTGGCCCACTTTTTATTTTTGCCTGTGAGACAGGGTCTTGCTAAGGACCTGAGTTGCTCAAGCTGGGCTCAAACTCGCAATCTTTCTGCCTCAGCCTCCCAGAGTGCTGGAATGACAGGCCTGCGCCTCTAGGTGCAGCGTTATCTCTATCTATTCATCAAGTATGTAATAGCGAGACTGGGGATGTCCTCACTGAGAGAACTCCCCGCGTGCGCGTGCGCGCACACACACACACACACACACACACACACACACTATGTGTGTGCACACACACACGTGTGTGTTCTTGGTCTATGTACACAATGAATTCAATCTTGGCTTTGTAAATTATTCGGTGAAGTACTAGAAGAGTTCCCTAAGCTCCCCGCTCTGCGGTGTTCTTGTCTGTGAAATGGGTGAGAGGGCAGGACCCACCCCGTGGCTCTGGGAAGTGCTGTGAGCGTTGTTTAGCAACCACGGCCTCCGCTTTGCACCCCAGATCCCCCAGACACGGGACACTAGTGAAGGTGGCAGGACTGACAGACCAGCCCGGACATCCTCCGGTTGGAAGGGCGTCTGTGGTCCCTTAAACTTCCCAAGCCCCTCTACGCCCCCAGATCCGCTGGAGCGGGGGGGGGGGGGCCGGTGGCCAGGCTGAGAGCCACGTGCAGGAGCTGGAGCAGCTCCCTACCGAGGGGACCCAGCGCGCCCCGAAAAGCAGGGACTCGCGGATTTGGTTTCCCGCGCTCCCAAAAGGCTAAGGCCTTTGCCAGGAAGAGCGGGTAAAGCGTCCGGGAGCCCTGGCGCGGGACGAGGCCCCGCCCCGCCTCCCCATTGGCTAGGGAGAGGGCGGGGCCGAGGGGCTGCGGTCACGCCCCTCGGAGGGAGGCGGGGGAGTGGGGCTGCCTACCAGCCAGAGAAGGCCAGGCAGGGTTTCCTTTCTACTTTATTTTCTTTCTTTCTATTTCGTTTTCCGGTGCTGGGTATCAATGAGCCACAGCCTCAGCCCCCTTATTGTGTGTGTGTGTGTGCGCGCGCGCGTCTGTCTCCATACATCACCAAGTTGCCCAGGCTGGGGTTGAACTTGAGACGCTCCTGCCACCCAGAGCGCTGCGTTCACACCTGTGCACCACCACATCTGCTTAGCAGCGCTTTACCGCCCGGGCTCTGTGGGCATTTTGAGTGGCATAGTGGGGGGGGGGGGTACCAGGGAGGCTCCCGCGCTGGTAGGGTGTGGGTGGAGATTCCTGTGGCCGTCTAACTCTCCCTGCTGGGCTCTCACAGCTTGAGGAGGGGTAATGCCCCTTCACGCTGGCATCGGCAGCCTCCAGGACAGTCCCTGGCATCCAGCAGGTGTCCAATACACGTTTACCCAGTGAGTAAATGACCAGGCACTTTGCAAAACTCTCCTTGACTTTATAAACGGCGCCCTGCAGGCCCACGCAGCCCCGCCCCACAGCGGGTGCTCCATGTTGCTAAGTTCTGTTCAAAAGCCAGACGGTGGGAGACCAGGCGTGGAATTCCCACCACGTGAAGAAGATGTAAGCACAACGTCCCCACGGTGGCCTGTGGAAAGCAGGCAGGCCGCTGGGCTGGGACTGGGCTTTGGGAAGCCTTCTGGGACCCGGAGTCCTCTAATCCAGGCGGGCACCCCTCACTGGCGTTCCTCCACCACCTATCCCAGAGCCACAAAGCCATCCCCAAACAAGATCCGGGCACCCAGCTGACACGCAGGGTGCCGTCTGCTCTTTCCAAGGGCCCCAGAAAGCCCGGGAGGCAGGCGCATTACTGCTCCACTTGACAGATGAGGAGACTGAGGCTCGAGGAGGGTGGCATTCCCATGTGCCAGGGGCTGGCTGGCTCAGGAACTGCTGCTGAGCGGGGTGACAGAAGAGCTCTTGATGGAGAAAAAAAATTGCCGCCACTCTTCCCTCTGTCCATCTCAGCCTCTCCCCAGTCCCCACCACATGCCGCTCTGCTGCCCTTCAAGGCTCTGGCACAAAACAGCCAGACGCGGGTCGTGACCACCCAATGAGACAAGCAGGTGCTGTCGTCTCCACTCCACAGATGCAGAAACGGAGGCCCCAAGCCCAGGGGCCTGTCCTGCACCACACAGCTGGCGAGCCGTGGCCTGAGGTGCCACCCTGGGAGAGCGCACCCCACGGCCCAAGCTGTCACCTCCGCCACCCACAGGACCCACCGGCCTTCCCCAGAGCATGTATCTCCCTGCTCCGCTGTGTTTTCTGACCACCCTTTCGTTTGTGTCTGTTGTTCTATTGGTTGGTTTGGGTTTTTTGTTTTTGTGGTTCTGGGAACTGAGTCCAGGGCCTTGAGACTGAGCTACATCACGGCCCGTTTTTATGTTCGGTTTTGAGACACAGACTTGCAGAGTTGCTGAGTTGTCCAGGCTGGGCTTGAATTTGGGACCCTCCTGCCTCAGCCTCCCAGAGTGCTGAGATTACAGGTCTGTGCCTGGACCCGGCCCACTCTTTGGTTTGCCACCCAGACCCAACAAGGCCAAACAGAAGCCACTCTCCAAGACCAAGGCCCGTCTCTGCCCCAGGGGTCCTGGATCTGGCCTGCCAGTCGCCCCATAGCTGCTGCACCTTCCTGGGATCCTGAGATAAGCTTTTCTTTCTCCTTCTTCCCCACTGGGAGCCCAGCCAGGCAGCTGCTCTACATAAAGACTGCAGAAGATGGGTGGAAGATGGGCAGGAGTGAAGCTCAGTGCTTCCTCACCTACCCTTCTTTCCACTTCCACTCATGTCTGTGGCTTCACTTTTCCCTCCATGTTTGTGGTCATTCAGTCAGTCAACAAGTACACATGGGACAACACCCTCCTGGGACTGAGCGAGGCTCCGGGGACCCCACAGTGAACAAGCAGATGCTGCCTCTGGAAATGACAGCTCGCTGGGGAAGACAGAGCTGGGCATGCAGAGCGGGTCTCAGATCCCAGCACCCTGGGAGGCTGAGGCAGGAAGATTGCATGTTCAAGCCCAACCTGAGCAACCTGGCTAAGTATCAGAATAAAAAAAAAAAAGTCCTACAGATGTAGGGCAGTGCAAAGGCCCTGGGTTTGTTTCCCAATACCACAGGGGAAAAAGACAGAAAATACGTACTTGAACATATCCATAGGATCATTGTAGCTACGGTAAGGCCAAGAAAAGGGGGAAGCAGGGGAGGAGAAGAGCTGCAGGACGTTGGGCAGAACGCTTGTGGACCAAGTGGGCAGAAAAGATTGCTGTAAGAAATCAGCATTTGAGCTGAACCCGAGGGCCCGCCAGGCGCAAAGGTCTTGAAGTGAGAAACACCAGGAGTGAGTGGGGGACCCTCGGGTCTAGGAGGTCGGCGCAGTCCTATGACGGCATAGCCAATCAGAGGAGGGCTTGCAAACCCAGAAGGCCGAGTATGGATTTTGTTCTAAGTGCAGTGGGGAGCTATTGGAGGACTAACTGCAGAGTGACAAGCTCTGATTTATGATTTTAAAATAAGAGATTGAAGAGGAGGTCACTAGTGTGAGCAGCAAGGAGCTGGCGAGGAGGCGGCCGCCACGGAACAGATGCGGCCATGGTGGCCCCGGGCAGGGGCGATACCCCAGCAGAGGACGGGCTGGCGTGGGTTTTGGAGGCAGAGCCAACACACACTGCCGATGGACTGCATGGAAGGCAGGAGAGGGAGAAGAATCAAAGATGAACGCTGGGTGGGGGTCTAAGATCGGGTCACACTGAGCCGGTGGGTCCCAAATGGGGAAACACCCACCCGCCCCGGGAAGGGGGGCCCTCTGGGGTCCCCCTGGCTTCTTTCTTGCTTTCAGAGTCAGTGCTGATTTTGGTTTGGATCTGGAGTGTCCCCCAAAAGCCTCATGTGCCTATGGATGTTGTGTATGTTGGGAGGGACAGACCATAGGCCACGTCGACCTGGGAAACCAAAGCGAGAAAGATCTGGGTTAGAATCACAGAGCCAGGCCCGGTGGCAAAGGCCCGTAATTCCAACACTCTGCGAGGCTGAAGCAGGAGAATCTCAAGTTCAAGCCCAGCCCGGGCAACTCTACATCCTTATCTACATCCTGTCTTAAAATCAAAACAACAACAACAAAACTGGGCTAAGGAGGGTGGGGGCCCTGGGGTTGGTCCCCAGTGACACACTTACAAGCACACACACCTTCACTGTGTAACTGTAATCAACAATTAACATCTCTGGGTCTCCATAAATCAGGAGCTATAATACATGATTATTATAAATCAAGTACACAGAATGGTCACTGCAAAGACAATTTTGTGGGTTTTTAAATTTTTTCTTTTCTTTTACCAGCCCCCTAGGTTTTGCATTCAGATAGACTGAAAGGTGCAGGACACAAAGGAAAAATGCTTTGGTCTGAAAGACCTATAGGTATTTGAGGAGGAAGGTTAGAGTGGAGGAACTGGAGTGTCGCTGTCCCCACCCGAAGATGCAGCCCTTTCTTGCTAAGAATTCTGGTTCTCAGGCCTTTATGAGCATCTGGAACGGGAGCCAGAGAGGTTGCTTAGCTTGGGATTCCCCAGGACTCCTCCCCATGGGGGTCGGTGAGTTAGCAGATGCCTTGGAAGGAGGGCCAGCTGGAGGGCACCGAGGCAAGGCTATCTCAGGGCACCAGGGACCTCTAGGAGGCTCTGCAGTGCCTATGGGACACCAGAGGGAAAAGACACAGATCTGGGTGCCCTGCCCCAGGGAGGGACTAGGTGGGGTCTTGTCCTCCCCTGTAGAGACTTACACGGGCAAGCACTGCTCACAGATTTAAGCAAAGGAAAGGATATTTGGTGACATGCTAGGCCGGCATCCAGGCAGCACCTGATTACTCCTTTTGTGCCCAGATGCTCTGAAGAAATCATCTCCTGCTTAGTAGTCCCAGAGACCGTGGTTGTCCCTGGAGACCTCCCTCCTGCCTAGAAAGGTGGGTGTTGTTTGTTTGGGATTGTGTGTGTGTGTGTGTGTGTGTGTGTGTTGGTACCAGGGATCAAGTCCAGGCCTTCACACTGAACTAACTCCCCTGCCCATTTTTATTTTTTATCATGACACAGGGTCTAACCAAGTTGCCCAGGCTGGGCTCTTAGCTGCAATCCTCCTGTCTCAGCCTCCCAAAGTGCTGGGCGACTTGTGTACCACCACGCTGGCTTCTGCCTTAATGCCGACTTCATACTCATCCCATCTTGTGGGCAGGAGCTGGCCTTCTCAACCTGTCCCGAGTCTTTTATTTCTCTGTCTAAGAAAGTAAGGTGTCTGATTTACTAAAGTTTGAGAATTAAACCTTGGGTCTCTTGTTCGGTATATAAATCACAGGGTAGATTCGCGGTACTGGTTATGGTTAATTCGGCTGTTCAGAACACACATGCCCAGTTCTTTCCAGGGAGGAGGTAGGCACAGCGACTTGTGCCTGTTACAGCGTATAGTTCAGATACACCGTGCGGACGTCATTTAGTTGAGATGGTTTTTAATCGATCGCTTTATTTCAGGCGTGTGTACGAGAGAGAAAGGGGTTCTGAGGAGACAGGGAGAAAGGGCCGGAGAAAGGCAGGAGTCGCGGCGTGAAGAAAAGAGGCCGGAGAAGAGGAGTTGGGGGCTGAGAGGGCTCCGGAGCCCTTCGCCCCGCGGCGCGCGGGGTTCAGCACCGCGGACAGCTCCCGCCTTTGTCTGGATCCGCCTCTCTCGAGCCGGGCACCCGCGGCGGCACCCGGGCGGGCCTCCCGTCTTCGCCCGCATCCTCCGAACCAGGCGTCTCGGGGGTCCGATTTTACGCGCCTTCTGCGCACACGGTATTGGGGTGGGCGTTGGGACCGGGGGAGGAGTGTGTCCGCGCTGAGTCCAGATTGGATTTAAAATTCGTCTTAGGGTCACTGCCCGAGGCCCCCGCCACCCACGATCTACGCCTAGACAACGCGTCTCCTCTGAAAATAAGCAGGACACATACACGCAAACCAACCAAAAACAAAGAGACGGGGTTGGGGATGGCTCTGCCGGTAGCGTCCGACCTGTGGGCCTGCAAAGGTGCCCCCACCTGCGGGGTTCACCCACAGGCCCGCAATCTCAACCCAGGGAAAAAAAAAAACCCAGCACGCAGCGAAGCCAGAAAAGATAAGAATGCATTTCTCCCAATGCAACCTCTGGCAAAGGAAACACGACGAACGTGTTTCCAGCCCCACCACCGGCGTGTCCCCCCCCCACGCCACGCGGCCACCGCCCCTTCTCCCTCGGCCCAGGGAAGCACCTGCCTCTGTGCCGCCGCTCAAAATATTGTTTTCCTGGGTCCTTTCGCAGGATTCAAGATAAAAGGGAATTTCTGCTGGTGTTCTGCTGGCTTCCCCAGGGGGTGGAAAGCGCCCGGCTCGGGAAATGCCTCTCTAGATCCCCCCCCCCCCACACACACACACACACGCACGCACACACCCTCTAGCCCCAGGTCAATAAAGTTCTGCGCCTCCACGGAGGTTTTGTTTCCAGAAAAGTAGGCCAACCCAGGGAGGATCGCTCCCTCCCGCCATTCCTTCCCGGGGGCAGGGACATACCCGGGAAGTTTTCAGGATAAATCTCCCACCACCAGGAGGTCAGTGTCCCGAGGGAAGAAGACATCCTGGGCCGGCTCCCTACCGCGGGGCGGGGGCCCCCACCGGGACATGGGGGTGGGCGCGGGAGGGCCGCAGCCTACCAGCCAGCCGAGGGACGCCCCCCATCCCCAGGCCGCGGCGGCTTGATCGGTATCCGCTTCTAAAACATGCTGCCACCCCCCCCCACACACACACACACACGCTTGGGAAAGAGAGAGACCCCCGCGCCCCGCGCCCCGCCCAGCAGAAGGGCGCGCGGCGGGGTAAATACGCTCGCCCGGGGAGGCGGGACCTGGGGTCGCCGGCCCGGCCCCGCCCGGGACCCCCCGCCGGGGGCGCCCGAGGGGGCGGGCGCGGGGTGCGCCCGGGCTGTCGCGTAGAGCGACCGCCCTTTCCCATGCAGATTCTCCTTTTAACACCTTCTAAACAAAGGCTAATGAGGTCACTGCTTTTCTCTATCAACACACAATCATTAGCGAGCGAGAAATACACACGCGCGCGTGCGCACACACACATACACACACTCACACACACACCCTCTCGGAGCTCCGGCTGCCAAAGTCGGGCGAATTGTAAAGGAACCCACATTAGGCTAACATAAAGGAAGGGGGAGAGGGGGAGGGGCCGGAGAGGGCGGCGGGAGGGGTCGGGGTGGGCGGGGGGCGAGTGAGCGAGGGAGGGGGGGTGCCATCAAAACCGGGAAAGGAAAAAAAGGCCAAGAGAAAAAGCTCAAGATGACTCGAAGGGGCACTGGCTGGTCACAGACAGCGCGGGAAAGTCGGGGACCCCCATTCTGGAGGTTGGGGGACCCCGGTGAGCTCTCCTCTGTGACCCTCTGAGACTCCTGGGAGCGGCTGGCGTCCTCTCACCGCTTAGGGAGAGCCCTGTGGTGGCCCATAGGCTCAGATGCACCCCACAGAGTGAGAGGTAGTGACGGCAGCCTGGCCCGCACCGCCCGGCCACGCTCCCAGCCCCCCAAACCCCGGCCAGACCCGCCCCAGCCAGACCCGCAGCCCCTGCGTCTGGAGCCTGTGCTCTGCCCGCGTGGGAGAAGCCAGACCCGCTCTGGGTGCAGTGTTGTTGGGTGCTGGGGGCTCTTTCCCAAGTTGGGGACCGGCTAGCACCTTCCCGCCGTCCCTCCAGGCCCACCCTGGGCGGGGAAGGAGAGGCAGGGACAGGCAGCACCCATCTGGCCACGGCTGGTCCCGGAAGCCGCCGGGACAGGGACCTCAGAGCTGGGCGCCCACAAAAGCCGGACACTCGGGCCCTGTGGCGGGGTGGGGATGCGGGGACTGGAGACACGGTGTCCCCACAACCCAGCTCGGAGGGTGAAGCCCCGGCCCAATCCCTCTGGCCCAGCAGCGCTTTTAAAGCTCCAGCCCGGCCGCTGGACCGGCGTTGAATTTGGGCGCCAGGAGGCAGAGACCTGGGCAGAGGAGCGCTGAGGCAGGGGCGCCCTTTGCGGGACTCATAACCGCGCCCCGCTGCTCTCCCAAGAAAGGCCAGAGGAGAGGCTAGGGGGCGCGGGAAGGGGGAGAGGGGAGCGGAGGGGCGCCCTGCCTTTCTGATTGAGCGTCCCGGGTCGGGCCCGCCCGGCTAACATGACCGTTCATTAAGCCGTGCGCCCCGCGCCCTGCGGAGACGTTCCGGAGAGCGAGCGGCCCGAGGTGGAGCCGCGTAGGCCTCGCCTCCCGGGGTACGGATCCGCTCCCCGCCAGGGCTCGGGGCCACCGCGGACCGCCCGGCCCCTCCCGCCTCACCCTCACGGTCGCCCCGGCCGTCCCAGCCCCACCCCGGCATCCCCGGGACCGCGCGCCCCAAACCAATTGGAGGTACCCGGCGCGGGGGTCCAAACCCGGGACCGGAGCGCGGGCAGCGGGGCTCCGGGGTCGCCTCCAGGGAGACCGCCCCTGCACGGGGGCCGCGTCGTCTCCGCGGCAGGCCCCGCGCGGCAGGACGCTGAGTGGGCGCGCGGCGCGGCCTCTATTTACACCCAAAACAAAATAATTACACTTTTGTCGGAGAGAGAAAGCCAGTGATTAGGCGCGGGCTCTGTGCGGCAAAACAGTTTCTCAGTGGTACACCAGTATAATTTTTCACGGCTGGCTGAAATCAAAGAGGGGAGGTAATGAATCCGGCGAGCAATTTAAATTTACAATTTGTAACGCCGCCGCCGCTGTCGCCGCCAACGCGCGGACCCGGCCGAGAGCGCAGCTCCGGGGCGCTCGCTGCGTTTGTTTAATGTTAACGCCGCGCGGGCTGCGGATGGGGGGGCCGGGGTGGCGCGCGGGGGGCGGGGGCGGGGGCGCGATCCCGGGTCCCCCCCTGCGTCCGCCGGCCCCCGGCGCGCGCACAATCCCCAGCACCGGCCACTCCGGGCCGCGCCACCGGGCAGGGGCCCCTTCCGAGGGACAGGGCAAGCGCGGGTCGCCCCGGGGAACTCCTGTCCTCTCGCGCTTCGGTGTCCCCCAGGCTGATCTCCCGGCGAGAAGCCGCGAGGGGCAGATGACACTTCGTCTTCGCTCCGCGGGACGGGGACAGGCCCCACGCCGGCCGGCCGCGCCCCGGGTCCCCGCTATCCCCGCGCTGGCGTGCCTGGCGACTCCCTCTCCGGGCGGGTGCGGCGCCTCCTCGCCGGTAATTAATTACCGAACTCAAGGGAGAATATGCAAACCGCGTATTACTAACTCTACGGGGCTTAAGTGATTGGAAACAGATTATTATCGTGTTTGTCTTTTCTGTGTGTTACTTATCCGGCCGCCGTCTGTCGAGGTGTAAGGCTAAGGCGCTCCACTCCGGGAGGAAGATTTTTATACAGGAAATTCCATCAACATCTCAGGTGAGCGACGCTGGATCTCCATGCCTTATCCTGTGAAGACACAAGCGCTTTATTAGTTACATATAGGAGCGGATTTCGCTGCCCGGCCGCCATCTGTGAGCGCTGCTGGGGCGGGACACGCGCTAATAGTGGGCCTATGGGTACCCCAAAAGTGGGTTTGTGGGCTGCGGGAACTGGGGCTGGATTGAGCAGAGGGTGAGTCCCCCCAGGTGACCCGGGAGCTGCAGGAGGTGGGAGGTCAGGCCAGGGCTCTGGAAGCAGAACCCCGAGATTTCAGCCCCTAGCCCACCGACCCCCAGAAGGGGGAAACACAGAGGCCACTCTCCGGTTCCTTTCTCTCTCTCTTCTGTCCTTTCTCTTATGCGGCACTGGCAATGCACCCAGGCCCTTCACCCCCTGCCCATTTTTAGTTTTGATTGTGAAATAGGGAAATTTTTGTTAAGTGAACCAGGCGAGGCTCGAACTCGTGTTCCTGCTGCCTCAGCCTCCCCGGGCGCTGGGTTCATCTCGCGCCTTCGCCACCCAGTCCGGCTTCCTCCCTTTGGTATTCCCGTCTTCCCTGGCCTGGCACCGCAGCCGCCCAGTACACCAGCATTTAAGAGAGAAGAGGGAGGGTGGGTTTGAGAGTCCGACGGAGCTGGGTGCACTGGCCGGGGCGGCGGGAGGACGGAGACCAGGCTGCCGAGCTGCCGTTCCTGGCATCCGGTGGGGTCGTGCGCCTAGCCGGGAGCTGCAGAGACCACCGCAGAGGGACTCGATGGGGCGCAGCTCTCCCAGCAAGGTGCACACTGGGCCGCGTCACCCCGCAGTGGCAAGTCAGATGCTGGAAATCCCGGAGGAGGGAAAGGCAGAGGAAAAAAAACAAAAAGAGAATTCCAGAAAGAAAAGAGGGAGGGAGGGAGGGAGAGAGGGAAGGAGGGAGAACAAATGCTGAGCTGAAGAGAGAAAGGGAGATGGAACGCGAGGAGGTGAGCGGGAGCAGGAGGCCGGGAACCCTCAGACAAAGACCAGCCCAGCACCGTCGCACTGACAGCCGCCGCCGGCGCCCCTGCCTTACTCTTCCCTCCATTCTGGTTCTGTATCTCTTCCCTTTCTGAGCTCCAGAACAATCCACTTCCCCAAGACAGGTGGGCAGGCTAGGTGCTCCCCAATGTGTGTCCCCTCGACCCCACAGGAGACCAAGTAAGACCAGCCAGGCTTGTCCCTGGCAGGGCCCCTGGCTATGGCTGGCCTCACCCCTGTGCCACAGAGATACCTGTCCCCAGCCAAGCTGGAGGGCCAGGTGGCAAAGTGAGGAGGAGAGCCCCAGGTGGGGCTTCTCTTCCGGAGGCCCAGCTGAGTGGGGGATGATGGGTTCATGCCTCACCAGGCACGAGCGCCCCTCAATTCCCTGTCCCCAGCAAGATTACCACCCGCCCAACTCTGTAGGGCATGGTGCTAGGCCTCAAGAGCAGCCAGGGGACAAGTGAGCATCTGTGTCCCAACAGAGGCACCCACAAATCTTGCTTCCCCAATTCACCGCTAGACAGGCAGGCACAAGTCCCAATATAGAAATACTCCCCCAAACTCACGGGAGTCACAGAAACAAAAATCTACTGTCGGAACAAACGTAGTGCCAGCACCCAAACGCACAGCTATAAAATTTTGCAGGTGTTCACAAACACGTCCAACCCGGTTCTGTACCTGCAGAGAGAGAAGTGCGCGCATGCACACACACACACACACACACACACACACACACACACACACACACACACACACAGCTACACACCGACATACACCTCCAGATTTCAAAGCAGACCTTCACATCAATGTGAGCACACACATTCACAATCTTGCCCACTCCACACGTGAACCGCCTGGCCTTCATGCTACCTCCAAACACACAAGTACAAAGTAACAAAACTTAAAATGCACGCACGAATGCACACACAGCAGGATCGTGCACTGTTATAAACGTGTAAACACGCACAAAAATCCACGTACCGAAATGCACTCTCTCAAAATTGATCGCTAACACGCGAGTAACCGGCGAAATGCTGCAGTTTTCAAGCAGCTGGCAAACTCGGTAAATACACCCAAACAAGCATTGGCAGCCAAGCCTTGGCACGGGCCTCCAGCCCTCGGGCCCAGGTCCCTCCCCGGGAGCAGAGCGAACACTCGGGCTGCACTTTTCCGGAGCAAGTGCAGCAGTCGCGCTTGTCCCTAGGAAAGCAGGCCCGGTGTTTTCCCTCCCCTCCGGGAGCACACACTCCCGCCCCACACACTCGTGGGCGCCCCCACGCCCCACAACCTCGGCGGCGCCCGGTCCAGCCCACAGCACACTTTCGCGGCCCCTTCTGCGCCCCGGGAGGGACCGAACTTACAGCGGTCACCCCGCGCCCTGGCAGTCGCCAGCAGCCTCCGCGCCGAGCCCTGGGATCTTTGAGCCCCAGTCTCCCCAGCTTTCCCGACTGCGCCACGCGCGTAGGCCCCAAACTTGCGAGGGCAGGACCAGATCGATGGCACCCCCCTCAGCCTGGGCCTAGCCCGGGGCCTGCAGCCAGGCCTGGCGGGGAAGCAACCCTACCCGCCGCGTGGCCTTTACTCTATCCGTGAGAACGCGCCGGCTCCGAGACGCGCGCTGTTGCCGCTCCGAGGCTCCTGCCCCTGGGGCGCCGGGCTGCGGAACCTCACCTTTTGGGGGGCTGGGCCGTTCAGACCAAGGCCGATTCCTGGTCTTGGGCAACTTCTCTGCAAGTTCCGTGAACGCAGAGGGAGCGGGTCCTCCCCCCCCCCACTAGGCCTCGGAATCCCGGTCCCCCAAATATTTGCCAAGACCGAAAAAGAGACGCGGTTTCCGGATCGCGAGTCCCCGCCCTGAACCCCAAACTGGACGGTAAATACTCACTCCGCCTCCGGACCAGGCACAAGCTAATACTCCACAATACGGGTGCCTTGTTTTTTTTGCTCTGTCCGGACCGCAACGCTGTAGCCAATTTAGATATGCTATAAATTTAAGAGGTTGCCATGGCCACGGCGCGCCCATTGGCCGCCAGGCCCCCTACGTGCCGCGCCACGTCACCAAATCTGAATAAGGTTGCGCGAATTAGGCGGCGGCCAGACAAAGATGAGGATCGGGACCGCTTGAAAGTGGGGGGAAAGTGCCGGCGCCTCCGCCACCGGGGAAAGCCGCGCCGAGAACGGCGGCCACCGGAGCCACCTGGGGGAGCCGGCGCCGGGGCGCGCGAGCCGGGGCATGAGGCTGTGAGCGCCGCCGACCCCACCCCGGGCCATATCGCTCCCGAGGACTCGATCGGCGGAGTCGTGGTCCGGCCCGGACGCGCCCGGCGGCCGAGGAGGAAGCGGGGAGCGGCGAGCGAGCGGCGGGGCCGGCGGCCCGAGGGCCCGGGAGGGCCGGCGGGAGGGCGCGGCGGCCGCAGCCGCCCGGGCGCGCCGACATGATGGTGCACTGTGCCGGCTGCGAGCGGCCCATCCTCGACCGCTTCCTGCTGAACGTGCTGGACCGCGCGTGGCACATCAAATGCGTCCAGTGCTGCGAGTGCAAGACCAACCTCTCGGAGAAGTGCTTCTCGCGCGAGGGCAAGCTCTATTGCAAAAATGACTTCTTCAGGTAGGAGGCCCCGCCGGGCCCGCGCCCCAGGGCGCCCCGGCGGCGTCGCTGGGAGCGGGCAGCATTCCTCCCTTCTCCGGCCCGGAGAGCACCCGAGCTTGGGGGCGCGGAGGGGAAGGGGCGCTGCGGGGCCGCCTCCCCTGCCCTTTCTGGACACTCAGAGGAAGGGACCGCGGGCAAACTTGTTCCCCAGCCTGTCTGTGCCGCTGGCCCAGGACCCTGGTCTCGAGCCCTCCGTGGAGGGAGGCAGGATTTTCCCTGGATTTCCGGGCGCCTCCGAATGCCTGAGCCCAGGGGGTGTCCCTCCATACAATCAGAAACTTCCCAGCTGCAGAGGGGCCAGGGCTAGGAAGGGGTCCCCTGGCTTTAGGGCACAGGAACCTTCTTCCCCTTCCCCCACCCCAAAACCTTAAGCATTCCTCTCCCGTGTTGAAAGCCCAAAGGAAACGCAGCCAGGCGAAATAGGCCCTGTGGGGTCTAACCTGGGCTGCCCACCCGCCCTCCGGCGGCCAGTGGGTTCGGGCTCTCAGGCAGGCCAGGCTAGATTGCCGCTCCGGGCCGGACTCATTTTCCCCAGCTGAGAAGTGCTGAGGTACAGCCTGGAAGCCTGGGGGGTTTTCAGCAGCAGGCACCCACAGCCAGCTTGGGGGGTGCAAATTCTGGGTGCCGAGGGAAGGAAGGGCGCTAGATCCACAGAGAACCGGCCCTAGTTGCCTAGCACCAGGGAATCTGAATAGGAGTCCCTGTCAGCCCTGTAAACTCCCCCGGCCCGAAGGCCCGACGCCCCTAATGTGGTGGCACTTGCAAACCACCTAATGATTTTTGATAAGGCGCATATGGCCAATTATGCTGCCGGATAAGGCCAAAAGTGACTTATGGCTTCTAATGCCCTCACTACATCAATGTCACCTAAATTCCCCTGTTTAGAGACATGGGTGTGAGCAGACAAGGGGGTGCCCAGAGTCCTGAGCCCTCTTCCTTCCCCTCTTGGGGGTATGCACGCCCATCCTGGGGGAGCTTGCCTTCTCCGGGGCCTGAGGAAGAAAAAGGGGCCTTGAGCGATCCCGTGGCCTGGCCACAGGTATGGGGATTGCCTTCTGCCATCTCCTGCTGCCTGCCGGGGCCTGACTGGGGGCCGGAGGGGACCAGCTCAGTCCCTGCTTTCCAGGTCTACCCCCGTGGAGGGCCACTGTCCACAGCTCCTCTCTGAGTCCAGCAGGTCCAGCCAGCGGTGGGGTCTGGAAAGGCCCCTACTCATTGCTGGGCTCGGTGGAAGGTTCCCTCCACGCTCAAGCCCGGCCCGGCGGCGAGGGGCTCCCCGCCCCCACTGCTGGGACCAACCAGTCTGGCTGCCCGGCCCTGGAAGCAAAAGCAAAAAGTGGCCCAACCCGGGCTGCCTGGCCTTAATCTCCCCTCCTCTGACCCCTGAGAGGACTGAGGAGCCGTCAGAGCCGATCTGGCCAGGATGGGGGCCTGGGGAGGCATCTTGGGGTGCCCTAAGCACCCTCGCTCTCCCCTTTGTGGCCCAGTAGAGTACAAAGCGACCCTCTAGAAGCCGGGCAGTCTGGGATCCAAGAATAGACATTTGTGACTCTGGTCACCCAGGGCAGAATTCGTGTTCTCTTTGACAGATGGGGCCCTGGAGGCTCCTCAGAAGCCAGGGTGAGAGTGACAAGGGTCTGGGTGGAGAGAATTGGACTCGGGGCCCGCCCCACGGTGACAGCCGCCTTGTGCCCGCAGGCGCTTCGGCACTAAGTGCGCGGGCTGCGCGCAGGGCATCTCGCCCAGCGACCTGGTGCGCAAGGCCCGGAGCAAAGTCTTTCACCTGAACTGCTTCACCTGCATGGTGTGCAACAAGCAGCTGTCCACGGGCGAGGAGCTGTACGTCATCGACGAGAACAAGTTCGTGTGCAAGGACGACTACCTGAGCTCGCCCAGCCTCAAGGAGGGCAGCCTCAACTCGGGTACGCAGGCCTCGGTACTGCCCTCGCCCGCCCGGCGCTGTCGGCTTGGGGCCGGTGCTCCTGCTGCTAGGCGTGGAGCCCTGCGCCCAGAGCACCGACCAGGCCCGAGGAGGGCATTGGAGGGTGGGAGGAGAGGGCTTGTGGGGCATTAGGAGCCCGTAACCGGGCCAACTTAGCAGCCCTGGCGCACTCTGCTTCCTCCCCAATTCAGAACCACACGGTTCGCCCTCCCCGGTGTGGGAGGTTCTGGTGATTTCTAGGGGCACTGGGGTTTGGAGGAAGAAGAGAAGGGAGAGGAAGGTGGGAGGGGACATCTGTGCCCTTCCCTGTCCCCTCTCCAAAAAGGCGGTCCTCCAGAGGACCTGCCACCCCCGCGAACCAGGCTCCAAAGGCCTGGCCCGGCCCGGGAGAGTGGGCGGGTGCCGAGTCCCCGGGGAGACGCCGCCGCAGGTTCGGCCAGCTGGAACCTGGGCGCCTCGGGTCGCCGCCAACGTCGCTGTTCCTCCCAATCCGTCCGCCCCGCAGTGTCATCCTGTACGGACCGCAGCTTGTCCCCAGACCTCCAGGACCCCCTGCAGGACGACCCCAAGGAGACGGACAACTCGACGTCGTCAGACAAGGAGACCGCCAACAACGAGAACGAGGAACAGAACTCGGGCACCAAGCGGCGCGGCCCGCGCACCACCATCAAGGCCAAGCAGCTGGAGACTCTCAAGGCCGCCTTCGCCGCCACCCCCAAGCCCACGCGCCACATCCGCGAGCAGCTGGCGCAGGAGACCGGCCTCAACATGCGGGTCATTCAGGTGCGGCGGGGCGCGAGACGCCTTTCCCTCCCGGGGTTGGAGCCGGAGCCGCCTCGCGAGGGCAGGGACAGAGGGACAGTCCAGTCCCCCCCGCCGTGCGGTGTTCCCGGCGGTGCGACAGTGGGCAGGGCCGCTGCACCTCTCCAATTCCGCTTCCTGCTCTGTTCAGGGAAGGCCTGAGGCCTCTCTGGGGTCCAGGATCCTCTTTTTTTCCAAGCAGAGAAAGGCGATGCTCGTTTGCCTTTGCGCGCAGCCAGCCGGCCGAGCCCCGCAGGCTGCAGAGCCGGGGCCAGAGTCTTGCCGGGCGGAAGGCTTTTATGAAGCCGTCAGGCCGCGGACAAGCCGAGAACTAGGAAGCCCAGGCCTTTATGAGTCGCCCCACGGGTCCGAGAAATCCTTCACCCTTGGCTGGTTCGCCGAGGCCCCTAATCCGGCCCGGCCTCCTCCGCCTCTGGGGAGGCCCAGGGCGCCAGAGGCGCTAGGACCCAGCAGGAGCAGCCCGGGCAGGAAACGGGGTGGGGGGCGCCCCGACCCCGAGCTCACAAAGCCCCCGCCTTGGCCCCAGGTGTGGTTTCAAAACCGCCGGTCCAAGGAGCGCCGGATGAAACAGCTGAGCGCGCTGGGCGCGCGGAGACACGCCTTCTTCCGGAGTCCGCGGCGCATGCGTCCGCTGGGCGGCCGCTTGGACGAGTCGGAGATGTTGGGGTCCACCCCGTACACCTACTACGGAGGTAAGGGCCCCCCGAGACGCGCGCCGCTCCGGGGCCGAGCGCTCAGCGGTCCCGGCCTGCGCGTGCTGTGGGCCTCTCGCCACGCGCGGTGTACGCAACCCAGGACGGGCACATGCTCCCGGACACCTCCCAGACACAAAAGCCGACACACGCTCCCCCCCACTCCCAACGAGGGAAGCACCAAGCCCGGGGGCACGGGCGCACGCACAGCCTTGCCTTCCGAGACACACGATACCATACGACCGCAGCAGCACGCTGCACCCCCCCCCCCACCCCCACCGGGACACACCCAGAGGGAGACTCCGGGCATCCGCGGCCCAGCGAGCCAGCAGGCACCTGCCCTCACCGGCTGCCCGGCTGTCCGGTGTGCGCCTGGTACTTGTGACAGCTGGCGGGAATCCTGACCGGGCTCGCTCCAGACTGTCTGCCTGTCCGCCCAAAAGCCAGGGCCGCCCAGGCACACCCGGCAGTGCCAGGCGGGCGAGACCCTCCTGGCCCGCGTCTCCTGCCTCCTACGTTCCCAGGTTCACCCGCCACCTCTAGGTCTGCAGAGCTGGTGGCCCGAGTTTGCCAAAGGGGAATTCCCAAGTGGGTCACCAGCGCTCCCTTCCGATCCCCGGCTCCTCCCTTTCATCCCTCCCTTAAGGCCCTGCCCGTATCGGCGACCCACCGCGGCTCCCTGGCCGGGTGGTGACCTGCCCCATCTCTACCGTCTCCTACCCGCAGCCCCGAGCCCGAGGAAACACCTCTACTCCCCTTTGATTTCCCGGCTCGGGCCTGGGGGTGGCACTGCCAGGAGTTGCCTAACCTGCCTCTGAACCGCGCTGAGCGTCCCCCGGGGGCTTCCGAGCGGCTCTGCCGCGGGCTGGGGAAGGCAGAGGAACCCAGATCGCGAGGGGCCTTCTTCCCTTTAAAAGTGGCTGCTGGCACGACGCGGGAGGGAGCCAGGTGCCCAGACAGACCCAGGAGGCTGCATCCAGGCCCCTGGAAGTGGCAGGCAAAAAGGGACCGCGCTCTCCGCCTCGGCCGCCGCAGGGCTCAGGGTGGAGAGTCTCCGGGGATCGGTCCGGTGCGCCGGGCTGGGGGGCGGAGGCGCGTCCCCAGGTCCCCCTCACCCGCTCCGTCACCTGCCTCGGTCTCCATCCCCACTCAATCTAAGCCCCACGCGGGGAGGCGGTGGGCGGGGATCCGGCCGGGATTTTTCCCCGCCTGAGTGATTAACCGAGGTTTCCCGGAGGACCGCGGGGCCTGGCACCCAGCCGGCCGCCCACCGCCCTGCGCGGGAGGGAGCAGGGACACCCTGGTCCCCGGTCCCCCGGCTTGGGGTGAGGGGCTCCCCAGTGCCCAGCAAGGCAACCCCACCTATTCCGCGCTGGGAGATCCCCGCAGGGGCGGCGGCCCAGGGCTAGAAAGGGGCCGGGCGGCGGGGCAGCGGCCCCCCGTGGGAGCGGGGACAAAGCTCCAGCTGCGGCTTTTGTGCCCCTTTCAGACGGCGTTTGTTCCAATTACCTCCGGCCCGGCCGCCATATGGGCGGTGCGCAAGGCGCCGGGCCGCAGCCTCCGCCGGCTCGCCGGCTCGCGGGGCCCCAAATGCCCCTCTCAAGCTCCCCCTGCATTTTGGGGAATAGAATTCATAGATTTTTTTTTTTTTAAAGAAAAGGAATTATCAATCGTTTGTGGCTATGGCCTAACCTGTCCCTAAATCACCACCAGACTCTGGGCTCGGCGTGTCCCCGCCCCAGCTTGGACAGATTTTAGGGTTCAAGGAGGAAAAGTGGTGGCTGGGGAAGAAGGGGCGTCGGGAACTCGTTCCCGAGAGCCCAGGGCTCCGCGGGGGCGGCGGGTCTGCACCGGAGGCCTGGTTTTCCCACCGCTCAAAGCGGGTTCTTGTCGAGTGGGGTCCTCCGCCCCGTCCTTGAGGGGCTGACCGGGCAGGGGAGTGGAGGGGGACAGCTTGTTGCACAGGCCTGGGGCGGGGCCGTGGAACGCCTCAAAAGGGCGACTCTGGAGCAGTTTGGTGAGGCCGGTGCATGTGTGAGCTGGACACCCCACTCCGAGCTGGCGAGGAAACCGGCTTCTCAGAAGGGTTCAGTGTGCCCCAATATTTTGGAACCTGGGTATCCTGGGTATCCTGGCGAACCCGCGCCCCGGCCACCCACGGGTGCTCGTGCCCGCGGCGGGGTCGCGCGCTCCGGGCCACACCCGCAGCCTCCGTGGGTCGCGCGCCCGGCTCCTTCTTGGTCCCACAGGCCTGGGTCCCCAGCGGCTCCCGCATCTCGATTCGGCCGCCAGCGGGGTCGATCCGGGTCTCTGGGCGCCAAGTTCTTCTTTTTCTCGCTCCCAAGTCTCTTGTCCCGCCCGCGCGGCCCCCGCTTCTTTCTGCATCTCCTCATCTCGGTTTTCCGCCGCCTGCGACGTCCGAGACGGTGGCGGCTCTGGGTCCCTTCCCGGCCCCTCTTCGCCGGTCTGTCCGCCTCTCTCTCTCTCTCTCTCTCTCTCTCTCTCTCTCTCTCTCTCTCTCTCTCTCCCCCTCTCTCTTCCCCCCTCTCTCTCCCTGTCCGTCTCTGTCGCTCATGATCGCGGGGTCGCCGGAATCCTTCGCCCCCTACCCCGCCGCTGTCCCTCCCGCCCCGGGGTCCCACCGTGAGGCCGGCGGTCGCGACCCTTCGGTGTCCCCGCCCCGGGCCGGTGGCGCTGCCCGGCTCTCCGCTCCCGGGCGCCCGCGGGTCTCTGGCCTCGGGGGGCCCACGCGTGCCCGTGGCGGCCGCTCACGCCGTGTCCCCCGTCCCCCCGCAGACTACCAAGGCGACTACTACGCGCCCGGAGGCAACTACGACTTCTTCGCGCACGGGCCGCCGTCGCAGGCGCAGTCGCCGGCCGAGCCCGGCTTCCTGGCCGCCGCGGGGCCCGGCTCGACGCCGCTGGGCGCGCTGGAGCCGCCGCCGCTCGCGGGCCCGCACGCGGCCGACAACCCCCGATTCACCGACATGATCTCGCACCCGGACACGCCGAGCCCCGAGCCGGGGCTGCCCGGCGCGCTGCACCCGA
The DNA here is from genome assembly GCA_004027205.1 of Ctenodactylus gundi. Taxonomy (NCBI): domain Eukaryota; kingdom Metazoa; phylum Chordata; class Mammalia; order Rodentia; family Ctenodactylidae; genus Ctenodactylus; species Ctenodactylus gundi. Next base: position 251,466 of record PVKB01000988.1, read on the forward strand.
TGCCCGGCGAGGTGTTCGGCGGCGGCCCCAGCCCGCCCTTCCCCGTGGGCGGCGCGGGCGGCTACGGCGCGGCCCTGTCGCACGCCAACCCCGAGCTCAACGAGGCGGCCGTGTGGTAAGCGCGCCGGGCCGGACGAGACCGGGGACCTCCCTCGGGTCCGCGCCCCACCGGCAGCCCGTCCACGCCCGCGGCCCCCGCCGCCGTCCGTCTGTCCGTCCGGCGGCCGGGAGCAGAGCCGGTATTCCGAAAGGGGGGAAGAGATCCCGGCGCGCTCCTGCTCTCCCCCGGGTCCGCGCCCGCCCGCCACCACCTCCGGGGACGCGAGAGGCCGAGGGCCCCGTCTGCGATCGAGCGGGGTTTTGTCGTCTTATTTCTCGCTCTGTTTTTTCCCACCTTGAAAAGGAAGGATGATGAGAGGGAGGGAGGGGGAAGGCGCAGAGCGAGCCCGGCGGGCGGGGCGGGGGAGGCGGCCATCCCTCCGCCCGCGGCCGGCGCCCCCTGGTGGCCGGTCCCGGGGCTCGCGGGCGCTGGGGACCGGACAGCCCCGGGCCACCTTCCCCCTTCTCCTCCCGGACGTTTGCCAAGGTCCCGGGATCCAGGCCGAGCTCGAACCCGCGCCCACCCTCCCTGCCCTGGGGGCTGGGAGCTGGGCCGGCAGGTCCACAATATTCTACTTTTTTGGAAGTCGAACGCTTCTAGTTTTCCTTATTTTGTATAAAGAAGAAAACAAATAAAGTATGTTTTTGTGTTTACTGTTTTTTTATTTATTGTATTCTAGTTATCAGGGGCTGGACATTTTTATATTTTTAAGAGGTGGGTGGGCAGAGAGCGGGAGGGGACGGCAGGAAAGACTTTACCTACAAAAAGACAAAAACAAAAAAAATCAACTTTTTTTAAAAAGAAAGATTAATAAAAAAAATCTCTTTTCCCTCAGTGCTGTGTCTTTTTTTGTTTGTTTTCTTTTTGTCCCTACCTTAATCATAAAAAATTAAGCCATTCTTGTTCCCGACATAGAAGTAGGTTTCTGGTGACAATGTCTTTGGCCCGTGATCACGAACCACGCTTAGTAGGACCTCAGGCTTTGGTGGTCCCCTGGGGGAACACAGGTGTGCCCCGTCCATAGTGGGCCTGCAGAATGTTTGAGGACTGAATGGACAGGTGACCAGTCAACCCAAAACACCCTAAAAATTGGGGAATGGTGATGACATACGTCCCTAATCACCACTACTGAGGCAGGAGGATCACTTATGTGACCTAGCAAGACTTTGCCGGGCCAGGCGTGGGGGGGTGGTGGCCTGTAGCATAGGGGTGAGCGCCTTTCCCAGAAGCACTTACACAGAGAATTCCAGCTTTATTTCTGTGATGTCCTTATTTCATTCCAGGTGTCCTAAAACAACCCCTCAAAACAAGAGCTCCCGGAAGCAGGTGGGTGACCCACGTGGGGATCATGGGCCAGGCTGGGTGCAGAGCCAAGCTCCGGCGCCACCCCAACCCTGGAGGAGGCTGTCTGGCTCTCCGATTCTAATGCAGGGCGTTGGGGCTCTCAGTTGAGGCAGGACTGACGGCAGGGCTGGGAGAGCTTCGGGGGTGGGACGGTGCCACTTCCAGGCCTATTCTGCTCCGGGCCTCAGTTTCCCTTGTGGCAAACGTGGGCGTGGAGAGAGCGCATTCTGTCTTCCTTGCCAGCTCAGCATGGTAGGGTTCGAAAAACTGATGGGAGAGAGAGAAATAAAGGGGAAGGTGTCCTGCGGTTGGACCCTTGTCACCACGTGTGGGGGGCGGGCAGCTGGCCCCGGCGGGCGAGGTGGGGTGGGCAGGAGCCCCTTCTCCGCGCACTGTGGCCGCCACAGGAGACTGCAACATGCCTCGGTTTTTTTTTTTCCTTAGCGACCATTCGTCTTGCTCGTGGTGGAAATTTTAGAAATTTCAGATAAACAAAGGGAAGAAAATGTCATCATTCGAGGTGACAAGCCTCGTGATGGATTTTTTTTCCAGACTTTTTTCTTTCTTTTCTCTTTGAAACTGGAGACTGTATTCCGGGCACACCGAGTGGCCACCTGCTTGGGCTTGGTCCGCAGCACCTACCAGGGACGGGGTGGATCACGCAGGAAGCTGCGTCCCAGCCCAGGCTGTGGCCAGCATCCCTACAGCGGGTGAGCCAGCTCTAGTCTGGTTTCTGCTGTTTTCTTTCCGGACAATCCTACTGTTCCACATTAGGGTTTGGTCCCGGCTTCCTACCACTCGCAACCTCGCTGGAATAAATACCTTTGTCCCCAGCCGTGCAGGTCAGGGATTTGCCCAAGGTCACGCAGCTGGGGTGTGCCTGGCAGGATTCCGTCCCCCCAGGGCGTGGGGGAGTGCTTGGGTTTCTGCTCCACCCACGCAGGAGCCCTGGGTTCTATAGGCCAAGACAGACGCTGCCAGGTGGCTGGGTCCATCTCCCAGGGCCCCTGTGCGCCCCCTAGGCGCGTGTGGACTTCGTGCAGGGGCTCAGCTAGGACTTCCACTAGGGCTGGGCTGGGAGTGAGGTGTCACCCCTCATTGAACCCCAAAACAGGCTGTGGCAGGTTGACCGGGCAGAGGAAGAAGGGAAGGGGGAAGGAGAGATGGGGCGACAGGAGGAAGGCTCCCCCAACGCGGACAGCCTCGCTGCCCACGGCTCCGGCCCACCGTGCCCTGCTGCCTCCGGCTGACACCTGGCCTGGAGGTGTCGAGATCCCAAGGGCCAAGGTGAGAACTCACAAAAGGACCATCTCCTGTGCACCCCTTCCCGGGACAGGTGCACACACACATGTACCAGATGTGTGTAGAGCTACACATGTGTGTTTGCCGTGCAAGCACATGTGGATAAACAGAGACCTGTGGGCACACGGGTGCACACACACACTGCGCCCATTGGGCAGTTGCGTACAAACCCCTGCACTCACTTGCCTGTTGACACACGCACACGGCTACACTGATAACTCCTGTAGACACACACAAGCCCACACACCCTGTCTCTGTGCACACACCAAGCACATACCTGCCTTTGGAATGCCCAGCCCTTCAGTCCAGGAGAACGGGAGGTGAAGGGGCACCCGGTATCAGGGGACACTTAGGTAATCCTGTGGGGATCCCTGCAGGGGGGCTCCAGAAGCAGGATGTCCGGAGGGAGCGTTGGGCGGGTGGGACGTGGGAGCCCGAAGAACAGTCTGGCCCGGGGGTGGGGGGTGGAGCCTGTACCAGGTCACTCCTCTGAGCCTCCGTTTTCTCCACAGTGAAATGGGCTCGTATCGTCGTTCCAACCGCAGGTGTGGTGAGGACTGAAGAGAAATCACCCAGCCTGTGGCCAGTGTTCAGGAAGACCGGGCCCTGCATTCTGTCCCCATCACACGTATGCACACATGCATACACACGAGACCATACACAGCCACTCACTCCCCAGCCGGCCTGAGGGGTGCCATGCGCTCCTGTAAGCACCGTTGAACGCCCGAGTGCCTGCTGTGTGCAGGGTCTTGAGCGAACGCCCCACCCAGCCTGTGCCAGGGTCGCTGAACTGCTGCAGCTGCTGGGGACCCTGAGGGAGGCAGTGCCCGAGCAAGGTGACACGTCCCTCAGTCCCCAGTAGTCTCCTCAAAGTGGGAATGGAGGAGGGCGTTTGCTAAAAATGCCAGTGGCCACAGGACCAAGGATGCCCACCCTGGGTCAAGGTCTGCGGAGATCCCGATGCCCCCAAATGTTCCCGACTGGGGCCAGGTGGGGCTTGAGAGCCAGGGGACACAAGCTGCGTGAGGGGGTGGAGCTGGGACATTTGTTCATTTTTATTTTTTGTAGCACTAGGGACCAGGCCCCAGGGCCTTCCTGCCGAGCTACAACGAGCTACGTCCCCAACCCCTATGTCCCCAACCCCCGTTTTTTTATTTTAATGCTAAATTACTTAATCACCCAGCCTGCGCTCACACATGTGTTCTACAGCCTGTGCTATCTCGAGCCCACGACTAGGGCTCAGCTAGTGACCACATGGATGGGTGGGTGGGTGAAATTCTGATGCCGTAAACAAGGACTCTTATGCCAGGCATGGCAGTGCATGCTTGTAACCCCAGCACCCGGGAGGCTGAGGCAGGAGGCTTGCTGTGAGTTCAAGGCCAGCCTGGGCCCCAGAGCATTACTCTGCCTCAAAAAAAGGACGTGGGGGCCTCTGAACGAGAGTATCAAATGCAGGCAAAGGCGTACTGGTAATGACGTCGCTGTGTGGTCTTTAAAGCCAAGCCTGCCCAGAGGGCAAAGGCCGTTATGAACAGCCAAGAGCCCGGGGATCTCCAGCTCGCCTGTGCCCGCCTGGCCACTCTCGCCTCTTTCCTCCCTCATTCATCCACCCACTCATCTCCTATCTCTAAAAAATCTAGGAAGAAAAAAAATGCCCCAAGACACGCAGGTAAGAGGGTCCCCGGGCTGTGGCCGCACACTCCGGCGCCAGGAGGAGGAGGCATCCCGGGCCCCACTGTTCCAGGCTGGAATCCCAGCCCAGCCCTGGCCAGCCCACCCCTGGCGCCCACCCAGCCTGCCTGCTGTCCCGGGGCTCCGCTCCCCTGTCCTGCCATCATGGGGGGGTGTGCCTCGCACCCCACGACAGCTGACCCAGTGCTGAGGACTAATATTTAAAATGCAGAGCGGCTCTGAAGAGCTCCGGCCAGAGCCTCCCGCGCAGGAAAGAGACACCAAGTAGAATAAATTACCGCCAGCCCCAGTGATGAGCGTTCCCATCTCCTGACTGGAATTTTAAGTCTGGCCTCCCTGGTCGCCGCGCAAGGCTGATTTATGGAAACCCGAGCTCCCCTCTGCATATTTCTCCATTCAGCCAAGTGGCCGAGTTTACCCTTCCCACGCCATTAGTGTTATTAACACCTGGGCCACCGATCACGGCAAACGGGCCATTTCCATGATGAACGTGCACCTCGCCCACCAGCCGCCTCTCCGGACCGTGTCACCTCTGCTCGATTCTGCCTGAATTTCACACTGGGGCTCAGGATGGTCCCCACCTGCCCAGCCGGCCCACCCCCACCTCAGCACCTGCGGACGGTTCCAGGGCCTGGGGGGGTGGGGTGGGGATGACGGCCTCAGCCCTACAGGTGCCTGTGACTTTCTGGTAAGGACACGGAAAAGGACAGCGCCGTGGCCCTGGGGATCAAGGTTCCCTGTGGGGGCCAGTTCATCTCCAGCACTTTTCGTTTTGATTTTTGAGACAGAATCTTGCCAGGTTGCTAGGTTGCCCAGGCTAGGGTCCGACTTGTGATGCTCCTGCCTCAGCCTCCCAGAGTGCTGGGCTCACAGGCCTGCACTGCCGTATCTGGTCAATAACACCACTCTTAGCCTTTTCCGGACATAGTCTGGTGACAATCAGTGCCCCCATTGATCAGAGAAAGAAACTGAGGCCCGGTGAGGGAGTGCGAGCAGCTTGCAGTCCCCCAGAGAGTTGGGGGCAGGAGTCAGGGCCACCTGCTCCCTGCTACTCAAAGTGGGGTCCGCAGATCCGCAGCACCACCACCACCACCAGAGAATTGATCAGAAGTGGGGCATTTTGGAACGTCAGAATCATGATCTTTACCATCCCAGGGGATTCTCAAAGGTCCCTTTGTCATTAAGGAGAATCTTGATTTTTGTTTGTTTGTTTTGAGACAGGGTCTCACTCTGCAGTACAGGCTGGCCTCAGACTCATGACAATCCTTCTGTCTCAGCCTCCTGAGCACTGGGATTATAGACACACGCCACCACGTCTGTCCAGCTTACTGAGGAGAACCTTACAGCATAAATTCCTTTTACTCAGAAACAGCTGGGACCCCGACTCAGCAGTCAAGCTGACTCAATGGCAATGGAGTGGGGCCTGGGCTGGTGACGCCTCCTGGGAGCCTCGGGCCACCTCTACTCCCCTCGTGACCCCTCAACCTGCACGGTGAGTGTGTCCTCTCCCCTGGGCTGTGAGCATCTGCGTGGGACTGCATGAACTGAGTTTGGGGACTCAAGCTCTCTGGTCTCAGCTTTGCCACCTATAATAAGGGCACAGTGATACCTCACTTTAAGCGCCATCATTAAGGTTAAATAAGGCCGTGGAGCTGGGCCCGGTAGGGCACATCCATAATTCCAGCACTCTGGGAGGCTGAGGCAGGAGGATTGTGAGTCTGAGTCCGGCCTGGGCATCTTAGTAACTTAGTAATACCCTGTCTCAAAATCCAAAATTTAAAACAAACAAAAAAAGGGGCTGGAGGTAAGCTCTGTGCAAAGACCTTAAGTGCAATCCCCAGTGCTGTAAAATAAACAAGGCAACAGGTGAATTCACTGGTAAGCACCACCACCAGCCAATTACAGAGACTTTGAAGGGAACATTTGGGCTTCAAATCACAACAGGTGCTCTGTTCCTCCGCCTTGCAGGAGAGGAAACAGGCTCGGAGGGACTGAGCCACCTAGCACCAGAGCTGAGGAGCAAAGGCGGGATTTGAATTCAGGTCTTTAAATGTCCACTTTAGCTTGTTATTCCCGACCTTAGAAGGAAACACGCAGGCCCCTTTCCCGTGGACTCCGCTGTGGGCTGGCTTGCCGCAAAAAGGAGAAACTTCGGTATTTGTTCTTTAAACATTTATTCTATTCCTTAGACCTTTTTGGTAGGGGTAGGATTGGTGAAGGTAATCAGTTTTTGGACTTAAGATAAAAAATCGCAGGAAAGTGTGGACTTGACTGTTTATAATTAATGGGGCGGCCTGTAATAGGATCTCCTGCCCGTGGCGCTCCCAGGAAACACCTTTTTACATAAGATATTGCCCACGCTGGAGTGGCAGTGGGGTGATTTATGGGGTTCCTTGCTCCAGAAAGCCTCTCTTGGGGTTGCCCAGCCAGTAGAATTTATCAGGGAGTTTGGAAGCCTAGCGAGGAGGCGGCTCTGACATTTTTCGTGGAGTTTAAAAAGCACAAACACTGGGGAAGGGAGAGGGGCCAGGACGGGGGCTCCCAGCCGGTGACTCGTTGGGGGGGACACGCAGCAGAGGCCAGACTGCTCAGGATGGAGTGGGTGTGGTCTCACACCAGGCCTTCCAGAATCTTCTCCCAGAGGAGAAACTACAGTCACCAGGCCTTCTCTTGTAGAAGCTGGTGCGCCATCCATCCACCTCTGATCCCCTCTGGTCACCCTCTACCATCCTCGGCTAGTCTGTCCCCTCCGCCTTTCCCCTCCAGCCACACTGGCCTCCTGGCACAATGCGACCTCAGGACCTTTGTGTGTCCCCTTCCTTTGGCCCTCCCCCTGCCCTCTCCTTCACTGCCTTCAGAGTTCAGTTCACAGCTTGCCCTGCTAGGGAAGGGCTTCTTTGATCTCCTTGTCCCAACTCAATGTGATCAATTCTAAGACCTCGCTCAGCCTCTCGCGCTGGGTGGCACTCCTTCCCACGGCCCCTCTGCGAGCCTCCTCACAGCAGCTGGCAGGGACTGACACCCAGCCAGCGTGGGCCACCTGGACCCCCAGAACGGGACGGCTCTCTGCAGACCCTGGGGGTCTGCCCAGGCGGGGAGGGGCGGCAGCCACCTCCTGACCCCGTGTGCCTCCCCACCTGGCAACAGCACCCCGTGTGCCCACCCCCACTGGACCCCAAGTGACGACAGAGATGTGGGTCCAGGAGGCAGAGGCGCTGGCCGGGCCCCTCCATAAGAAGCCGTAGGGGGGCTCCGGGCAGGGAGGGGGCCAACCAGGACCCCCACAGGGGTCCCCACGCCTCCAGAGAGGGGCTCAGGAGGGCAGTAAGTGCTACCAGCCGAAATGCCCTGGCTAAAGAAACCACAGGCTGTAGACCCTTAGAAAAGTTAACAGGCCTGAGTTTCAGTTTCTACCCCATGTGAGCCTTGTAAACTCACCTGATTCTCAGAATGTCATTGGTCCCTGTGATCACGCGCTACACCTGCCTCGTGCCCGCTGGAACCGCCCCTTCCCCTACCCCATAAAAACCGCACCTTGCAGCGGCTCGGGGCTCTCGGCACCAATCTACCGCCTTGGTGACGTCTGAGGGCCCGAGCTTGAGCCCGAAATAAAGGCTCTTGGCTCTGCGTGTGTGCTCGGTCTTTGGCGACTGTGCCACCTGGGTATAACACCAGCTTCTGCCACCCTCTGTCCCCGTTGGTGCCTGTGCCTCCTCCCTACTCAGCGGGCCTGGGGCTCCGACCAGGAGGCCTCTGGGACCGTGTTATCTGCACAGGGTCAACAGCCCCTTAAGGCCTTAACAGCGAGCAAACAGCTGACAAAGGCTCAGGACAGGGCAGACACCAGTGGGGCGGGACAGCTGCTTGGGAGACGGGGCACCTGGGCCTGGCATGGGCTGTGCCCTCTCCCGCAGGAGCACGGTGGTGGGGGGGAATTGTTGGCTGAGGGGAGCCCAGGAGCCCTCAGGGACCAGGCCACCCTGGCCCAGGGCTTGAAAGCTCTATGTGACAGGGAAGGGGAGGGGATTAGGGCAGGCAGGCAGGGACCCAGCCAGGATGCCGCCAGGGGCTTGTGTGCCAGCCCTGAGCTCATCTTCTGGCTCCCGCACCGCTGCGGGCCCCCGCAAGGCATCTCAGCTTATCTAGCCTTGGTTTTCTTCACACAAGGGGGAAAATGCCTGTATCTGTCACTTAAGTTTTTCTCAGATAAAATGGGCCTGACGCGGCCTGTAGCACACAGTAGGTGCTCAGTGTGGGGATAAATCCTAGTGCCTCTCCGCTAGGAGGAGTGCTGACCACAGATTAAACGACTAGCGTGGATCCACAGGGACCCACCTCCCCCACCTGTTCTAGAGAACAGAACTGAGAGGGCTGAGATGGGGGGCTTTCCTCACAGCCCCCCGGGCTGGTGAGAAGGAGCCGAGTCAGCTTCAGGTCTGGCTGCACCCAGCTCACACCTGGAAATCCGTGCATCTGGGATAAAGGGGGACTGAAACCATGGTGGGGATCCATCTCAGGGCCTTCACCCAAGCTACATCCCCAGTCCTTTTTGGTTTTGGAAACAGGGTGTTCTTATGTTGCTAAGGGCCCAGGTTGGGCTGGAGACATGCAGTTTCCTGGCCTCAGCCTCCCAGAGCGCTGGGATTGTAAGCCTGTGTCACCGGGCCTGGCTTAAATCTCACTGCTAGGAACAGGAGGTACTTGGTGCAGGGTTAGCACTGAGACAGGGAGGTGAGAAGCGGGGTGTGGGCCTCGAGCAGCTCTGGGGTGCTGCGGGAATCCCAGAGAGGGGCCAGCCCTTGCCTTCGGAGGCGGGAGCAGGTGCTGGGCAGGCCTCACCTCCCTGAGCTTTGTCTCAGGTGGGGCAGGGAGCAGTAGAAAAGGCCCCTCTGTGCAGAGCCTCCTTCATTTCCAGGACCCCCGCTGGGGTGGGGGGGCCGGAGGCAGAGCCAGGAGCCCCTGAGCCCAGCCACCTTCCCCATAGGAGACGCTCTGCTGCCCTCTTGTGGCTGCAAGTAGAATTTTCCATCCACTTGCTGAGGGGGGGGCGTGATGCACAGGAGTGGCCAGCCCAACGTGGGGTCCAACCCGCCCCCACGGAGAGGCAGAACCCCTCGTTCCCGCATCGCCCTCCGGGTGCAAGGTGGGACCAGCAGTCCGTCCCTCCGGCTTGCCCACCTCCAGGGAGGAGGTCACTTCTAGAAGCCCAGCACCAGTGCCCTTTTCTAGAGAGCCAGGGTTTTGTTTGTTCTTGTTTTTGGGGGGGGGGGGTGTCTGTAACCAGGAACTGAGTCCAGGGCCCCATATTCAGCTCACTTTTGAGTTTTGATTTTGAGAGGAGATCTGGCTATGGCACTAAGTTACCCAGACTGGGCTGGAACCTGTGATCCTCCTACCTCAGCCTCCCAGAGTGCTGGGATTCCAGATGTGCACCGCCAGGCCCCGCCGACAGCCCTTGGGTCTTCCGGGCATGGCTCGTCCACATATGCCAGGTGTCCCAGTCACTCTGTCCCAGGGCGGGCTTTAGGATCATGGAAAGACAGGGCGTGGGAGTCCCAGGCTCAGCTCGGAAGGGTTTATTGTGGGGCTTCAGGGGGTGCAGGTGCAGGTCCGGAGGGCTTCCCTGAGGAGGAGCCACTGCCCCGGGGACTGAGGCCGACGGCTGCCTGGAGTGTCCACGCACCTCTGGCTCTGGGGATCTCAGCTCTGGCACAGCTGGGCGTGCAGGGCCCATAGCTGCTGGCTGTCTATGTTGTTCCCGCCGCACACAACCACGACAACCGGGCCCAGCGGGGAGCGCAGGCGGCCCTGGGCCTGCAGTCGGCCCAGGAGGCCGGAGTAGACAGCGGCCAGCGCTGCCCCGCAGGCCGGCTCCACCAGCATGCGCTCGTCATCTGCGGGGGCGGGGAGATGCAGCTGGCCAGGGAGCCCCCCTCTGCTCCCTCCCACAATCCCTCGCGGCCGCCCACCCCTATCCATCACCTGGCCACCTGGCTCTCCCACTGCCCACCTTTCATCCCCGTCATCCATCCATCCAAGCTGCCCCTGTCAGTCAGCGATCCATCCGTGCACCCAGCCTCCCACCGACCGCTTGCCCCTAGCCATTGTCCGGCTGTCTGTCCATCCATCAGGACACCCACTGACCAGTGTGTCCACCCATCACTTCTATGTCATCATCCGCCACAGCCCCATCAGTCCCTCCTCTCACTCTCTCCCCTGTCCCTCTATCCGTATCCACCAGCCCCCCCATCCCACTATCCACGGAGCCACGTGCCTGGTGCTGGAAAGGCCAGGCAGAGGGTCCCTAGCCCCGCGGGGCACCAGAGGTCAGGGCGGCTGCCTGGAGGAGGGTGGGGAGGCTGTGGGTGTGGAAAGGAGCAAGGTGGGCAGTGTGGCCCGTCCCCTGACCCTGGCCCTTCCCGGCGACACTGGACACACACAGACCCCCTGGTGGCTTCTGTGTGTGTGTGTGTGTGTGTGGGGCACTGTGGTCGGAGCTCGGGACCTACACACGCACCTCCGTCCCTGGCCTATTTTCTAGCTTTGACTGTGAGACAGGATCTCGCTAAATCACTGGGTTGCCCAGGCCAGGCTTGAACTCATGATCCTCCTGCCTCAGCCTCCCAGAGCGCCCACGGCAGGCCTGCACCCCCGGGCCCAGCATGGGCGGCTACTGTCACTGCCCTGTGGAAGGAGAAGCTCTCGGGATGCCCTGGCCTCACCCAGGAAGCGCTGCACAGCGTCCACGGCCACTGCGTCCTGCACCACCTCTGAGAGGACCACGCACTCCTGGGCGCACTCCAGGGCCCGCGCTGCCACTGTCTTGGCCCCCAGGCTCTTGGCCACGCTGTGGGATGGGGGAGGGGGGGACAGGAGGGCAGGGGTGGAGGGAGGAGCGTGTGGGAGGGCCCCTCCCCACCCGGCCCCTGGACGCCCCTGGTATCCTACAGCAGGCCTAGCAAATGCCCTCAGCCCCCGGGCACCACGACCCTGGCTGTGCTACTGAGAGATTCTTCTTCATACCTGATGCCTGAACTCTTGTCCCGTCTCTACCACAGCTACACGCTGGCTTTATGGGCTCACCGTTTTGATCCCCACAACCATCCTTCTAGAGAAACCCCACAAGCTGCATTTTACAGGGAGGAAACTGGTGCACAGAGAGGTTAAGTAACTAGCTCAAGGACACAGCCTATCCTGGCAGAATACGGATTCCAGTCCAGGTGATCTGGCTTGAATTCATGACCTTCACTTTTGTCCTTGAGGTTCCCCTCCCTGCTGTCACCTGCTAGGATCTAGGCCACGTGCTTTGGACCCAAAGCAACTTTTGGGGGACCTCTGGCCCCTGGGTGGCCCACACCACAGTCTGGGGCCACTCAGTGTGGTTCTAGGAAATGAATGCGATATCCATGGGGGTGGTTGGTACCGGATGAGACGGGGCCTGAAGGCGGGTCCGCTCTGCCAGGATGCTCAGAAATTGTCCTCAGGGGCTGGGGGTGTCACTCGGTGGTTAGAGCACTTGCCTAGCATGTGCAAAGCCCTGGGTTCAATTCCCCAGCACCACATAAGAATTAGCCGGATGTGGAGGCGCATGCCTGTAATCCCAGCACTGGGAAGGCTGAGGCAGGAGGATTACCCTGAGCCCAAGGCCTGCCTGGGCTCCACAGTGAGTTCAGGACCAGCCTGAACTACAGAGTGAGACCCTGTCTCAATAACTCAATAAATAAAATAAAAATAAGAAAAAAGAATTTGTCCTCAGTTAAATTAAAATAGGCTACTGTCCCATGGGGGTGGCTAGGCCGTGAGTGTGCCCAGTGGCAGAGCGCTTGGCTAGTACGTGTCAGGCCCTGGGTTCTATCCTCAGCGTTGCAAAGATGATTTTTTTTAAAATTTCTAAAATAATACAATCAGTTACCACTGCAATGGAGAAATGCTCTCCAGTGATGTCGCAGGGGGAAAAATGACACTATGTTTGTGATCCACCACGAACTAGAAAAACAGATTATAAAACTGAAGAGCCCCCGCGCCGAGGAACACAAAGTCCGCGCATTCCTGTGCCGTCACTCATGAAGCCCCAACCACGTGGTGGGCAGGCGCTGCTTGCCCTTTCCTGTAATTCGTGCAATGGGGCGACAGCACCCGCCACAGCAACGCTTCTCTTTGGATGGCAGGATGGAGGGGGGGTTCTGGTTTTCACTGCTCGGTTCTGCAGCGCTAAGAACCCCGCCCAGGCCTTCGCCCTGAGCGACATCCCTAGCCCTTTCTCAATTTTGATTTTGAGACGTGTTCTCACTAAGTTGCTAAGTTGCCCAGGCCGGCTTGAAAGTGCGATCCTCCTGCCTCAGCCTCCCAGAGCCATGGGGAGGTTCTGCTTCCGATTGGCACACTTTCATCTACGAATTTCTAACTTACCTGCAGGCCCAGGACTCACATGAACCGCACCTGTCTTTTTTGTCTCCCGCGCTTCTGGCTTAGACCCTCACTGCAGGGGTCGGGACTCCAGGGACAAGGAGACCGGTGGGGGGGGGCGCCCGCCCCTTCCACAGCCCTGGCCCACCTGGTGATGTCCGGCAGGGTGACCAGCCTGCCCGCCTCCATGGCCGCGTGAAAGCTGTGCGCTCCAAGGGTCTCCATGGCGACGATGGGCACGTGCTGCCAGCCCACCTCCACCAGGCCGGCGGCCACCCCGGCCAGGAGCCCGCCGCCGCCCACCGCCAGCACCACGGCTCCCGGGGGGCCCCGCAGCGCCGCCTTCAGCTCCCGCACGAGGCTGGCGTGGCCTTCCCTGGGGAGGGAGGACATGCTGGGGGCACCCAGGGCTGCCACATCCTCTTGGGTCACTTCATCCCCCCACTTCCCAGGGACCCTGCACAGCACCACACGCTCGGGGACTGGCCCCCGGCTGCGTGACGTGGGCTGGTCACCCCTTCTCGGTGCCTCTCTCTGCTCACCTGCTAAACGGGTGCAAGACCCCCTAGCAGGGCTCCCGGAAGGTCCCCGGCAGAGTACGGGGAGCGGACGCGAGGCCCGGGGGAGGCGCCGGCAGAGTGGCACAGCTCCCAGCGGGGCTGAGTTGTCTTGGGTTCCGGGTCCCCTTCGTCCTCGGGGCCTCAGAGTCCCCATCGGACTCGGGCAGGGTCTCCCCGCTCTGGGCTCCCTGGGAAGAGGGCACTGGACTTACCATATCAGTGGGTGGTCGAAGGGGGAGACGTTCACCCAGCCATCCTGCTGGGCCAGCTCTTCGGCCCTCAGGTTGGCCTCGTCCCAGACCTGAAGAGGAGCGCTGGTCCTCAGAAGACTTGAAGCCGAGGGTGGGCGGGGCCGGGGCGGTGGGGGGGGGCCTAAAGCGGGGGGGGGGGGGGGGGGGGGGGGGGGGGGGGGGGGGGGGGGGGGGGGGGGGGGGGGGGGGGGGGGGGCGGGACCTGGGGCAGGGCGGAGGGCTGGGACTAGGGGGAGCAGGGGGACCCCTGAGGGAGGATTAGACCCAGCAGTGGCCCAGCAGCTTCTTGGGACAACCACTGATGCCCTGGGTGGACCAAGTGGTGAAGCAGGCTGTCCCCCATCCCACAGGGTCCCCTTGAGCTGCCAGGCCGTGTGACAATGGGGCCAGTGCAGAGCGTGGGCAGCAGTGACTTCTAGAGACAGGGCTCCCCACTTCTAGCCAACCGCGGGAAGCACATTCCTCACACCAGCCCCCACCAGCGACTCTGTCACTATGGACTATCTCCGTGGAAACCAGCAATCACAGCCACTGACATATTCCAATAATCCCAGCACTCTGGGAGGCTGAGGCAGGAGGATCACAAGTTTGAGCCCAGCCTGGTCAACGTAGTGACACTGTTTTTCAAAAGGGCTGGGAAAGTAGCTCAGTGAAAAGGCCCTGGGTTCAATCCCCAGTACCAAGGGAAAACAAAACACCAGGCCCCGTGGTGCAGGCCTGGAACCCCAGAATTCTGGGAGGCAGAGGCAGGAAGAGCCCAGCCTAGGCACTTTTTCTTTTCTTTTTTGGAGACAGGGTCTCACTCTGTAGCCTAGGCCGATCCTGAACTCACTACGGAGGCCAGGCTGGCCTTGGACTCAGGACAATCGGCCTGCCTCAGCCTCCTGAGTGCTACCACGCCCAGGTTTGTGGTGTGCTGGGGAATCAACTCAGGGCCTTGTGCTTACAAGGAAAGCATTTCAACCGCTGTGCCGATCCCCCAAATCAGCCCAGGCATCCTAGTGACTTAGCGAGACCGACTCTAAATTAATACCAGAACATAGGCTGGTGCTGGACCTCCGTGTGAAGGCACCTCTCACCCGCCTCCTGTCCACTGCCCCTGAGAAAGCGGAGAGGAAACCCTGCGGGGGTTCCCCCTTGCTCAGGCTTCTTCTATGGCTCCCCACAGCTCAGGGTCAGCTTTGCTCAAGCCAGAATGCACCCTGCCCACCCCACTGCCCCACGCCTGTCCCTGCCCCCGTCTCTCCCCCCACCCCTGTCCACTGTCGTGGTGCCCGCCACATGACCTGCTCTGGCTGGTGGCATGCGGCAGAACTAAGAGTGTGCCAGTTCTGAGCCGGGCTCAAGAAGCACCCTGTTCCCGTCACCCTGTGGCTGTGGGCCTGAGCGGGATGTGCTGCCGAGGCCACCGGCTGGGGACACGGAGGACCTGCCCAGCCAAAGCCCACCCACCCAGCTGCTGGCAGAGCCCGAGCAGGGGCTACTTCGGGTCTCAGCAGTGGGGGAGATTTGGGGGTGCTTGTTACACTGCGTGGCTGACCACGGCGACCTGCCACCTCTGTCATCCTCGGGGCCCAGGGGCTTCCCCAGCACACACTCAGCACGGCTGCCACCGGCTGTCACCTGCGTGTGTCTCCCTGAACCTGAGTCCCTAGCGCTGCCTACCACGATCAGGGGATGTCGGACGGATGGACGGATGGGGATGGACGGAGGGGGATGGGGGGACAGAGAGAGGGAAGGAGAAAATATACTGGATAGAATGGCGACGAGGAGGAACAGGACGGGACATTTTGCGCGCAGCCTCCAGGTACCATGGGGAGGCCTGTGGCTTAATCCTGGGAGCTTTCTCAGTTCTTTAGATGGAGGGGAAAGGGTCCCGGGCCCATGCCTCTGAGTCCTCACCCTCAGCCCCTGTCCCATTGGGGTGGCCCCGCACTGTCCAACAGCATAAGCGGTTCACACCAGCATTAGGGAGGATGGGGACCCGCTCTCCCTCTGTCCCCAGGGTCCCACCCGGGGACCGTCCCCCAAGATGTGCAGAGGCTGGGGGAGGCAGCCCTCAGTACACGTCCCACGTCGCCCTCACCCCAGTTTGGCCATCACCAGGGAAGGCCGGTCCCCGCCCCCTGCTCGCCTTTCCAGCCAGTTGCACCTCAGCCCCCTCGCCCTGCAGCCTCTGGATCACCAGCTGGGAGGTGGACTCTGGCAACACGATGGTGGCCGGCAGGCCCAGCTTCTGGGCACTGTATGCAGCCGCGATGCCCGCATTGCCTCCTGGGAGCAGAAGGGGGACACAGGGCAACGGGAGGTCAGGACTACCCGAGGTGACTCCACCCTCGGGTCCACATGACCTCAGCTGAGCCAATCACAGAACTCAGGCTCTTGACCCATGACAGACAGGTCCAGGGATGAGTAGCTGGGGCCTCCCAGGAGCCATCTTGCTACCTACATGAAGGTCAAGTTAATAGAGAAAAGCAAGAGACACGCAGGCCTAGGGCCCAGCACTCTAGGAGACTGAGGCAGGAGGATGGAAAGCGTGAGCCCAGCCTGGCAACTTACCAATTCAGTGAGATCTGGGGCTGGGGATGTAGCTGAGTCAGAGAGGGAGATACAGGGAGAACGAGGGGGGGAAGAAGATAGAGGAAGAGGGGAGGGAAATGAAAGAAAGTTCCCAAATCCAGCTGTGCCGGAAACCCACTTGTCCCAAGAATTTTTCATTCCTGGAGCCTATAGCTTAAGCCTATGTAAATGGAGTCTGTCACTTGCTCCCACCGTGAGCCCTCGATTGTGGGAAGAGGGCTAGGAGAGGACTTGCGAGGAAGCCACCTGAGACTGTGACCTTGAGAAGATGAGGCCCTGGACAGCTCCTGCTGTCCAGCCAGATCCCCTCCTCCCCGCCAGAAGACCCCAGGAAGCAGAAAAGGGGTCACCTGAGGAGCACACCAGGTGTCTGCATCCCTGCCGGGCCATCTGGGAAGAGAAGAAAGAGACTTGGGTGCAGTCCAAACCTTCCTGGACCCACACCAGCCTCAGTCCCTCCCCCCTCCCACTCTTGCCTCCTGTCTGTGCACACTCACTTCCTGCCTGCGCACGCTCACTTCCTGCCTGCACACCCTTACTTCCTGCCTGTGCACCCTTACTTCCTGCCTGTGCACCCTTGTTTCCTGTCTGTGCACACTCACTTCCTGCCTGTGCACGCTCACTTCCTCACCTCCTGGCAGAAATGCCCGATGCCCCGGATCTTGAAGGAGCCAGTGGGCTGCATATTCTCGCACTTGAGGAAGACAGCTGTGCCCGTCACCTGGGACAGCGCCCGGCTCTCCAGCAGAGGCGTCACAATGTGGAAGGGTGCACCCTGTGCGTACTCCATGGCAGGCAGCCTGCAGGAAGGACACAAAGGTCACGGCCAGGGCAAAGAAGGACAGGGTGGAGTTCCCTCAGCCTGGGCACCCTCAGCCCCACCCAGGTGCCAAGCTGCAAGCTCCAGCCGAGTACCTGCCCCGCTCTCTGCCTCAGTTTCCCCATGTGACAGGGAGGTTGGGACTGGCTGCTCCTCATTCTATAACAGTGACCAAAGATGCCGAACGTGACCAGGGAAGGAAAGAATTCACTCCAGTTATCCTTTGTTCCCTCACACAGGGTGCATTTATGGAGCACCTGCTGTATGCATGGTACCAGCATTGGGACCCGAATGGGGACGTCACAAGCTCACCCTCCACGTGGGGAGGTGTAATGGCAGAATTTCACTTAGGAGGGACAGGACGGTCCGTTATTGTTTTTTGAGACGGAGCCTTGTTAAGTCACCCAGGCTGGCCTCCAACGCGAGACCATCCTGCCTCGGCCTCCCCAGTGCGGAATTACAGGCACATGCCACCCCGCCGTGCTCGCAGCCCGGGGATCTTTCGGATGGAATCGGGGACACACGTTGGGGTCATGACGTCTGGCTGGTGGGGTCCTCTCAGGGGATCCGAGGGTCCCCGCATGAGATGAAGGGCAGGGTGCTGCACAGGAGGGGAGGGGCGGGGGCCGGCCTCTGCGCAGAGGATTCTGGGCGTCCCTGTCATTCTACTCGCCATGGAAGGCCACTGGGAGGTTTCCTGGGAAGAAGGGAAGTCAGCCCTGAATTGCAGTTCCACGTCTGGCCACCAGGAGGTGCACGACCCGCCACCCCCACGTTACTTCGTTAACCCTTAGTCTGGCTGGGGGTCCCAGCGGTGGGAGGATCGGGTCGCCTGCTTGGTCCCTGGGGTGCCCCAGGCAGGGCAGAGCCTTACCCACCCGCCTGCCTGCCGCCCATCAAGAGCCTCTTCTGGCTGCACAGCGGGAAAAGGGCTCCATTGTGGGTCACCCTAGTGCCCCAACCCAGCATACCCCCACCTGGGCGTCACCTCGGACCCCAGGAGCACGGGCTTTGTGGGTCACTCAGAGACAAAACTTAGAAACCAGCTCTGACTTCCCCGGCGGTGTGACCCAAGCCGCTGACTCAACCTCTCACCTGTTCCACCCTCTGAAAACCCACAGCCAACCCACGGCTGCACTGTGGGTCAGTACCGACCACAGTTGCCGATTGTCGAATCCAAGTGATGGCCCGCCACCGTCAGATGAGCTCTAATGTCATTTGTCTCGAGGTTGGGGTGATGGTGGCGTGGGGCTCAGGCTCATGCGCGGGCTCAGGTGGCACCCACACAGTGCGGGCCCTGACCTAGGAACCGGAGACGCCCCTGAAGAAAGCAGGCATCTGTCACAGAGCCGACCCCCAGCCTGACACAGAGACCAGCTTTTCACAAACCACCGCACAGACAGAATAATCGAAAATGGTGAAAACTGTCCTGTGCCGAAACACCCAGAGGAAAGAACAAGGGGACGGGGTTTGGGTATGGTGGTCAGGGAGGGCCTCTCAGAGGAGGCAACCATCACAGCCAAGAACCAATGCGTGAGAAGAAGGGACCCACAGGACACAGCAGGAGACGGGCGTGGGGACCCCAGGATCGCTCTGAGAATAGCGTCCTACAGGCTCCCGGCTGTGTAGGAGTCCTGGGCACTGGCCGAGCGCCTTACTGTTATCTCACACATGCGCCCCGCAGCTCTGAGATAAATCCCATTATTAGCTGCATTTTATAGACACGGAGACCCCGAGGGATTAATATCCAAGGTCACAGGGCTGGAAACGGCAAACCAGAATTGAAGCCCAGGCTGACTGTCCCGGCCTTTGAGTTTTTAGCCACTGTGAGTCCTAATAATAATCATAATTTTTTGGCAGCCCTGAGGACTGAACCCAGGGCCTTTGCACTGAGCTATAGTTCCAGCCCTTCTTTTAATTTTTTAAAATTTAGTGATAGAGTCTTGCTAAGTTGTCCAGGCTGTGCTCAAAGTTGTGATCCTCCTGCCTCAGCCTCCCACATCGCTGGGATCACAGGCATAGTGACAATAGTTGTGATTTTTGTTATTTGATACTAATTGCCGGTTGTCCCTCAGAGGCAAGTGCTCCCAGCTCAGTCCCAGCTTGAGAGACAGCAGGCATCAGCTAAGGGAACAAGCCCCAAGCTAGTCACAGACGGCGAGGGCAGGGCCCGCCTGGCCTGGGACTGAGTGCTGGCCTCGCCCAGGCTCATGCCCAGGCACCCACCCCTGCGTCCCTCCGGCAGTGGCACCTGTGGTCGGCACTCGGTATCCTGGCTCAGATCCCAGCAATGTGCTACCTTGGCCCAATCCCTTCTCCTTGCTGGGGCCCTTCGAGGGTAAGCCCCGCCCACACTCCCCACCTACATGTCCCCAGGTCCTGTCCCTAGAGGCCACCGGGATGGCTTTCCACAGCCAGGTCCCGTGTGCCAGGGCCAGAAAGCCCTGGGCTGGCAGAAATCCCAGCCCTGCCCTGCAGTTCAGCGTGCCTGGCTTGTGCCCCGGAGGCGGGGGGGGTGGGGTGGGTGGGGGGGGTGGGGGAGGACCCAGTCCCTTTGCTGCGCTGGGGAGTCCCTGCTGTCACCCGCAGACACCACCCCCCACCCCACGCGCTGGCCCCAGGGCCCTACCTCGCTGCTGCCCCAGCTGACAGACCCAGACCAGCGGTTGTTCTGGCGCCAGCCCCGCCCTGTCCAGCCCCCACTGCCTCCTGCGGTGGCCACATCCTGCCTCCTGTGTTAAAGGGACAGCTCTGCCCAGGCTCCCAGTGTGGACGGAGGAGAAGGAGCGCCCCCTGAGCAGCCCTCACTGGCCTCTGAGAGTTACCCAGTCCCATGGGACAGGTGGAACCCAAGGCCAGGGAGGGAACTCTCCCGGCCAAGGACACCCGCCGGCAAGGGACAGGGACTCTCAACTGCCCCCTCTAGGCCGCTGTCCCGGTCCTGCCGGAGGCCCCAGGGCTCTGTCTTGGCCCCCAGCTAGTTCCCCTGAGCCTCTCCTGGAGTCAGCCTGGCCCTGGCAGGAATATCAGCCTCCCTGATGGCAGGCCCGGCTGGCAGAGGCGTCCCTCTGTCTCTGGTATGCGACTTGCAGAAACAAAGCCCAGCTATGCTCATTGTCGGCAGAAGGACTGACCCTGGCTTATCTGTAGGCCCAGGCGTGTGCCCAACCCTGGGACCTTTACCCCCAAAGGAGATAAGGTGTTCCGGCCCTTAGCGGAGCGGTTGTAGCCTGGGCTGTGTGTGCTGGGCATGTGGGGGCTGGGACACAGGGTGTGGGGAGCAGGCAGGGCTCCAGGCAGAAGATGTAGTGACCACTGAGTGAGGGGGGGAGGCTTAGCCAGGGTAGCCAGGTGTGGCAGTCACACCTGCAATCCCAGCACGCTAGGAGGCTGAGGCAGGAGGATCGTAAGTTCAAGCCCAGCCTGGATGACTCAGTGACTTATGGAGACCCTGTCCCAAGAAAAACTAAAGGGAGGGTAGGGATGTAGCTCCGTGCAAAGGCCTTGGTTTCAATCCCCAGAAGCACCCAAAGAAAAGAAACAGCATTGTGGCGTGTAAGACCAGAACAGAGCTGGTGGGGCTGGGATCTTGGGCGGGGCCGGAGCCCATGGCAGTCTGTGCCACTTCCGAGCTGCACCTGCTGGGGGTACTGGGGAGCCGCAGAAGGCTCCAGGCAGGGGCGTGTCCACATGCAGTTCACTTCCCATGCCACCCTGAGCCACTCATATGCACCCCTGGGACTCAGTTTCCGTATCCATAAAGTCCAAGGTGAGGTGTAGGAAGACCCGGACAGCCCAGGTGTCTGGTGGCCTGCAGGGACCGTGCCTGACTCCCAGATTTGAGGACTGGCCCCCAGACCTCACGGCCCTGGTGTGCTTCCTGGCCGTGCACCATGCCAAGGACTCTGGCAAGCTGACTGCCATCCTTACACCCGCCTGTCCCTTGACCCCGATGCTGTCACAAGCCTAGCGCCCTGAGCAGGACAGAGCCTGAAATGGCCCTAGGGCAGCAGGAGGAGGGCAGCATCTGGGAGGGCTTCCCAGAGCAGGCGGAGCCTGAGAACACGGCTCGGGACGGAGCTGCGTTGATTTTACGCCCGCTGCATACCTGCGAGCCCCAGAGGTTTCTAACAGAGGGATATGTGTTTCCATGTATGTTGGAAAACACGCACTCTGTGTGTCTATGGATGTACTAGTATTGATGTTCACATATGTAATCTCAAATTCATAATCTTATGAGCCTTAGTGCTCAGGAAGAAACAGAGGCAGGTGTTCAGGCTGAAAACACGCCAGCACTCAGGCAGGCTGAGGCGGGAGAAGTGTGGGCTCGAGCCCACGCGGGACGACTTGGCAACCGTGCAAGCCTGTCTCAAATTAACAAGGCCCAGCTGCGGATCGGTACGTGGGCGCCGGCCGCTGACCCCAGCGCTGGCCGTGGAGGGGGGAGTTTAAAATGGAATTATTCTTCTTTGAGACAGGATCTTGCTGTGCAGTCCAGCTGGTCCTGAACTCACTGTGGAGCCCAGGCTGGCCTTGGACTCACAGCAATCCTCCCGTCTCAGCCTCCCGAGTGCTGGGATGACAGGTTGTGGTGCTGGGGGATAGAATCCAGAGCCCTGAGCTGAGCTGCTCGTCCAGCCCCTCCACTGAAGGTCGGGACAAAGTCGCCTTCCGCCCTGGTGGCGCCGGTGTGGGGCCTTGGGCAACCCTGAGCAGGGGCTGGTGACGTGTGCGTGCTTTGGTTGTGCCTGGAAAGAGATGACACAGCCACGCGGCACACCTGGCAAATGGTACAGCGCATGTGAGGCCTGAGTGTGACACCGGGACACCGCAGCTGCTGGAAACTTACGCCGCCGGCACGGGCTCAGAGAGACCGAGCCAGCTTCCCACGGTCACACAGTGGCACCCAGGTCTGCGCCCCACTGGCCCTGATGCCCAGGCTGTGCGGCCACCCTGGCGGCCCTCGGGGTTACTGATTAAACCCTGTTCCCTCCCCCAGCCTGCTGCCCTGGCCCCGGGCCCGGGAACGGCAGGGGAGCCCGCTCGGAGGCCCTGACTCAGCAGCCACCCTGCCCCGGTGCCTCCGCTGGCCCGGCTCTGTGTCACTGGCCTCCCCCGCTGCCAAGTCCAGCTACCTTAGGGCACGAGGTCGCGGGGACCCAGGTGGTGATGCAACCTGCAGGGCTCGGGGAGAGCGTCTTCTGGTGCCCCAGTCCCCGCTGGGCCCGCTGCCTCCCCTTGCTGGGCTGGGTGAGGGTTTGAGTTCAAGGTCTTTGACATACACTCAGTCTGCATCGCCTCCGGGAAAGAAAAAGGGCCGTTCTCAGGGGAGAAGCCGAGGCCCAGAGAGGTGACGCGCCTGGCACTGGGTGGCCCAGCAGACAGGTCGAGGCCCACTCTTGGAAGGCCACCAGCCTAGACACACCGGTCCCCAGAGACTCAAAAACTCATAACCACAGGGCGGGAAGAACGGCACAGCAGTTACAGCGCTTGCCTAGCAAGAACAAGGCCCTGAGTCCGATTCCCAGCCAGCACCAACCACATAAGCCGGATGTGGTGGTGCATGCTCGTCATCCCAGCACTTGGGAGGCTGAGGCAGGAGGATTGCCATGAGTCCAAGGCCAGCCTGGCCTACAGAGCCAGACCCGGTCTCAAAAAATCGAACCACCAATGACAAAATGTCTAAGCTATCCAGGCTGGATTCGAACTTGCAATCTTCCTGTCTCGGGCTCCCTTCGCGTGCTAGGGTCATAAGCTTGCTCCCTCAGGCGGGTCAACTGCGGCTGTTCAAGCCTAAATCACTGGAAATTAAGCACAATGTACAGTTTAACTTGTGAAGCAGTAACTACCCTGCAGAGGACCTGGTGACCTGCGGCCCCCGGGGTCACCAGCGCAGCTAGAGAACCTTCCCCCGGCTCCCCTCACCAGGGGCCCTGTCTCCTGCTCCCACCCACCTCCCTGGGTTTCCGGGGTGACCGGGTCTTCAATGTCTTTTTTTTTTATCCCCAGGTAGATTTGCAACTGAGCCCAGGGCTTTTGCACGGAGCTACATCCCCAGCCAACTTTCAATTTTGAGACGGGATCCCCCTAAGTCACTGAGTCACCCAGGCTGGGCTTGAACTTGTGAATCGCCTGTCCCGGCCTCCCAGTGTGCTGGGCTGACAGGCCTGCGCCCCACCTTTGGCTAAAATCCCACCCCCCAAGACGCCTGGCCCGGCCGTCCCCCACCCCCGCTCACTGAGGAGCGGCGTCAACCCCAGGCCAGAGGCCAGGTGCGCACACAGGCCGCCACCAGGCCGTTGGCACGCTCCTGGTTGACGCAAATCTGGGCCACGCCCTCTGGCCAGCGCCGTGGGGGATGCCCGGGTGCTTTTCCAGGTCAAACAGTGGCCCGAGGCCAGGGCGCAGGGACAAGGAGCTCCTCGGTCCCAGGCCAAAGAGGCTAATCCCATTGCGTCCAGAGGGAGGAAGGCCTGATTGTGATGTCAGTTAATTTCACCAAGAAAAAAGAATCGCTCAGTTCTGCGGGGTGCTGGGTTGAGAGGCTGTTGGATAAGAAATCCCGGATTTCTTGATGAAACCCACTCGGGCCACAGGAGGTTAAGTCCTGTCCGCATCCGTAGGAGTAGCGAGGACAGAACCAGGGATCACCCCGAGCAGAGCGGTGGCCGCCCCATGCCATTGGTGCCCGTCACCCCGGGACACCGGGGACTCTGAGCACTATCCTGACGCTCCACCCTCGGCCCCAGCCCCACAAGGCACTAGGGTCAGGCACGAGCTGGGTGATGTTTGCTGAGCACCTGCTGTGTGCCAGGCATGGTCCCCAACATGGGAAGTTTAGCTGTGAATGCTTAAGGATGGGAGGGGATGAGGCATGTCGATATCTGAGGAAAGAAGGAGCTGAGCAGGTGCAAAGGCCCTGGGGCAGGAAAGTCCCTGGTGTGTTGGCGAGTGGCTGAAGCAGAGGATGGAGAGGGCAGGAGGGACAGAGGTCATGGGCCCCGTGCAACCAGGCCTTGGGGGCTCCATGAGGGCTTCAGCCCCAGTTCCAAGAAAAGTGAGAGTCATGGAAAGATCCTGAGTAGCAGCTGTGTGATCTGACCCAGTCTGAACAGGTGTGGGATGCAGGACAGAAGCAGGGAGCCCAACTAGGGGCCGTGCAAGGGGCCTGGGGTTGCATCCCACGTTCTGAAGTCTGAGCTAGCAGGCGTTGGGACTGCAACACGCACATTGTGCACGTGAGAGACCTCAGAAGTTTGGGGTCGAAGATGGAAAGTGCTGGGGCTTCCAAGCCCGCAACAGCAGGGACACGCAGGTCACACATGGCCGAGCCGGGACGTGGGGCCCCTCAAACCTGGGGGAGCAGATTGAGGGGAGGATGTCAGGGAAGTGGGAGCAGGGTAGGCCACGAGGACACGGGGTGAGAAGCAGACACTCCTGTAACCCAGACCTGTGGGAGGCTGAGGCAGGAGAATTGCAGGTTTAAGTCCCCCTCCCCCCACACCCCTACACCCTGGCACCTTGGCAGGACTCCGCCTCAAAATATCAACTAATAGGGCTGGGCATAGAGCTTGGGGCGAAGGTGCTGAGTTCCAATGGAAGAGGAGGGTGTTCCCGCTGCCCCCGTTCCGGCCTGGCACCAGCCTGGCACGACTGCTAGGCCCTCGGTGACCAGTCAGGGGCTGGGTGGGTGACTCAGGCACTACAGAGCCTGCCTGGTGTGCACAGGCCCCCAGGTGCAATCCCTAGTACCCCCTAAAAATACGTTAGCAAGGTGTGCAATCCCAGCACTGGGAGGCTGAGGCAGGAAGATCTGAGTTTGAGTCCAGCCCAGACTACAGAGCGAGACCCCGTCTCAAAAGAAGAAAAGGCAGCGTTGTCCCCAGCTCTCAGGGCAGGACACTGAGGCTAGGGACAGCTGGGGGCCGCCCAAGGCCACGCGGCAGGGGCAGTGGGCTCTGTCCACTGGGGATGGGCTCAGAGCCACACAGCTGACGCTGGCCAGGAAGGCAAACAGAGGCAGGCACCGCCTGCTCCTCCCACCACGAAAACACGTCAGGTCTCCTCCTCCTCCCAAGGCCCCGCAGGACACGCTGATCCTGAGTCCTCAGGGCTGGAACGTTCTGGGAAGGTGACGCAATGGGACGGGCTGAGGGGAGCACCTCCCGGGAACTCCCCGCCTCCCCTGCCTCCCTCCCAGGGCTGCAGGCTCTCAGCTTCTTTCCTGTGAAACCGAGCCTCGTTTGATCCTTCCCTGCTGCCCAAAACCCTTCACCAGGAATGGGAAGGGGGGGTTCTTCCTGGATCCCCTTTGAGAAAATGAAAACAGTGGTCCAGAAGGGGCATCCAGTGCCCAGTGCTGAGGGCACCTGCTTAGCGCATGCAAGGCTCAGGCACCATCCCGGCACCCAGCAGCTGGCGCCATGGCTCAGTGGTTACAGAGCTTGCCCAGCAAGTGCCAAGGCCCTGGGTTCAATTCCCCAGCACCACATAGTCCAGGTGGGGTGGTACATGCCTATAATCCCAGCACGTGAGAGGCCGAGGCAGAAGGATTGCCAGGAGTTCACAGCCAGTGTAAGCTCCATAATGGGTTTAGGACCAGCCTGGAATACAGAGTGAGATCTTGTCTCAAAAACAACAACCACACACACAAAAAAAACAGCCCTTGTTTTTTAAGGGTCCACTATGTGCTTACTGCTCTAAACCCACTAAGTTAGTCAGTCACAACACTGACACATTTTTGCTAAAAAAAAAAAAAAAAGCAATACAGAAAAGTCTAGAAAAGGGGTTTGCCATGTTGTATAGTCAGGTCACCTCATGGGAATATGAATGAACCTCACGTCGTAAGATAGCGACGTCCCCTTCAGTCCCACCCGGACTGCGGTGACCACACTTGGAGATGGCGCCAGCAGCCCCAGCTGGGGACCTCCAGAGTGACCCGGCTGGCCAGGTCCCCACCTGACAGGGCCCGCCAAGGACTCAGCGTCCCTGAATTCGTGTCCACAGCCGTCACTTGGCTCCTGGTGACCTCGAGCCACTGTCCCCATCCCCGAGCCTGTCTCCTAGCACTCCACACGGGACCTGGGATGCCCTCATCCTGCTTACCCAGGGAGCACACGAGCCCCGTGGGGGGACGCCAGGCACGAAGTGGTGGCCCAGCCTTGCCGCCTGGTGTCCCTGTCCCCATCCCCCCACTGGCCCTCTGGGGAGGGGGCCCTCGGGGCTGGGGAGGGGGAATCAGGGGTTCAGGAGCCAGGACAGCCTGTCCCTCAGAGGGGGGTGGCTGTGCCAGCTGCTTGTGCCCGGGCTGCTCCCTCATTGGCATTCCCATTGCTGCCAGCCTGCCGCACTGGAGGGCTTTGTCAAGGGCACCACGAGGGAAGGCCCTGCCTGCGTGAGTACGTGAGCGTGTATACGTGAGCGTGTGTGTGTGCTGTCCCTCTGCCCACAGCCAGGGACACACAGGAGGCTGGGCATGGGGCAGAGCGAGCTTTCAGACACAAGATGCCCCCGGCTTGGTGACAGCAGGGACAGTCACAGAGATGACGCCCTTGCCCGCGGTCACCCAGACGTCATCATTTCACACCTCTTACGTCAAGGAAGGAGCTGCCACGATCGCCCCCATTTTACAGAGGAAAAAGCCGAGGCTTCAGGAAGCAAGCAGTTTGTCCAGGGCTCCACAGCTAATAGCTGACAGAGTCAGGATTTGAACCCAGAACCTCGGGGGTCTTAGCACCTGCCCCTCTATACCAAAAGAGTCAGAAGGCAGCTAGGACGAAAGAAAGAGCCCTGCTTGCGCTGCAGGTCTGGGAATCGGAGTTCCATGCCAGAGCCAAGCAGGGGAGAAACCCCACCCATCGGGACGGCCAAGGGGCGGGGCCTGGGGAGGCGTGGCCGGCCCTGGGTGCCCATTGGCTTGGGCTAGGGGGTGGGTCCTGACGGGGGCGGGGCCAGCTCTGGGTTCCCATTGGTTGCCCAGGGATGTCAGGGGAAATAAAGCCTCAGAGCACAGCCGCTGGGGACAGTTCAGTGCCAGTCTTTCTGTGTCCCTCTGCGGGCCATCACCACAGACTTTCCAGCTCGTTCACCTGTGCCAGGTAAGTGGCTCCTATTCAGCCACACCCCCAGACATTACCTGGGGACAGCGGACACTTTCTCAGGGGTCCAGGGGGGCAGAAGGCCGGCGAAGCGAAACCTGCCCAGGTGCTGGGTTCGCCACCAGCTGTGAGACTCGGCGTCCTCAGCTGTCAGGTGGGGAATGGCAGAGCCTGCCCGCTGAGCTGGACATAGGTAATCCAGAGCCCAGGGCCTGGGGGCGGGGCTTTCTGGCCGTGGGCGTGGCAGGGCCTCGGCACCCCCCCCCCTCCTCCACAAAGGGATCTGCCCTGCTCTGAATCCTGAGTCCTGAGACCGGCCACCACAGGTTCACATTGGGGGATTGCAAAGGCTGGCAGGGCAGCCGGTACCCCTGCCCCATGCTTCCCAGTCCCCTTCTGATTATGGGGTATCTTTGCCACCCTAAGCAAGGGGGTTCTTGGGTGGAAAGTGAACAGCTGCGGGGGTGGGCTGGAGCAGATGGTACTGTTGGAAATCGGGTGCACCCAACTGGTTTGAGCCCAGAGATCTTCACGTTGAGCCATATCCCCAGCCTATTTCTTAGTTTTGATGTTGAGACAGAGTACAGTCAGGAAATTGGCCAGGTTAGTCTTGAACATGGACAATCCTCCTGCCTCAGCCTAGCACTGTGCTGGTATTACAGGCTTATGCCCCGAGCTCTGAAAGTCATTTCTGATGCTCACAGCCTCCGGGCCATGGGGACAAGGGTGGGCGAGGGCAGGCTCCCTGGCTACATCTCTTGGCAAGTAGAAGGCCCGGCTGGAGCGTGAACCTAGGTCTCCGAGAAGCAGCGGCCCCTGGGTCCTTTCCCTGTCCTGGGGCGTGAAGGGGGGACCTCACTGCCTCCTGACGGCTGGCTGCTGGCCCCAGGCCTTGTCCTCACCCCGGGCTTCCCTGCAGCAATGGCATCCCAGGAGCCCCTGCACGTCAAGACCCCGATCCGGGACAGCATGACCTTGTCTAAGGTGGCCGGCACCAGTATCCACCTCAAGATGGAAAGCGCCCAGCCCTCAGGCTCCTTTAAGATCCGGGGCATCGGGCACCTGTGCAAGACGGTACAGGGCAGGGCCCACGTCACCCACGCTGGGGTGGGTGGGAGCAGACATGTGGGAGGGACAAGCACATGCCCAGAGACGGGCCTGACCCCTCCCTCCCGTCTCCACAGTGGGCTGAGAGAGGCTGCAAACATTTCGTATGCTCCTCTGGTACGTGGCCAGCATCCCCCTCCATCCTCCGCTGTGTGTCCCCAGGGTAATGGCTTCACGTCTCTGGGCCCTGGTTTCCCCACCATTTGCAGCAATGACCATTTTAGAGGGAGTCAGTGGTCCCCCAGGGTCATGCAGGGGAGCCTAAGTGGGAGGTGATGCCCACCCCTGAGGGACTTCCAGCCCCCCCTGCACTGACTCTGCCTCCCCCACCCACAGCGGGCAACGCGGGCATGGCAGCCGCCTATGCCGCCAGGAAGCTGGGCATCCCTGCTACCATCGTTGTGCCAAGCACCACACCCCCCCCTCACCATCGAGCGCCTCAAAAGTGAAGGTGCCACGGTCACGGTGGGGGGCGAGGTGAGCACCAGCCCTGGGCAGGGCTGCGGGGCAGCGGGCAGCTGGTCAGGCCCCCAACTGCCTCACCCCGCGGCTCCCCGGTGACCCTGCAGATGCTGGATGAGGCCTTCAAGCTGGCCAAGGCCCTGGCAGAGAACAACCAAGGCTGGGTCTACGTGCACCCCTTCGATGACCCCCTCATCTGGTGAGTGGGGCCACCGCCCTGCCCACGGGGCAGCGCCAGCAGTCTGCTGTGATACGCGTGGCACGGAGGATGCATTTCCCACAGGCACACACACATGGCACACCTGGGTGTGAGGCCGGTTGAGGCCGGGAGCTCATGAGTGCCGGCACAGGGTCTCCAGACACAGACCCTGGGACAGGGAAACAGTGACCTGGGGAGGTGACTCTGTGGGGACCAGAAAGTGAGCTGGGGATGGAGGGAGCCGGACAAAGGGCACTGGTGGGCCGGTGACAGCAGTGGGGACACCAGGACCTAGTGAGGAGCGAGTAAAGGGGACCATGGGGAGAGAACAGGGGATTTACACACCGGCCCCCAGGAGTCAGGGACCATGGCTGCAGCCCCCATGCCCGCCAGCCGCCTGGGAGGAGGGCAGGGCACCCCGGGAGGCTCATCCCCGACCCTGCTCTGCTCGCTGCCTCCAGGGAAGGCCACATGTCCATTGTCAGAGAGCTGAGGGACTCGCTGCGCACCAAGCCGGGTGCCATCGTGCTGTCGGTGGGCGGCGGCGGCCTGCTGTGCGGCGTGGTCCAGGGGCTGCAGGAGGTGGGCTGGGGGGACGTGCCCGTCATCGCCATGGAGACCCTTGGCGCCCACAGCTTCCATGCTGCCACCAAGGCGGGCAGGCTGGTCTCCCTGCCCAGGATTACCAGGTATGTGGCTAGGGTGATCCTCAGGGCCACGCCCACATCATGTCACGGGAGGAAACAGGCCACGAGTGGTACAGCCGGGACTTGAACCCAAGTCTGTGCTACTTTGTGCCAGGAGCACAGTAGTATTAATCCTGCTGTGATGAGGTCCTCTAGGCTGGGGCTTCAATTTACCAACACCTCGGGGCCCTCGTATGTGCCAAACCCTGGACAGGTAATGGATGGCCGACCCTTGTTCCCAGGAAGCTTAGATCTCAGCCCCAAATCTGTGTTTCATTAAAATTAGGTTTGGGCCTCATCACACAGGAGCTCAAAACCACGGTGGTTTTGACATGATTAAACCTTGTTTCTCTCTTCTATGAAACAGTCTAGAGGTGGACCGGACAGAACCAGCACTCCAAAAACAGGATCTCAGATTTGAGTTTGTGGCCACATCAGTCCAAAGTGGTTGCTGGAGGGCCGCCCACCTGGGCCCAGTTCATCTAGCCGGAAGGAGGAAGTTAAGGCCTGAGACTAGGCCCAGATCTTTAAAGATCTTTAAGTCTAGGAACGAACCGGATCCACCTAGCCCACCTACCACGCTAGCCTAGCAACACCCCAACTTCAAAAGAATCTCTCCTCCCCAGTGCGGATAGCTTTTACAATCCCATCAAGTTGAGAAACTGGAAGTTAGGGGCTGTCTCCACTTCCTCTTGTCTCTCATTGGCCAGAACGTGATCACATGGCCACATATAGCCGCAAAGGACACTGGGAAATATTGAAAGCCAACCTAGAGCTGGTATTAGGCTGAGCCGCCGGCCGTCCTAGCCTGGGAAGGCTGCGCGGGGAGGGACGTCTAGGCGTCCCCGTCGGGCAACCGGGACTGCTGTGCAGCGACTGTCACCTCACCACTCTGCCTCTCCCCTCCCAGCGTGGCCAAGGCCCTGGGCGTGAACACTGTGGGCGCGCAGGCCCTGAAGCTTTTCCGAGAACACCCCATCTTCTCTGAGGTTATCTCGGACCAGGACGCCGTGGCCGCCATTGAGAAGTTTGTAGGTACGTGCTAGGTCTTGCGAGACGCTGTCTGCGGGCTCGGGGGCTCAGCGGCTGGCCACCTTCAGTCGCGTCTCCAGTGCCCGCCTAGGGCACTGTGTAATGCCATGGTAAAACCAGAAAAGATAAAGCCACGTAGGGAAGAAGTTAAGTCCGGTTGAGGCAGGAGAATCACAAGCTGGAGCCCAGCGTAGGCAAACTACTGACTTAGCAAGA
This sequence comes from Ctenodactylus gundi, assembly GCA_004027205.1. Classification (NCBI taxonomy): domain Eukaryota; kingdom Metazoa; phylum Chordata; class Mammalia; order Rodentia; family Ctenodactylidae; genus Ctenodactylus; species Ctenodactylus gundi. Next base: position 282,320 of record PVKB01000988.1, read on the forward strand.
TTGTCTTAAAATCAAAAAATCAAAAATAAAAATAGACTAAAGATGTAGCTGGGTATGAAGGCCCTGGGTTCCATCTTAAGTATGCTGGGAAGGCTGAGGATATAATCAGTGCAAAGGTCCTGGGATGGATTCCCCGGTACCACCACCACAATAAAAGTAATCCTGGTAGCTGAATACTTAAGACTTAAAATGTTGATTCTGAGCATCCGGGCAGCCAGGTTGAAAAAGGAAAGAAAGGCTGGGGCTCAGAGTTGGGTTTGGGTGTGTAACCGTAACTGATGAATTCTTTCTGGGTTTAGCCTAGAATAGCTTTTTTAATGACAAGAAAAAAAGCAGACGTTTCCCCTTCATTGCCCTCCGCTATAACTCTTGGTGAGATGAGGCGCCAGAATTCCTCACAGCCAGGGCCTCGGCCACTGTGGCCATTCCGCGTTGGAACTCACGTGACGGCCCCTGTTCGGGCGCTCAGGTGTGGACGGCCCAGTTCTGGGCAAGGATGGGCAGTTCGGGTCAGGACCCGCCAGGGGTGAGAGCTGATTGCCTCGAGATACTCACGTTCTGCCAATGACCTGAGAGCGCCGCGGGGTTGCTAGTTGATTGGCTCCTCCCTCTGCCGTTCAGCCAATGGCCTGATCGTTCTTTTGCGCCGCCCGCCCCTTCCTGCAGATGACGAGAAGATCCTGGTGGAGCCGGCGTGCGGCGCGGCCCTGGGGGCTGTCTACGGCCACGTGCTGCGGAGGCTGCAGGCTGAGGGCCGGCTGCGGACGCCGCTGACCTCTGTCGTGGTCATCGTTTGCGGGGGCAGCAACATCAGCCTGGCCCAGCTGCAGGCGCTCAAGCAGCAGCTGGGCATGGACGGGCGGCCCTAGTGAGGCCCCGGCGGGCGTGTTACCAGCCACCGCCTCGTCTGTCCAACCTTGGTCGTGGGTGCGAGTCTTTCGCCTAGGGATTAATTTATTGTCATCAGCCCCCCCTGCGGAGGGGCAGGGGGATCACAGGATGCTGTGAAGCTGAGCCTCTTTGGCATGGTGCGACCGTCCTGGGTCACTCCTGCTAGGGTGACGGCTGCCCGCCAGGTCCCCAGAGCTGTTCTGGCGGGAGGGACCCGGCTCTCAGCAGCTGGGGTAGGGGCGCCGGGGAGCCGGATGGGCCCTGCCCAGGCTTGTCCGGGGCTGGGGACCTGTCTCAGTCTTAAGCCCAATGCCACTCTTACTCGTTTTTCTAATGTTCACTTTTTCACTAAAAAATATACGTATTTATGAAACAAAATCCTTGGATTTTTTTTCCCATGCCACCTGTTGTTTTTGGTTCCCTGGGCGCCAGCCAAGGCTGCTGTCAGCAGGTGCACACATGGCCAGAATCCGGCCCAGGTCTCTGGCTCTGAGGCTGTGTGCTTTCACCTGGGGGACCCTGTAGAGGCTAGGGACTGATTCCAGTTGGGGTCCCATGTCACAGGAAGTGTGTGTATGTGTGTGTGTGGGGGGGCTAAGCTAGAGAAGCCGTGTGTGCGACACAGCCTGCCTTCACTTGGGCTGGGGGTGGGGGGTGGGGGTGGCCCTTCCTGGGCCTGTCCTGTTGGCACAAGCCCGTGATCCCAGCACTCTGGGAGGCTGAGGCAGGAGGACTGCAAGTTCAAGCCCAGCCTCGGCAACTTAGTGACTCAGTGAGACCTGTCTCAAAATCAAAACTAAAAATGGACAAGGATAAAGGTCACTGGATGTAGTCAGGGCTCAGTCCCCAGTACCACACACACACACACACACACACACACACACACACACACACACACACACACACAAAATCCTTCCAGATAGAATAACTGCACCCCAGAACCACTGGGTGCAGGGCAGGGAGCCCCCCATTCCAGGGGCTGTATAACTGCCTTACCACAGCCACCCATCTCTGGGACAGGGAAGGTGCTGGTGGCATCAGTGCTGTGCAAAGCTGGAATCATGGGCCCCACTCTCCAACGAAGCCCAAGTATAAAACACGAGAGACAGGACTGGCGTGGCGGTGCGGGCCTCTAACCTTGGCTATCCATGAGGCTGAGGCAGGAGGATGGCAAGCTGCGGCCCTCGCCTGGGCCCTTAGACCCCGTCTCAAAGTGAAACAACTGGGGAACCGGTGCAGCAACAGTGCTGGCCTGGCATCACAAGGCGCCGCCCACCCACGTGGCAACCCAAATATATGGTGGATGTTTACATTTTTAAGAAAATATTATTACAGTTTGGCGTCTTGATGCAGGTCTGGAATTCCAGCATTCTGGGAAGCTGAGGCAGGAGGATTTCTAGTTCCAACCCAGGCTTGGCAATTTAACAACTGGGCAAGACCCTGTCTCAAAATCAGAAATAAACATGGGCTGGGGGTGTAGTCATTGTGAAGGTCCTGGGCTGGATCCCCAGCGTCACAAAACGAAAACAAAAACACATATTACGGGAAAAACCACACTGCCAAGAACAGGGTAGAGCATGCTCCAGGCAAGAGGGTATTTTGAGCCCTGGGGGGGGGGATTCACTGCAAAGTCTTTTACTGTGACATTGTTATTTACATGTTCCCTATGTTTCGATCGCCTCCCATTGATTAAACATTTCTGGCGGTTTTTGTCAAACACAAACATTCTGGTGCATCCCCAAACATCCTGTTCTGCAGACCTGGTGCCGTGCGATTTCTGGCTCTTCCCCACAGTCCACGTGATTGGGAAAGGGGAAGGTTTTGAGCCAGCTCTGGACACTCAGGAAAGAGACCTCCAGAGCCGCTTCAGACAGCGGCCGGAGCGAGGGGCCAGGCGTGCTCAGGACGAGGCGAGTTTTGAGAATTAATGGCAGCGTTTATTTAACTGTAATAGTTTTTTTTTTTCAATTTAAACATTCGCCATGGCGCTTGGTCCCACCCACGCACATGCACCGGGAGGAGACGCCACCCTTGGGCTCCTCCCCCCCCCTCCCCCCGCCGGCGTCAGGGCCCCACGGGGTCCTTTGCTATAAGGTCTCCAGGGCGCCTGTGTCAGGGCCTGGTGGGTGGTAGGGGCGCAGCAAAGACTTGCTAGTGCTTGAGTGCTGGGCGCGTGAGGTCCCGTGTGGGCTGCCCACGTCACCCGCAGGAAACCCCAGCCTCACTCATCCCTCCGGGCAGCTGTTTACGGGCATACCGTTTCACAGATGAGGCAACTGAGGACCCGAGAGTTGCAGCTACAGCTAGTGAGAGGTAGGGACAGGATTCGAACCCAGGTCTCTGGCCCTGAGGCTGCGTGCTTTCTGTCCTCCAAGCACAGAGCACTTGGATCACATATCTAAGGCGGGTTGCGTGGGAGACAAGACAGGGAGGGACCCCCGTTGGTCTGTCCCCTCACCAGGACTAGGGAAGGTCGTGGTGGTTTACAGGGACCTGGAACAGGACCAAGAACACCAGATGCTCAGCATGCACCTGAGATTGGCGGATGGATGGGCAGGTGCCGGATGGTGGATGGCTCTGCAGAGAGACGATGCATGGGGACAGAGGGACAGGCTGCAGGATGGACAGGGGGATGCACGGTAAACAGCGGGAAGCCATCCAAGTAGGGACAGGCCATCCTGCCCTCTCTTCCCCAAGACCCGCGGCCTGAGCCTCAGCCTCATTTAAGGGCCGCACAGCCTGTGATCTGGTGCCCACAGCGGGGGCGGCGGGCCACCCGCACCGAGGCCAAGGGATGGGACAGTATGGGGCAGGGGCATGAGGCAGGAGTGAGGGGCAAGGCTCCCACCTGCCCTGCAGGGGGATGGGCACTCAGGATCTTCCAGCCACGAGTGGCCAGGAACTTTGGTTTGAGTTTTGTTTTCAAGTTTCTGTCCTCAGGGAAGCTCCTGGGAACACGGGATGCAGAGGCTGCTTCCTGTGGCCGCTCCCCGCCCTGGGATGGGGCGGAGCACGAGGATGGTCAGGGTGGCAGGGGACACAAAGACAGGAGAGAGATGCGGAGGGTACGGGAAAGGTGCCTACCACTTCAGGGGTGACAGTGAGTCAGCTCTGAGCCACATCGGGTAGGAGGAGGCCACATGGGCAGAACCCAGCTCAGGGGACAGCCGGGGACAGGGCCGGGCGCTGGGCAGGCCAGGGGCCCACTGAGGTCAGCAAGAGCGAAGGCAGCAGGGCAGCGACATGCTCAGTCCCAGGAGACCTTGATGGGCAAGAACCTCCAGAGGTCAGGCTGGCCCATGTGCAGCGTGTCGCGGAAGGGTGAGGTGCTCCACTGGAACGGGGGCACCTGGTCCCACGTGGGGCCTCCGGCTGCCAGCAGGCTCAGGGTCCTGGCCAGCAACATGCTGGTCACCTGGGGGTAGGGGAGCAGGTGGCTGAACAGAAACCCCAGGGCTCCCCGGGAGCCTGGACTCCTACACCTCTGTGACCTCAAAGCCCAGGTCTCCCTGTGACCCCACACAGCCAGCCAGTGGGCCCTGCCCGGGCTGGGGCACACCTTCACATCGATGCCCCCGTGGGGGCGCTGGCGCAGAGCCTGGAAGGGGTAGGAGCCGTTAGCCGGGTTGAGGTCCGAGCGGGCAGAGATGGCATTCTCCCCGTTGGGCTGCGGGTCACAGGCCTCGCACCGCGACAGGGGGTCGTGCTTGTAGTTGTTGTACCTGGAAGGAGGGGTGGGAGTCACAGTGGTCCCTCTGGGGAGGAGCCACCCCCAACCCCACACCTGCAGCAGCCTGGCAACGCCGCCACAGCCTGGACAATCGATGCCTGTAACCACCATGGTTCCAGTGTGCAGGTGCCCACCTCCCCACCCCACGCTGGCCCTTGAGAACGTGTCAGGACTACTGCTGCACGGCCACGTCTGCAGGTGCCTGGCACCCTCCCTGTCACCAGAGAACAGAGAACACCGTCATGTTGCCAGGGATGTAGCTCAGCAGCAGGACACCCCGCTCACTGCCGTGCCAGCAGCCCGGCCCCCAGGTGCTGTCACAGAGGCCCTCGGGATGAGGCCCGTGCCATGCCCACGACGCCCACCTCATCAGCTGCACCATGGAGTCCACGTCGTCCACCGATGACTGGTTCCGCTGGAAGATCTGGGCACGGGGACTCTTGCTGTAGGAAAACCAGTCCCCATACTGGGCCACCAGAGCCTGCAGCCCGCTGGCATTGAACACAGACTCAGAGGACCTGCGGGGACAAGGCGGTCACCCACAGCCTCCGGTCAGAGTGGTGACCAGGGGACCCAGGGGACGGCTGTGGGGACTTGGTCTGAGTTGGTTGGCGTTGCTTGGGGCAGCCAGGCTTGGGTTCTGCTGTCCAAGACGTGGGTGTGGATCTTATTTACTTATTTATTTAGAGACAGGGATCTGTTGTTATTCCAGACTGGTCCTGATCTCAGGCTGGCCGTGAACTCACAGCCATCCTTCTGCCTTGGTCGCCCATGTGCTGGGATTACAGGTGTGTGCTGCCATGGCAGACATTGTGACATGGTGCTGGGGAGCTGAACCCTGGACCTTACAGTTGGCCAGCAGGCACTGGAACCTGAGCTTCTCCCTCAGCCCTTGGATCGAGACTGAGGAACTGGGGCGGGGGGGAGCTGGGGCCCCTCAGGCCTTGGCTATGGCATCTGTGAAGTGGGGCAGGGACCCCAGCTCCCTGCGTAGTAGCTTTAGGGACCAAGTGAGCCAGCCCAGGCAAAGCCAGAGAGCGCTGAGAGGTGCCATGGTGTCACTGGGCAGAGGCGGGTCCAGCGTGGGCTTGGCCATCCCACGCCACCACCCGCTGGGCACCAGCACTGGGAGGTCCCGATGCCTGTCTGAGCTATCACAGCCACACCACGAAGCCACCAGGGCTTTCCCGGCAGAGGAAGGGGCGGTCTCGCTCACTCTGGGGGCTTCTAAATACCACGTGGGGCTCAGGCCACAAGCGAGGCCCTGGGTCAATGCCCAGCACCACAAATCAAAAAAGTGCGTTTCATGGGAGGGTAAAGGGTGAGCACCTGTAATCCAGCCACTCAGGAGGCTAGGTCACGCGCGGCAGCTCAGGGAGAACCTGGTGGTGCCACCCAGTGGCAGAGGGTGCACCCCGCGCCTGGGACGCCCTGGGCTTCCCTGTCCTGCACCGAAAGCACCGTCATGTTGCCAGGGATGTAGCTCAGCAGCAGGACACTCACCCTGCCTAAGCCCTCCCGGGAGGCCCACCGTGGGGAGGCCGGGCAGGGGGGAAATGGGCGGGCTGCGGGCCACCTACGGAATGTTGTAGCTGGCCCAGTAGGTCCGCTCATAGAGCTCCGAAGTCTTGTCGGCCACCACCACCATGCCCCTGCATGACGAGAGAGCCGGGCGGGGGTTGGAAGAGGGGCTCTGAGAGTGTGGGTCATGATGTCAGGGCCGCCCTCATGCAACTCTCCTCCCTGCCTCCTTCCCGGTGTGCCTTGGGCCTCTGCCTAGGCAGCCCCTCCACACACCCGCCTCTACCCCTGCACCTGCCCCCTGTCCGGGCACTCACGGGATCTGCTCCAGGATGGTGAGCACTTTGCTCCCGGGGTTGGACCCACCAGGGACAAACGCCTTGTAGTCTACAATCATCCACTGGTTGTTATATCTGCCGTGACCAAGGGGGGGTCTGAACAGGTCCTACCGCCCCCACACCCACTGCCAGCCTCCCTGCTAGCAGGCCCCACACAGCCAGGAACCCTCACCAGGGCATTGTGGCTTGACCAGAGGTCCACAAACCCCCACCACCTCAGGCTGCCTGCCTGCAAGAACATTCCATGGCTCCCCAGGGCCTCTGTGAACAAGGGTCAGGCCCTCTGTCAGGCAGTCTCGGGCCCTGCAGTGCCCAGCTCTGTCCTGGCCCTTTACTCACCGATGGCCTCCTCCTCGGTCAGCCTTTCCTCCGATCCACGCACTCTTCTTCCTCTTTTTTTTTTTTTTTGAAGTTGTATTATGGGGACAGAACCCAGGACTTTTACACTGACCTACAATCCCAGCTCCTTTTTTGTTGAGACGAGGTCTCACTAAGCCCCAGGGTGCCCAGGCTAAGCTTGAACTTGCAACCCTCTGCCTCAGCCTCCCAGAGTGCTGGGAGGACAGGCCTGTGTCACAGGTCAGTTCAAGGGACCCCTGGCTGTGCTGGGAGCCTGCACGATGGGGCCCACTCTGTCCTTCCAGAGCCTCAATTTCCCCTCGTACAGAGTGTGGAAAGGGACACTCGGCCACCTGCAAGTCCCGGGAGGACAGAGTGGGCTCTGCAGAGGGTGCAGCGCCCGTGGCCCGGGACCATCAAGTCCCGCCAGCCCCAAGTCCTGGGGGGGGGGGAGCTGATCTACTTCCTGGGTGGGGCCTGCGGCGCCCAGGGCCACTCACGTGCCGCTGTTGAAGCCTTTGAAGATGTCGGCCCAGGCGGCGCCATCCAGGGCCAGGCGGTTGGCCACGATGTTGCGTACCCACTCCAGCACGCAGCCCTGCGGCTGCACGTACTTCCACAGGGCCGGGTTGTTGTTGCCGATGGTGGTCTCTAGGGTGACCTGCAGGAGGGCAAGGGTGGCAACGCTGTCCTGGCCACACTGTACCCGGCCTGCCCCCTCCGTAAGGCATTTACTATTATTGTTGGAGCCTCATGGGCTGGAGGCATAGCACAGCGGTTAGAGCACTTGCCTAGCAAGGCCCGGAGTTTAGTTTCCCACATGACATGAACCAGTGACGATGGCACACGCCTGTAATCCTGGCTTTCAGGTTGCTGAGGCAGGAGGACTGCAAATTCAAGTCCAGCCTGGATAATTTAGAAACACAGAGAGACGTTGTCTCAAGATTTAAAAAATACTAATTTTAAAAAATAAAAAAAGGGCTGGGGTGGTAGACTGCTCCAAAGGCCTTGGGTTCAATCCCTAGTGCAGGAAAATAAATAAAATATATACATGGCTTTAAGTTCCCTGGTATAGTATTTTGATGGCCACGTTTCAATGCAGCTATTTCCTTTATAAACCTATATATTTTGGCTTAAGAATTATAAAACATAAATCTAATGGGGCATGGTGGCACACAGCTGTAATCCAGCCACTCTAGAAGGCTGAAGCAGGAGGATCACAAACTGTAGCAATCGAGTCTCAAAATCAGAAATAAATGGGCTGGAGGAGTGGCTCAGCAGTTAAATTGCTTGCCTAACAAGTGCTACATCAAGAGCTAAGTACCCGAGTTCGGTTCTCCAGCACTACATAAGCCAGGCGTGGTGGCACAGGCCTGTCATCCCAGCACTCGGGAGGCTGAGGCAGGAGGATTGCTGTGAGTCCAAGGCCAGCCTGGGCTCCACAGTGACACAGTGAGTTCAGAATCAGCCTCGACTAAAGAGAAAGACCCTGCCTCAAAAAAAAAAAAAAGTTAAAAAGGCTGGGGACATGGCTCAGTGTGAAGGCAGGTGTCCGGGTCAGTCCCCAGTATGCACAGATGGCAGGGGACGTGTCTCCTGTGGCCAGCAGCGTCACACACGGCCAAAGGTCAGTAGCCTAAAAACAGGGACTACAAGCGGAGCAGGTTGCCTCCCAGCCTGCCCTCTCCCCAGGTACTGGACAGAACCAGTTCCGGCCCCAGCAAGCCCCCTTACCCCATCCTCCTGGGCCTCTTCCCACACTCAGACAAAAGTAACAGAAAAGACCAGAAAGCGTCCCCTCCGCTCCCCTCTGCTCTGGGCAGGGAAGCTGCCTGGGACAGATTCCTAAACGCACTGGCTGGCAGCCAGGGAACAGGGCAGAACAAGACAGAGGAAACAGCAGCTATTCAGATGAGAGGGTCTGGGGGTACCCAGGGGGCCAAGGTCACATCAGAGGGAGGGCGGTGTATCCTCAACACAGGAAAAACAACCCGAGGTTGTTTTCCAAGGTTCCCAGGCCTGCGACTTGGGAGGGCCTTGGCAGGTGCCGGACCCAGGACCCTGCGGCAGCCAGGAAGCGGCCCCAACCCGGCCTGGTGGGGCATCCCAGCCTGGAACAGCAGTGGGGCTGGGCACTTTGGTCTCAGCTGTGTCCCCTACCCAGTGCCCAGCTCTAGCCGTGCGCTCTGAACCAACACTTCCCCAAGCTGCTGGCTGACACTTGTCCCAGGAATGAGGTGACTCACCAGCCCGCTGCTGAGGATGTAGAAGTCGTCGCCAGAGAAGATGGTCCCGGGGTAGGACGAGAACACCTGCCTGTGGCCAGGAACCAGCGGGGAGTCGTCTGTGGGGAGAGTGGCCGGGCGCTGCTGCTCTGGCAGGACTGGGCACCGCGCTCCCACCCAGCGAGACCCAGGGCTCCAGGCAGGGGTGGCGGTGGACTGCTCCTCAGGCCTGCTGGAGGCCGGGGTTCTGGGCTCAGCGCAGGAGAATAAGAGTTCAACACTGTCACATGACAGGCATTTGTGATGACCACTCGGGAGCCTGAGGCAGGAAGGTTGCAAATTCCAGACAAGTCTGGGCCATTTAGCAACTTGATGAGACCCTGTCTCAAGTTTTTGAAAAAGAAGGAAAAGACCAAAAAAAACCCGTTAACATAAAGGGTCCTAGCGTAAACGAGAAAGTCCATAGGGGATTCTGTTTCATCATTTGTAACAAGGATAGAAAATATCCAGTAGCAGGGCTGGAGGAACAATGCACGGGGGCTAAAATGAAGGCTTGGGAGGCTGAGGCAGGAAGATTACTATGAGTTCAAGGCCAGCCTGGCCTACAGAGTGAGACTGTCTCAAAAAGAAAAACATTACAATAGGGAAAAACCAAGTAGGGTACAGGAACTGGGCAGGAGCTGCCCACGGCACCCACAGGTCTTGCTTTTCCTGAAAATGAAGTTTTTTTTTTTTTGAAAAATCAACATATATAATAGAGTTCCAAGGAGCTGGAGGAATAGCTCAATGGTTAAAGCTCTTGTCTAGCAAGCACGAGGCCCTGGGTTCGATTCCCCAGCACAACATATACCAAGAGTGGTGGCACACGCCTATGATCCCAGCACTCAGAGGCTGAGGCAGGAGGATTGCCATGAGTCCAAAGCCAGCCTGGGCTCCATAGTGAGTTCAGGACCAGCCTGGACTACAGAGTGAGACCCTGTCTCAAAAAAAAAAAAAAAAAAAAAAAAAAAAAAAAAAAAAAAAAAAAAACAATAAAACCATTATAAAGGACTGGAAAGAGTAGCTCAGTGGTAGAATGCTTATCTATTGCAGTATGTACCAGGCCCTGGGTACCATGCCCAGCCACCCCCCCCAAAAAAAAAAATCACCAAAAAGAATCAAGATGAAGTCAGGTGTGACAGCGTAATCTATGAATTCCAACTTGGGAGGCTGCGGCAGGAGGACGTAGCACAAGTTCACAGCTACGCTAAGCTACAAAACCCCAGGATGAGCTGTTGGGGTGGCCCCATGCATAAGCGGGACAGAACGGCTTCCGGCCCTGCCCCCTGCGGAGCCGCGCTCACCCACCTCCGGGGCCCTCCCGGAAGTGCAGCGTGTACTTCTTGATGACACGAAGCATGTTCTGGTAGGAGTTCCAGGTGTTGTGGGCCACCAGCAGGTCGCGCTGGCCAGGCAGCAGCTTGATGAGCGCGGAGCAGGAGCCGGTGCCCAGGGACGCCCTGGGCTTTGTCTTATTCAGGGCTGGCTCAAGGTCCTCCAGGTCTCCGGCGATCTGCAGCAGGCTGGGGACGGTGGGCCGGGAGGGTCACCAGGCCTGTGGCTCTGCGGGGCCAGCTAATGGGCCAGGCTGTAGAGCAGGAAGAGGCAGGGCCAGGGTGCGGGTACATGGTGCTTCCCACACGCCGGGCACCCAGGTTGCGGGCACTTACAGGAAGCCCAGGGGCTTGATGGACAGAGTCCCCGTGGGGAAGGCCACGCGGCCCTGGTAGCTGTCTTCCAGGCCTTTCAGCTGCAGGAGGGCCAGCCGCACCTGGGGAGGGATGGGGGTCACACACAGCGGAGGAAGGGCCCAGGACACCTCCGGGCTCCAACCAGGCCTGCTCACCAGCATGCCAGCACTCCCGGTGTTTCTGACTTATTCTCGGTGTTGGTTTTTGTGTTTCTGGACCTTCACACGAAGCTACATCCCCAGCACATTTTCTAGTTTGGAGACAGGGTCTCTATAACTTGCTAAATTGCCTAGCCTGGACTCAAATTTGCAATCCTCCTGCCTCAGGCTCCCCGAACACTGGGTCTACAGACTGTGGAACTAGGCTTGGCTTCCCGCTTTAATGAATTCAGTCTATGTCTCTGCCTGGCACAGACCCCAAGTCACCTCCCCCACCCAGAATCCCAGCTCAAAAGCCACCACCGCCAGGAAGCTTCCCAGCCCCGGGGTGGAGGGCAGGGTGGGCCGAGGCAGAAGTGCACACAGGAGGGCTGGCCAGGATGAGCCAGAGGGGGCACAGAGGCACAGCGGGCACCCCAGCAGAACCAGCTCAACGCCCCCCCCTCCCCGGGTGGCGTGGGGCTGGGCCCACCTGGTGCCAGTACGGGGAGTCCCGGTGCCGCTCCATCTCCCCCTGCATCCATGCTAGGTTGGACTCCAGGAAGCTCCGGAGCCTCTCGCAGTAGCCGACCTCGTACTCGAAGGGGCCGCAGTAATTCACCATGGTGTTCATCCAGTGCATGTAGATGAGCTGCGGGAGGGGCCGGGATTACAGGCGTGTGCCGCCACACCAGGCACTTGGTGGTGCTGGGGGATCGAACTCAGGTATTTAGCGCTTGACACAGCGAGTGCCTTAACCACTGAGCCATTCCTCCAGCCCCTAGTTTGGTATTTTCCTTAAGACAAAGTCTCACTCTGTAGCCCAGGCTGGCCTTAAACACAAGGCAGTCCCCCTGCCTCCACGTCCCAGAGTGCTGGGATCACAGGTCTGAGCCACTGGGCCCGAAGGGAACGGGTCTGGAAGGGACAAGGAGGCCAGCCCCGGCCCTGACCTTACCTCCTCTGACACAGAGGCCTCCACCACGCCGGCTGCGTAGGCCTGCAAGCTGTCATTGTAGTCACCGTTCGTGCCCAGCTCCAAGAAGGCCCACCTAGGAGTGCGGGGGACACAGTCAGTGGCAGGGCTCGCGCAGATGTGCTTGCAGAGGGGCTGGAGGAATGGCAGAGCGGGAAGAGCTCTAACTGCAGAGCTCGGCTCCTGCAACGGGATCTCCGGTTCAGAACACAAAACAACACAGTGGCCCAGTTTGTTTTGAGACAGGGTCTCGCTCTGTAGCCCAGGCTGGTCCTGAACTCACTGTGGAGCCCAGGCTGGCCTTGGACTCAGGGCAATCCTCCTGCCTCAGCCTCCCATGTGCTGGGATGACAGGCCTATACCACCAGGCCCAACTTGGGAGACGTAATTCCAACCAAAGGAACAAGTGGAGTCATGAACGTGGGGCTAATAACACATATAATTCATGAACAAGAGAAAAACACAAATTTCAAATTTCAAAGAGTCAGGCCTGGTATCACGTGCCTGGGATCCTGCTACTCAGGAGGCAGAGGCAGGAGGGCCATGAGGTTGAGGCCAGCCTGGGTGGCCTGGTGAGACCCTGACTCAAAAAAGTGAGTAGCAGAAAGTGACAATCCCTGCCGACCGCACCCGCACAGACCCAGAGCTCAAGGAGTCAGTCACTGCTGCTGCCTGACTCAGCCAATGCGGGCTGCGTCCACTCTGCCAGAGCCTCAGGGAATCCAGAGGGGTGGCACTTGCCCCCACCTTCCCAGAGGAGCTCAGGCAGGTCCCCCCTCGTGGTCAGCTCCATGCCAAGCCTCGCTTCCGTGGGTGCCAGAGCCCCGGCCTGACGCCTGAGAACCCCCGGGCAGCTGCAACCCGCAGCCCCGCTCTGAGGAGCCCTCCAGAGACCCCGCCAGGCGGCACTGCCCCACCACCAAAATGGGTGCCACCTGCCATGACTGCTATGTGCCAGTTCGACTAGACCCCGGCACGCTGGCTGGCAGCTGTGAAAACTCCACCCCAGTCCCTGTCAAGGGAGAAACCAGAGTGCAGTTTCTAAAAGACCTAGGAGCGGCACAGCTCCGTGGGTAGTGGGATCCCAATTATGCACATGCCGCTGCTCCATCCCCCAGCAGCCACATTACAATTAGAAGGGCCTGGTGGCACACGCGTGTCATCCCAGCACTCAGGAGGCTGAGACAGGAGGATTGCTGTGAGTCCAAGGCCAGCCTGGGCTCCATAGTGAGTTCAGGACCAGCCTGGGCTGCAGAGTGAGACCCTGTCTCAAAAAGAAAACAGAGATTCTGCTGAGCAGGGGCCAGGACACCCAGGTGACTTTCATCACCCCCGCCGCCCTGGTTCCAGTCTGGGATACAGGGGCTTCTCAGAAGCTCCGCCCTGCACCTAGCCAGGGCACTCAGAGAGAAGGGGCACAGGCGGGCAGGGGGAGCAACAGGAGGTTGGCAGAGCGGATGGAATGGTGAGCAGAGGGCCGGTGCAGAGGGCACCTGGGGTTACAGGCCTCAGTTTCCCCAACTGTAACATGGGATGAAGGTCTCCTGCTCTGTTCTCTCTCAGTCGTTTCCTCCTTTAGTGACAATGGTGCTGTGAAGCCACCACACTTTCCATGACCCTCTCTGCCCCCTCTAGAGGTGAGGAAACTGGCTCAGAGAGGCAAAGGGGTTTGCCCAAGGTCGCACAGCAGTGGGGGTGCATCTGAGTGCTCCTCTGGCACATGAAGATCTCTGGTCATCACCACATTCCCAGGGCACAGCGGGGGCCTCCTGAGGGCAGGGCCCCTCCAAATGGTGATGTGTCATAGCCTGGTGGCTCTGCCAACAGCCAAAACCGCGTGAGTCAGCACAATGGTCACCCGATCCCAGAGTCATGGCGGGTCCTACCCCAAGCCAGAGCTTTAGGGCTTTTGCTTTGCCTCAAGATTTTTTTAATTAGTATTTGTTTTTGCTGTTGGTGGTGGGTTGTGTACTAGCAGGGACATCCTCCACTGTTCCTTTTCATTTTGGAAACACGGCCTCACTTTGTAGCCCAGGCTGGTCCTGAATCCACGATGGAGCTCAGGCTGGCCTCGAACTCATAGCCTCCCAAGTGCTGGGACTACAGGTATATGCCACCACACCCAGCTTATGTGGTACTGGGGAATTGAACTCAGGGCCTTGGCGCTTGCTATGCAGGCGCTCTAACTGCTGTGCCGTCCCTCCAGCCCCCAGCTCTTTATTTATTTTTTACTTTTTTTTTTTAAGACAGAGTCTTACTAACCTGCAAAACTGCCCAAGCTACACTCCAATTTGTGATCTTACCGTGTCAGCCTCCCCAAGTGCTGGACTTACAGGCACTGCCACCAAGCCCAAGCAGCAGCCAGCGCTTTCCTCACTGCATAGTCATCAGTCAACCCCCCCCCCCCGCCCCCGCCTCCTCTTCTCAGGAGCCTTCCAGGATGAGCCCCACCCAGGTGGCATCCTCAGTAGCCTTCCAAAGGCCACCAGAGTGGTGCCGGGTCCAGCTGGAGGCAGGCGCTGGCACCCAGCAGGCAAGCCCCGGAGGAGCAGCGCCGAGCGGGCTCCCCGGGCAGCTGCTCCCACCGCGGGGCCGGGCCGGCGGCGGCCACGGGAGACCGAGCGACGGCGTCACGGCGGCCCCGGTCCCCGCGTGCAGAGCTGGAGCCCCTTGGGGGGAGGGACTAGTGTCTGGGGACAGCAGGGGGCCACCCGCGGGAGGCGAGGCTGGGCGTCGCCGCTCCCAGCGGGCCCGCCCCCGCTGGCGGCCCGAGCCTCACCCGGTGTCGTGGATGGCGTTGGTGAGGTTGGCCCAGGCCACGGCCTCGGGGTGGCGGCCGTCCGCCAGGCGCAGCTGGCCCGACGCGGCGTCCAGGAGCACCGAGCGGCTGCGGGAGGCGGGGGGCGCCGGGCCATCGCGCGGCGGGCGGGCCCCCTCGGCCGCGCGTGCCAGGCCGCTCAGGAGCAGCGCGACCGCCAGGGACAGCGCCGGGGCCGGGCGGCCGAGCGCAGACCTGCCAACCGGCACCGCCATGACCGCCGGGCCACCTGACCGCGCTCCGCGGGCGGGGCGGGGCGGGGGCGGGGCGAAGCGTGGGGCGGGGACTGGCCGCCGTCCTTCCGGGGTGGGCGGGGCCTGGACGGCGGAAAAGGCGGGGCACACCTGAAAGGGCCCGGAAGCTTCCTTCTTTCAAAAGCTCGCGCGCTACCCTGCTTTTGCACGTTTTCAGGCCTCGAGAGCGCTTGAGAGACGAGTAAGGATGCACATCCTCTGCCTCAGCTGGTAATGTGCTGTCATATTTATTTAACATTTTTTCCTTCTTCATACTGGGGATTGAACCAGTGCCTCGAACAGTGAGCTACATCCTCAAGTTTTTTTTTTTTTTCCTTATTTTGGTACAGGATCTTTCTTTGTCGCTAAATTACCCAGGCTGAGCTCAACCTGATGGTCCTCCTGCCTCAGCCTACCAGAGCATTACAGGATTGTACCTGTTTTACCCAGTTTCATTTCTTTCTCTTTTTTTTTCCGGCACTCACTATGTAGTCCAGGCTGGCCTCAAACACAAGCCAATCCTCCTGCCTCAGCCCACCAAGTACTGGTAAATAATCTCTTTCTATATAAATTTGCTAAGCTGTGAAGTCATAGTGCCATGTCCTCTCTAAATACTGAAGCAAAAATGGGACCTTCTGTGACCCTACAGTCAGGGGACCCAGCCCATTCAGGGTAAAAAATATTCTAAAAGAAAAATACAATGCTGATATGAAGAACTGATACACACTTTTTTTATTCACTAGGCACTACTGTCTACATGGTACTAGATGTTGGCAGTGATCTAGAAACAACTCTGCCCTTGTGCAGGCAACTTTGGCAGAAGGCAGCAGGTGGCACACCAGGGACCATCTGAACAATAACATAGACAGGTGGACCTAAGTGAAGACACAGCCAGTGGGGCCTGGAGGCTGTCCCAGTTGAACTGGGACTCCAAGTTCCCACATAGCTTGAGGAACTTGGCCAGACTCTGTCTCCAAATCGAAAATTCTTTTTAAAAAAAGAGATACAGCTCAATGCAGAGGCCCTGGGCTCAGCTCCCCAGTCCCCTCCCTGCAAGGAAAGTGAGGACAACCAAGGGATAATACATACAATAAGTGCGAAGGCCCTGAGGAAGAAACCGAAGGGGGCCCAAAGGAGGGAGTGGCGTGTCATAGTGGTGACAATCCTCGATTTGATACAAAGTTTTCTAAAGCTTTGAGGACACCTTCCCATGCCCCCCACTCCTGATGAGCCGTGCCTACAGGATGTGTGCAGCCCTCCCGCCCAGTCCCTTGGCACTAACAGCCATCACTGGTCGCATCTGTGACTTGCTCACTATGAACACCTTCTGCCATAGTGCCCCTGCAGCCGCCTTGGAAGTGTGCACTATTGCTAACCCCATGTTACACATGGGGAAACCGAGGCCCACGCCGGATTTAGGATGGTTCTCAGAACGGGAATTGGAGTTGAGGGAGTGAGGCGGGTGCCACCCTGGTAGCCATGAGGGACACGGGCCTGGAGGCCCAGACGGCTCCCCTCTAGTGGCATTCCCGCCTCCCTCACAGGGGGCGCAGGCCACCTGCAGAACCTGGAGCAAGTGCCCACTGCACCAGCCCCTGCGAGCTCCCTCCGGTCCTCTCTCCTTGACCAAGATCATGGCGCCATTCCACGCCTCAGTTTACTCTAAGTCAGGCCCAGTGATGACCTAACTCAAAGGACCGGCAGCCTGGATAAAGACCCTGGAATGCCCCTGTCCACTTCGCTTCTCAGCCCCAGAGCCACTTAAGCCCGTGGGATCTGTCTAAGGCCACCAAGCTCAAAGTTCTGGGTGATCCTTTCGTTGGCACTGGGCTCAAGTGACCACCGTGGATGGATAAATCCCCAGCCGGAAGCGAGGGGTAGAGGGGTTTCCTGCCACACGGCATGCGGCAGTTGTTGGGAACCTAGCCTGGGCCCGGCAGGCAGGCTGGGTACTAATCCCAGCTCAGCTGTTGGCTGGCTGTGTGACCTTGGAAAAATGACCTCACCGCTCTGAGCCTGGCAGAAATGGGAGCCTCTTCCCTGATCCTTGGATTCTCAGGTGGCTCAGGGGCCAGACAGAGGCTTTCAGTGTTCCCAACACAGTGACATGACATGGTAAATGTTTCAGTTCAACAGGCCCCAGGGCACAGTTCTGTTTATTTTGTTGTTTTTGAGACAGGGTCTTGCTCTGTACCCAGGCTGGTCCTGAACTCACTATGGAGCCCAGGTTGGCCTTGGACTCACGGCAATCCTCCTGCCTCAGCCTCCTGAGTGCTGAGATTACAGGGGTGTGCCACCATGCCCAACTTTATGTGGTGCTGGGGAATCAAACACAGGGCCTTGCGCTTGCTATGTGAGCTCTTTAACCCGCTGTGCCCTGCCTCCACCCCCCACACAGTTCTGTAATCCCTGCACTCTGGGAGGCTGAGATAGGAGGGTTACAAGTTTGAGCCCAGCCTGAGCAACCTGGGGGTTTATTGAGATTGTGTCTTACCATAAAGCTCAAAAAAGGACTGGAGATGTAGCTCCATGCGGTAGCCTTGAGTTCAATCCCCAGCTCCCCTTTGTGAAAGAGTTTGAGGTGACAAGCATGTTACTTTGCCTATGTCTATTGAAAATGTTACTTTGCACCCAAATAAATATAATTGGTATGTGTTGATTAAAATATATAAGTAGTAGGCTGGAGGAGTGGCTCAGCAGTTAAAGCGCTCGCCTAGCAAGTGCTTCTCAAGGGCTAAGTACTTGAGTTTGATTCCCCAGCACCACTTAAGCTGGGCGTGTGGCCACATGCTTGTAATCCTAGCACTCGGAAAGCTGAGACAGGAGGATTGCCGTGAGCCCGAGGCCAGCGTGGGCTCCATAGTGAGTTCAGGACCAGTTTTGAGACCCTGTCTCAAAATCAATAAAATCTGTATTAGGAGGAGTACACACCTCTAATCTCAGCCCTCTAGGAGGCTGAGGCAGGAGGACTGCAAATTCCAGCCCTAGCATAGCTAAATTAACAATTTAGCCACACCCAGTCTCCAAATCAACTAAAAAAAAAGTGGGCAGTGGGGATCGATCTGGCTTAGTGCCTGAAAGACCCCCGCTAAACAAACCGTCAGGCCCTTAGAAAAGTTTACAGGCCTGAGTTTCGGTTTCTACCCCACATGAGCCTTGTAAACTCACATGATTCTCAGAATGTCATTGGTCCCTGTGATCACGTGCTATACCTGCTTCGTGCCCACTGGAACCGCCCCTTCCCCTACCCCATAAAAACCGTGCCTTGCAGCGGCTGGGCCTCTCTGCAGGGATCCACCATGTTGTTGATGTCTGAGGGCCCGAGCTTGAGCCCGAAATAAAGGCCCCTGGCTCTGGAGGTCTTTGGGGATTACGTGATCTAGGCATAACAGTGCCAAAGCTCCAGGTTGGGTCTCAGTACCCTCCCCAACACACTCAACTGGACGTTGGCCAGTTGTCATGTCCTTTTCCAGAATTTGTTCGATCAGGGTGTCTCCCAGCAGTATCAATGAAAAAAATTCGAGCCAGGTCTCGCCTGTCACGTCACAACTCAGGAGGCTGAGGCAGGAGAATTCCAAGTTTGAGCCCATCCTGGACAGTTTAACAATTTAGTGAGTTCGAGGCCGGCCTGGACTTCACAATGACCCAAACAAACCAAATTTCCCCTCAGAGACTAGTGTTGTAACTTCATGGTCAGGCATTTGCCTAGCCTGGGCAAGACCCTGGGTTTCATCCTGAGCCCCGAAATCAACCAAAAAAAAAAAAAAAGAGAGAGAGAAAAAGAAAAAAAAACAACCCTCCCTTACAGCTGGTGTTGTCTGCCTGTCATTGGGATGCCATGGGAGGTAGTGAGCCGTGACCCCTCTCCCCGTTTCTAGGGGGATTTAAGTAGGCACCCTGTGACTGTTTTCCCAGAGCGGCCAGGACCAGCAGGAACTTGCCTTAGTTGAAAGGGGAAGTCCCTGCACCCGTGTCTCTGGCCTCTTAGACCAAGACCGGGAGTTCTGCTCCCTTTTCCTCGGGAGGTTCCCCCTTTCCGCTTCTGCCCCCGCTGTCCCTGCATTATGCCTGGAGCTGTCGCCCACAACCTGGGCCTCCTTCCTCTCTGGCCCTCACTGCCCCCTCCCCCCCCTTACAGGGCTCAGCAGGGGACTGACATGCACAGGCCTGAGGGCTTTGAGCCCAGGCTGGTCCTGAACGCACAGCGGAGCCCAGGCTGGCCTTGGACTCACTGCAATCCTCCTGTCTCAGCCTTCCAAGTGCTGGGATGACAGGCGTGCGCCGCCATGCCTGGCAGCTACCTGATTTTTGATAAAAGAACCAAAAACATACACTGGAAAAAGGATACCTCTTTGATATATGGGTCTGGGAAAATTCTTTTATCCACGTGCTGATAAATGAATGTAGACACACACCTGTCACCTTGTACCCAAATCAAGTTAAAGAGGACCAGAGACCGAGATATTAAGGCAGAAACACTGAACCTTCTACAGGATAAAGAAGATGTGGGTGACTACTTTCTACCTAGGACACCTGATGTAAAAGAATCAGCCCCAGAATCAGTAAATGGGATTATAGCAAATTAAAAAGTTTCTGCAGGGTAAAGAAAACTATCAACATAGTGAAGAGAGATCCAACAGAAGGGGAAAAGCTTGTTTATAGCCTCTGCCTCAGACATGAGACTAGTAACTAGAATACAGAAGGAACTGAAGAGAGCTGGGCGTGGAGGTGCACACCTGTCATCCCAGCACTCGGGAGGCTGAGGCAGGAGGATTGCCGTGAGTCCAAGGCCAGCCCGGGCTCCATAGTGAGTTCAGGACCAGCCTGGACTACAGAGTGAGACTGTCTCGAAAGAAAGAGAAAGAAAGAAAGAAAGAAAGAAAGAAAGAAAGAAAGAAAGAAGAAAGAAAGGAAGGAAGGAAAAAGGAAGGAAGGAAGGAAGGAAGAAAGAAAGAAAGAAAGAAAGAAAAAGAAAGAAAACTGTGTTGCATGAAAAACACCCCAGAACAGACAGAGGTAGAATAGGATTTATTAAAGACACCAGAGAGTGGCCAGCCACTTGGGGCCCAGACCCCTTTCCATCAGAGTCCAGACCAAATTTTTAGAGAGTTTTTATAGCCAGATTTCACAATACACGGGAGACTTCACGTAGCAAACAAGACATGGCTGGCGTGTTTAGGACAACACGTATTGGGTACAGCTGGGCCTGTTTGCACCCTTGTTTCAGCTTTGGTTTCGGGTCCGTTGTGTTTCTCTGTGCCATTGAGGTTGGGGGATAGGCGCCCCGCAGCTTTGGCAAGCAAGCTCATCCCAGAAGCCGAGGCAGCTGGTTAGCAGCAGAGAAGACATTTTACTCTTTCAAAACCCAGAATTCAGGCATTTGATGGAACCAGACAGGTGTGAGCATGGGCAATGGGGACTAGGAGGGCAGGGATTGCCACGTTGATGGGATATACATGTGCACAAAGTACTCAGGCTCAATGGAACCATTGTGCATCACATATATATGCTAATAAAAATGAGGGGAAATCCTGAGCATTAAATACATATACACATAATATGTACATATGTGGTACAAATCAGTAATAGGGGCTCCTGAGATTATATAGCACGTATAAGTAGGTACCAAATATATATATATATGTGCATTTATATAATCTGAGAACCTAATTAATTATACTAATATCCAAGGGGCACTGTGGGAAAAGGAAGTGCCCTTTTCCAGCTTGGAAAATAGGCCCTCGCCCTGACCACTGTCCACCAGGCAGGGGGAACCTGAAGCTGTCTGTGCGCTCCGTCCCTTGTCCCCAGGCTGGCTCCCCTGCCTGGATCTGTCCCTAGCCCGTCCTTATTTATTTATTTATTTGCAGTACTGAGGATTAAACCTAGGACTGTTACACTGAGTTACATTCTCAATCCTTTTTTACTTTAATTTGTATTTATTTATTTTTGAGTCAGGGTCTCGCTCTGTAGCCCAGGCTGGTCCTGAACTCACTATGCAGCCCAGGCTGGTCTTGAGCTTACAGCAATCCTCCTGCCTCAGCCTCCCAAGAGCTGGATTACAGGCGTGCATCGCCACGCCCAGCTTATGTGGTGCTGGGGAATTGAACTCGTGAACTTAGTGTTTGCTAAGCAAGTGCTGTAACCACTGAGCTTTTCCTACAGCCCAGACTTTTAATTTATAGACGGCATCTCACTAAGTCAGTAAGTAGCTCAGATTGGACTCGAACTTGAGATCCGCCTGTTTCGGCCTCCCAGAGTGCTGAGCTAACAAGCCTGGGCCACCACACGCAGCTCCTCTCAAGGACACTTACACTCCCGCTACCAGACCCCCTGCCCGCTCCAGTCCTGAAAGGGAGGAGGCAGTGACCCGTGTGCCCAGCTGACCAGGATGGATGGTGACAGGGGGCCACCCCCGGGGAGGTGCCTGTGAACCAGGGTCAGAGGACTTTAGCTCCCAGCTCAGCAGTTCCGAGATCCTTCCCCAGGCGGCCGGCGGGGGCCAGCTGCCCCGGAGCATTCTGGCCATTCCTCCGCACAGACTCTGGCGGTGGGCGCCCTGGGCGGGCTGCCTGGAGGTGGCTACCCGCTGGAGATGTCCCCCTCTGCGAGGGGCAGGGCTGGCAGCCTGCAGGGGAGTTGATCGCCCTGCAGCACCGCGGGGTCCTGGCCACGAGGGGTGTGTACCCAGCTTGAGGCGCCCCCTCAGGGACCCCACGGAGCAGGTGACATTGGCGTCCCCATTTCACAGGGAGGGAAACTGGGGTTCAGAGTGCCAGTGGTGACAGGCGGTCAGCATTCCAGCTCGGGCTTTCCAAAGCGGTGCTCCCAGTGGTGAGGACTGCCCCCCCCCATGCCCGGCTGAGGGCGCCAGAGGAGGCTGGCGGGGCCCCTAGAGGGAGGACGCGCCCATGGCGGGGCACAGGAGGAGCCCACGCATGCGCGCGGGTGGGAAGACTCAGCGTGTTCAGAGTTGGGGGAGCACCCCCAGGGCAGGACGGGGAGGAGCTGGAGGTAAGATATGACTTTATGTCAGGCCTGTAACCTCAGCTCCTGGAGAGGCTGAGGCAGGAGGATCCCAAGTTCAAGCCCATCCTAGGTCACTGAATGATTTGTTGAGGTCCTGTCTCAAAATAAAATTTAGAAAAGGGCCGGCCGTGTAGCTCAGTGAGAAGCCTTCTGTTCGATCCCAGATCCACAAAAGGCAAGACGGATGTGGTGGGATTCAGTGAGAGTTAATTGCGGCTATGGGGCAGAGGGGGTGTTCTGGGGTGTCACCCCAGTGCCTCCAACCCCAGAGGAGAGAAAGGCTCGGCCGCCAGAGGCTTCCCGGAGGCTGGGACAGTGGGACGAGGGGCGATCTGTCCGTCCGTATGGGCAGATCGCTAGATTCCCCCATGTCCCTCCCGCGGGTCGCATTCTCCGCGCCCCAGGCCGGGGAGGTGGCCTAGTGGCTTGAATCTGCGATCTTCCAGCCTCAGCCTCCCAGTATGTTGGGGTTACAGGCCCCACTTCCCCTGTCTACTCTCATTCTAGCTTCTACGCTCCCGGCGAAAGCGGAACCCACAGGCTGGGGTCGCCTAAGAGCGGGGGAGCGGCGATTGCGGGGACCTCCGCCCCAGCAGAGGCCCTGCTCCTTTAAGGGCGGGGGCGGAGCGACCCCGGCGTGGGCGTGGTCAGGGCGCGCCCGGGGCGGGCGAGCCTTCGCGGGCGTGGCCGGGGCGGGGCGAGCCTGCCCTGGCGAGGAGCTCGTTCTGGGCTCCGGGCGGCCACAGCGCGGCCATCGTGTAGGCACCGGCGGGGTCCGGCGGCGTCCGCGGTGTGCACGGCTCCAGGCCCGGCCCGAGGTGAGAGCGCGCGCCGCCGGCGGACCCGGCGCCCAAGTTCAACTTGTCCACATCCGTCCCCGCCGGGCGCCGGGCGTCCCCGCTTCCGTCATCGCCCGGTCGGCGCCGATCCAGGACACGCGAGGAGCGTCCCGCGGAGGGCCGAGGCCGCGGCGGTCACCCAGCACCCCGCGTGGGCGGCCCTGGCGCCCGCTCTCCAGATGGAGAAGCCGAGGCGCAGAGAGGCGAGGTGACAGCCGGAAGAGCGCGCGCCGAGCGGAGCCCCTCGTCCCTTGCCCGACAGGTGAGGGTCCTATCCCCACGACCCCCTGTCCCCTTGGTCCCCCTTCCCCCTCGCTGCCAGCACATTGGGAAACGCCTGTGCCGAGAATTTTAAAAAGAACTAAAATGTTGCTTCATGGGCTTTATTTTTCCTGATTGCCAAAATAAAATATATTTATTTGTACACGTGGGAAAGGCTGCAGGAGAACATCAGTTTGCCCAGACTCGTTTTCTCGATTCGCTCGTCTTTTTTTTTTTTTTTTACGTGGTCTCACTAAGTGACTACGTTGCCCACGCTGAGCTCGCCCTCGGGACCCTCCTGCCTCGGCCTGCCACGGTGCTGGGATTACGAGTGTGCACGATTGTGCGCAGCTCCGTTTAATTTATTAGAGGAAAAATGAAGTCCCCCCCCCCCGCCCGTGGGGAGGGAAGAAAAGATGAGATTCCTGAGCCCACGGTCTCCAGGCGCCTGCTGTGTGGCTTTGAGTGGCTCACTTCCCTCTGATCCCTGGTGTCCCCACCCGAGGACCTGGTGGTCCTGTGACCTTCTTGCAAGTTGCACAACTCCTCTGAGCCCCACCCACATTTTTAGAAGCAGCAAGACGGTAACATCCGCATTGGGGTTAGGGACTTGGAGTGGCTTTCACACCCTTGGCCATGTGTTGTGGGGGTTAGAAGTGGTCTTCTTGTAACAAACGTGGTTTTCTTTTCTTTTTTTTTTTGGCCAACCCATCTCTCGACCCCTTGGTTCATCTGATGATAAAACAGTGGCACTGCTTTGAACCAGGCGTGGTGGCACAGGCCTGGCATCCCAGCACTCTGGGAGGCTGAGGCAGGAGAATCACAGGTTTAAGCAAATTAATAAAAAATAAAAAATAGCTGAGAATATAGCAAAGGCCCTGAGTTCAATCCCCAATAGTACACCCACCATACCCAGCTGTGCTTCTCAGGCTGTAAAATGGAACAGGTAAGCTCTCCTGTCCCCGCTGTCAGGTCCCACAGGCCGGGTCTACCCAGAAGTCTGGTTTCCGCATCTGTGGCTTACCCGTCCGTCTCCACCGTAGGCAACTTCCCAGCCGGCCTCAGGGGCCGGTGGCCCTGGGTCCCATCTGCGGCCCCTTTTAGCCCCGATATTCTGGGCTGAGTAAGAGTTGGGCTGTCTGGGAGACCCTAGCATCAGAGGAAGGACTTGTGTGATCTGCAGGGTGAACGGTCAGGGAGGGACCGGGCTCCTACGAAGAAACACCCCTCCAGGATCTGAGTTGAGACAGGGTCCCGCTTTGTGGCCCAGGCTGGTCCTGAACTCACCATGGAGCCCAGGCTGGCCTTGGACTCAGGGCAGTTCTCCTGTCTCAGCCTCCCGAGTGCTGGGATGACAGGCCTGTGCCACTGCACGTGCCCCACATCATGTCAGCTTTCTTTTGGAGAGAGGAGGTGGGGGTACATCCTCCCCAGAACAGGTCACAGGGCCTCCGCCTAGGTCTTGGTCCCTCCACTGACTCCCTCCCACCCCACAGGTCCCTGAGCTCGGGTGCCAACCTCCAGCCCAAGAGGAACTCGAGTGAGGTCAGGCCCGCGGGGTCGATGGCTGGCGGACGGCTGGGCCTGGGCTGGGTACTCTCTGTGTCGCTGATGGTGTCTGCGGCCGGGGGCCCATCTGCCGGGACCCACGGGAGCCCTCTGTTTCTAGCCTCAGGTGTGGAGCCGACCCCCACGGCTGCGGACGTGAGTATCCGGGCAGGAAGGTGGGGTTGGATTGAGTGCGTGTTTTCATTATTTGATGAATAATTAATGAGTGTAAACCAAATATGGTGCTCCTAACCTATAATCTCAGCTATTTAGGAGGCTGAGGCAGGAGATCACAAGTAGGAATCCAGCCTGGAAAATTACTAAATTGTTTTTTTGTCATTTTTTTCCTTTTTTATGGTACTGGAGATGGAGCCCGGGGCCTGTACATGACCTACATCCCTAACCCATTTTTTAGTTTTGAATTTGAGGCAGAATCTAAGTCGCTCTGTTGCCCAGGCTGGGCTCAAACTTGGGATACTCCTGCCTCAGCCTCTCAGCGTGCAGAGATTACAGTGAGATTCAGGCCTGGCATGAGATTCTCTCTCAAAATAAATTAACAAATAGTAAGAGCTGGGGATGTAGTTCGTCAGTCTCTGGGTTCAATCCCCAGTACTGGAAAAGAAAGGAGAAGTTAATCTGGAAGATTTCAGGTCACATATGCTAAACTTCCTGCAGACTAGCTAGAGTAGTTGGGTGCGGTGGCTCAAGCCTGTAATCCCAGTGTCTCTAAGTAAAAATAAAGTGCTGAGGATGTAGCTCAGTGTAGAGGCCCTGGGTTCAATCCCCGTTATTCTCCAGTCCCCTTCCTGCCAAAAAAAAAAAAAAAAAGGCTAGATAAAATGAATACAGTGATATGAGGAAGGGGCGAATATTTCTAACTACTTCTAGTTGATGGTCTGAAGATTTCTGTGAGGCAGTGACCTTGAACTTTGGGCCAAAACCTGAATGGAGGGAGGGCACAGACCTCTGGGAGGACAGCATTCCTGGCAAAGGGAACAGTGAGTGCAAATGTCCTGAGGCAGGAATAAGCTTAGTGGGTACCTAGAACTATCAAGAGGCCAGACTAGCCGGAACAGGGTGAGAGAGGCACAGAATGTGAAGAGAGGATTATGGAGGGATAGTAGTGGCCAGGTTATGAGAGGCCTTATAGGCGAAGGGTAGGTGGTGAGACTTGATCTTTCTTCCAATTTATTTTTATACTTGTTTTGTTTTGATGTAGGGTCTCACTCTAGTCCATGCTGGTCTCTCAAACTCCTTGGCAATTCTCCTGCCTCAGCCTCCCGAGTGCTGGGATCATAGGCGTGCGCCACCACGCCCTGCTAATTTTTCTGTGGTGCTGGGGAATTGAACCCAGGGCCTTAAGGATGCTAGGCAAGCATTGGCGGAAATGGCAAATCCCAGGGAAAGCGGGGCTCCCGGCCCAGCCCGAGCAGGCGCGCGGGCGGTAAGGCCCACTGTGCAGATGGAACGGTGGTTTGTGGTTATGAAACTGACTTCTGACTCCAGCTCGTCTCGGCAAGGGAGGACCCAGCCCTGGGCCACTCACGCCCACAGCCGGCCTTGAGGGATTGCAGACCAGACTCTGAGGTTCCGGGAGGTGACGGTGGCTGCAGGAAGTGGCCGGGCCAGGATGTGACCTTGTGGCCTAACCCCCTCCCCACTGCAGTCTGCTGCCTCCCAGGACGGAAGCGGACAGTGACGCCTAAGGTCCCACACTGTCCCGGGAGCGTGGGGGCTGAGAAAGGTCACGCCACCCGCCTCAGGTTCTTTTTGAGTAGTCATTTGTTCGGATAGTTATTGAGCACCTGCTGTATGCCAGGAACTTTGCTGCAGTAGGTATTGAGCACCCGCTGTGTGCAGGGATCCGTGCTGCGTGCTGTGGGTTCTCCACCAGACAGAGCGGGAAGTGAGTCCTCAGGATACGTCATTTGGTGGCAAGTAAAACGAAAAGGGGGACCTGGGCCTGATGTCACAGGCCTGCGATCCCAGCCCTCCGGGAGGCTGAGGCAGGAGGATTACAAGTTCAAGCCCAGCCTGGGCAACTTAGTGACTTCGCAAGATCCTGTCTTAAAAGAAAAATACCAGGGCTCGGATGTAGCTCAGAGAGAAGGCCCTGGGCTCGATCTCCAGTACTGCAAAAATAATTAATTAAATTTGTCTTTGTTTTTTGAGACAGGGTCTCGCTCTGCAGTCCAGGCTGGTCCTGAACTCAGTATGTAGCCCAGGCTGGCCTTGGACTCACAGCAATCCTCCTGCCTCAGCCTCCCAAGTGCTGGGATTACAGGTGTCCACCACCATGCCCGGCTTTGTGTGATACTGAGGAATTGAACTCAGGGCCTCATGCTTGATAGGCAAGCGCTTTAACTGCTGTGCCATTCCTCCAGCCCTAATTAATTAAATTTTAAAAATAGGATCAGGGTGTGCTCATCCGCCCAGGGTCCTTAGGCCAGGTTGTGGCTTGTGGGCCAAGCACAGGACTGGCATGAGACCGCGTGCTTGGAGGGGCTTTGGACAGTCTGGAAGGTGTCCGCTCGGGAGGGGCAGGGCCCCAAGCATTAGACATTTGGGGCAGCAGCTCCCGGAGCCCCCACTGGTTGCCTAGAAAAGCGAGCTGGGGAGTGCCCACAGTGCCCACCGCACCCCTGACTCCAGCAACAGAACCACGGCCCGCGGGTCCAGCCCGGCCCACTGGTGGCTTCCGTACTGCCCAGGAGCTAAAAGTAGCGTTCCTATTTTTAAATGATTGGGAACAAAGTTTACTTTTCGTGCAACACATGAAAATCACATGATATTTTACATGTCAATGTCTGTAAATAGTTGGGTACAGGGCCACACCTGTGGACGAGCCTGAATTTTACAGTTTGAGGGCGGAGCCTGGCGTTTTCACACCTGGCGGCTGTGACAGAATACAGTATTCCGCCAAAGGGAAGATACTTGGGTCTTGATAGGAAGGGTCCCCCAACTCTGGCTGGGGCGGGGTGTCGGCGGGAGGGAGGTGTGCAGGAATGCGGCTCTGTGGTCCCGACTGGGGGACCAGCCTTGCTGATCATTCAGCTGGGGACATGGGAGGTGCCAGGACAGAAGTTGGCAGAGCTGAAGGAAGAGCCCCCCCCCCCATGGGTGGCGATTTCTCTGGTGTCATAGGGAGCCCAGGTCGAAATCTCAAAAATTTTTAAAAAAAATTGTAAGTGTTGGGGATGATACTCAGTGCAGAAGCCCTGAGCTCAATCCCCAGTCCCCCCAACCCAAAAAATCTTTATCTAAGATTGGGAGTGGGGAGCCAGCTGGGCAACTCTGTGGTTCCCTGGGGGTGGCAGATGTGGGCAGACAAACAGGAAGAATTCAAGTTCCAAGAGAATTGAAGTGTAGGGGCAAAGGCCTGTGATCCCAGCGCTCTGGAAGGCAGAGGCAGGAGGATCACAAGTTCAAATGCAGGCTGGGAAACTTAGCCACTCAGTAAGACCCTGTTTCCACGTAAAAAACGTAAGTAGGATGGGGATATAGCTTAGTGGGAAGGCTCTGAGTTAAATCCCTTGTACCAAAAAACCCACAAGGGATAAAAATTTAAAACATGAGAGAGACCAGTGGTAGACCATGTGTACAGAGCTCTGGCAAGGTCCTGCGCTTAATTAACAAACAAATGAATAAACACAACCCTAAGCTTAATTGGTTTTTTTTTTTTTTGAGACAGGGTCTCGCTCTGTAGCCTAGGCTGGTCCTAAACTCACTAGGGAGCCCGGGCTGGCCTTGGGCTCAAGGGAATTTGCCTGCTTCAGTCTCCTGAGTGCTGGGATGATGGGAATGTGCCACCATTCCCAGCCTTAGGTGGTGCTGAGGAATCGAGCCCAGCACCCTGAGCTTGCCAGGCAAGCGCTCTAACTGCACCCCAACCTGGAATGTAATTAGCAGAACGGCAGCTGATATTATAAACACCCTCTTCCCGAAAGGGGAAGTGTCCCTAGCAGGGCCCCCTCTTCCCTGGGCCCCAATCCAGGGTCCTCCCTCTTTGGGCGAGACCCTCTCCTCCAGAGTCCCCTGGGCAACCCCGTCTCCCTGGGAAATTCCTGGGCCTAGGGTAGGTTGGAACCCTCCCCTTCTGCCTCAGACTGGAAGGAGACCACGGGACTTGTTTTGGGCAGGAGCTGAGGGCCAGACAGGGCGGGGAGAGATGAAGGCTCATGGGAAAAACATCTACGGCGTTGTTTTTCTTTCTTTTGTTGTTCTGTTTTTTCAGTGCTGGGGATGGAGTCCTGGGGCTGAGGCCTGCTAGCAAGGAATCTACCTCTGAGCTATACATCTGGCCATTTTTGTTATTTTTTGGGGGGTACTGGGGGTCAAGCCCAGGGCCTTGCTGAGCTCCACCCCAACTCACCATTTGATTTTAATTTTGAGACAGTCTCACTAAGTTGCCCAGCTGGTCTTGAGCTTGAGATCCTCCTGCCTCTGTTTGTAATTACCTTCTTTCACTTAATGCAGCGTGTATTGGAGCCTACGTCAGAGCTCCCTTCATACAAGGGCCCCCGCTGAATTATAGTCCAACAGATGTTTATACCACTTTTTTATTTCTGGTGCTAGGGATTGAACCCAGGGCCTTTGCACCTCCCGGCCCCTTTTGAAAAAAATTTTCATTCCATGACAGGGTCGCACTGAGTTGCCCAGGTAAGGCTGCAGCTTGCCATCCTCCTGCCTCAGGTCCCCACAGTGCTGGGATGACAGCGTCTGGCTTCTTACTTCACAGTTTCTTAGCGTGTCCAGACTTTTGGCTGTAGCACATACAGATCTCCTGCCTCAGCCTCCCGAGTGCTGGGGGCCACCACGCCGGCAGATTGGTTTTCTGTTTCTGAGCTGTTCTTCACACCTGCACCCCGTCTCTGACTGGCCTCCTGGGGCTCCCGCAGGGGATGCGCTGACTCAGCGCTCTCACTTCTGGGATTCTCTCCGGCAGCGGGTTCTCAGTGTGCCTGGACAGTCACGAGCGAGGAAGTGGGCCGCTGGCCGTCCTGGAGCGGGGGTTGCATCATCCAGTGCTATGGGGAAGCAGGGGTGACCAGGTGAGGGGGTGCGTGCCTGGATTCCCAGCTACTCAGAAGGCTGAGGCAGGAAGATTGCTGTGAGTCCACGGCCAGCCTGGCCTCCACGCTGAATTCAGGAGCAGCCTTGGCTACAGAGCAAGACCCTGTCTCAAAAACAAATAAAACCCAAGAACCTCCTAGCACTGCATCTGGCATATCGGACCTTCTCAACATGTTTTGGTTTATATTATACGGTTAGTGCATATTAATATATGGCCTATGTTAGATAGTAAAAGCCGATTACAGTGTGAGACTTAGGATGGGGTTGGGGTGTAGCCCAGTGGCAGAGCATTCACATAGTATGGGCAAGGCCCTGGGTTCAGTCCCCAGCACTGCAAAAAAAAAAAAAAAAGAAGAAGAAGAAGCTTAGGATGAACTCTCCATCCCTTTCCCCAGTACTGGTACTTGAACCCAGGCCCCTTGCACTGAGCTCCATTTTCAGTTCTTAATTTTTGTTTTTTACATTTTGAGACAGGGACACTAAGTCAGTAAATTGTCCAGGCTGGGATTGAACCTGCAGTCCTCCCGCCTCAGACCCCCAGGGCTGGGACACCAGGCGCCACCGCACCTGGAGGATGAGCTGTGAACAGATGAAGGGTAGGGTGCATGTGCAGACGTTGTGGGCCTGAGAACGTCTGTCAGGATGTGCTTCAAGCCGATCACAGCGGGATTCTCATCCCTGGAGGGAAAATTTAGGCATCCTGGGCTGCAGAGGGAGCTTGGGGTACAGCACGTGCCTTGTGTGTGTAGGCCCCTGGGATCTGGCCCGCGCACTGCGAACAGTAGTAACGACCACAGATTAAAAAAACAAAGTCTAGCCAGGCCCAGTGGTGCCCAGGCCTCTAATCTCGGCCCTCTGGGAGGCTGAGGCAGGAAGATCATAAGTTTTAAGACCAGCCTGTATCCAGATCACAATTAACAACTGGGGTGGGGGGATAGCTCGGTGCAGAGGCCTGTGGCCCGATCCCTAGTTCTGCAATATTTTAAAAATTAAAAAATGCATATATAAATTAAAAATAGCCTGGGAGTAGAGCTTAGTGTGAGGACTCTAGGCTTGATCCCCAGTACCCTAAAACTAAGTAAGTAAAGAAATAAAATTAAATTAAAAAAAAATTTTGCTGGACAACTTAGTGGGACCCTGTGGCTTTTGTTCCCCCAGGAGCTAAAGCTAATATTTATATTTTTAAATGATGGGGGGGGGGGAGTTTACAGTTTCACAACACGTAAAAATTCTATGAAGTTTTATATTTCGGTGTCCAGTGTTGCCGGGACAACATACCAGACATCTGCAATTTAAGAGAGGAGGATCTATAGTAGCTCACAGTTTCAGAAGGTGACACGGTGTCCTTCCACGGTGGCCAGCGATGGTGGAAGCCAGTGTGTCACAGACAGAAACCAAGTGAGGTAGGGCCAGACAAGCGAGGACTGTCTTTGTCCTGAGCCCCAGGCGAGGCCGGGGGCCCCCAGGGAGATGCCATAACAGCGTTCTTCCTTCCTTTACTTAGTTCAAGCTGCCAGCTGGGCCCCCCACACCTAGGCCCCCCACTTCCGGCCCGCAAGTCAGTAACCCCCACCTGGAAGCTCTGCCCTGGGTGCCCCTAATCTCAACAGGTGGACACAATCCCTCCAGGTCACGCCCCGTCCCACCGCCGCCGTGGAGGTCACGGTTCCCATCGTCCACTCCTTCCCTCCCTCCCACTGCAGTGCCGCAGCGTGTGTGGCCTGAACGTCTCTCTCCGCTGTGACTTCATCCGCACCAACCCCGACTGCCGCAGCCAGGGTGGCTACCTGGATTACCTGGCAGGCATCTTCTGCCATGCCCCTGCCGGCCTCCTCCCGCTGCCCATCACCCTCTACGTGAGTCCGCAGGATGCACGGGGCAGGACTGGCGGCCTGGCCTGTTGGGGCCTCACCTCACCCGCCCTCCCTGGCCCATCGCAGGTGCTCTGGCTGCTTTACCTGTTCCTGATCCTGGGAGTGACGGCCGCCAAGTTGTGAGTCTGGTCCTGGCCCAGGTCCAGCGGTGGTGGGGTGGCCGGGACAGGACCGGGCGGGGGCTGGAAGCCCTCACTGTCTGCTTTAACCCCCCGCAGCTTCTGCCCCAACTTGTCAGCCATCGCCACCACCCTCAAGCTGTCCCACAACGTGGCAGTATCCTCCGGCCCGGCTGCGTGGGGAGGGTGTGCTGCGGACAGGGCTGGGGGAGGACTCACGCACATACAGATCACCCCCTTGACCTGCTCCCCATGGCGTCACCTTCCTGGCCTTCGGCAATGGCGCTCCTGACATCTTCAGCGCCCTGGTGGCGTTCTCAGACCCTCGCACGGCCAGCTTGGCGATCGGCGCTTTGTTTGGTGAGTGCAGCCCTGGCCCCCTCGGGCACGGAGACACGCGGGTGCAGGAGGCTGAGCTCTGGCCTCCCGCCCCCAGGTGCGGGCGTGCTGGTCACCACCGTGGTGGCCGGGGGCATCCCCATCCTGCGCCCCTTCGTGGCCGCCTCCCGGCCCTTCCTCAGGGACATTGCGTTCTACATGACGGCCGTGTTCCTGACCTTCACTGCGCTGTACCTGGGCAGAGTCACGCTGGCCTGGGCCCTGGGTGAGTCCCGAGTGCCGTGGCGGCCGGGAGGGCTGGCAGGGAGGGACAGGAAGTGCCTGAAGGCCTGGAGAAATACGCCAGGCGCGGAGTTCATTCCCCAGCACCGCACAAAGCCGGGTATGCTGGTGCACACCTGTAATCCCCGCAGTCGGGAGGCTGAGGCAGGCAGATTGTCCTGAGTCCAAGGCCAGCCTGGGCTACAGAGCGAGATCCTGTTGGGAAAAAAAAGTGCCTAGAGCCAGAGTGACTTGAGGCACTAGCCTGAGGGACAGGGGGACAGTTTGATTCTGAGTGACAGGACCCCTGCTCAAGCAAGCTGGAACTACAAGGAAATATGGTTCAAACAAGCAAACAGGTAGAGCTCGGGGCAATGTTCGGGGCGTTCACAATTTCTGGGTTTAATGATCCGTGCAGCCCCGGTGCTGCTGGGGCCACCGGAGGCCGCGCAGCACGCCTGCTCCGTTGGGATGGTTCAAGAGGCGCGAATCTGAGCAGGCCATGCGTGTCGTCCCAGCATTCTGAAGGCTGAGGCAGGAAGATCACAAGTTCAAGCCCAGCCTGGGCAACGTAGGATCCTAGGGAGGCCTTTTTCCAAAATAAAACAAAAAAGGGTCTGGGGTTGTTGTAGGTTAGGGAGAAGAGCCTGGGCTCAATTGCAGGGCCGCCAAAAAAAATGGCAAAACAAAAAAACGTGGAGAGCTGTGAGTGGGAGCCCTTGGCACAGGGTTAGGGAAGCCAGCAAGGGATGCAGAGACCCAGACACAGAGGGCTGCGGGCATGGCAGACAGGGGGCTAGAGCTGGGGTGGCCCAGTGCAGCTGATGTGGTGTGGGGTCCTGGCCCTGGGGCCGGCGGGAGCAGGGACTGGCGCCTGAGCTGTGCCCGGCTCCTTCCAGCTCCTTCTGGGCCTCGGGGCTAGACAGCTGTGGTGGAGCGTGGGGGAGCGTTCAGGGCCCCAGCTGTCCCAGGCTGCCGGGACTGCTGGATTTTGGGGAGACATGGGCCAGGGAGATGGCTGGTCACCTACTCAGATTGAGAGTCTCCGACAGCCAGCACTTGCACGTGCTGGCCATGGACAGCCAGCCCCGGGCCCGTGGCCAGGACGCACGGGTGACCGCCTGTGCCCCACGCGTAGGGTACCTGGGCCTGTATGTGTTCTACGTGGTCACCGTGGTCCTCTGCACCTGGGTCTACCGATGGCAGCGGAGGCGATCCCTGCTCTACTCTGTGCCCGGGACACCAGGTCTGTGACGGGGCAGCACCGCGGCCAGCATCCTCTGTGTCCGCCCCGCCTCCACAGGGCCCTCCCCCTTCCTTGCTTCTGGTGTGCTGGGAGCCCCGCCCCCCTCCACAGGGCCCGCCCCCTTCCCTGCTTCAGGTGTGCTTGGGAGCCCTGCCCCCCAGCCCTAGGCACACAAATGCACACGTGAATACATATACATTGCGCATTTCCATTTTTAAAAAATCGGTGTAGCTGGGCCAGGTGATGCAGACCCACACATACACATTACACACAAATCCACTTGTACCCAAATCTACACATAGGACACATATGAAAAAGTATATACGTACAGCCAGACCCAGGGGTACGGGCCTGTCATCCCAGCACCCCGGGAGGCTGAAGCAGGAAGACAGCCATTTAGTAAGGTAGAAGACCTCCTTTCAAAATGAAAAGTAATAAAGGGGTTGTGGATCCAGTGCCGTGCAAAGGCCCTGGGTACACAATGATGCACCTATTGTACCAGCTGCTCCCTGCTGGCTATACATGTGTTATTGGACTCGTCCCTCTTAATGACACTTCTGTAGCTGCGGGTCTCAGACTCAGACCCTGGAGGTCACTCAGTAGCCCTCAGTGCCTGGGGTCCCAAGAAGCCCCAAGGTCCCAACAGAATCCTGTTGTTAGTTCCTGTCTGCATCTGTTTAGTACTCTGAGAACTTCCAGAGCACAGGGCTCTCTCTCTCTCCTGGCATGCAGCAGGGTCTGGTGGCTCTTCCTACAGGAAGCCTGCCCTGATTTTTCTTCCTTCTGGCCTGGGTATTTGTATCCTCAAAAATGCCAGTCCAGGAGGCGCCCTGCCCAGCGCCCTGCTGGGGGACATCTTGTGTTAAACATCCCCCTCCATCCCCCTTCGTCCCCTGCAGAGCTGCTGTCCGAGTCAGAGGAGGATCAGGTGTCTTCCAATGCTAACAGCTATGACTATGGTGAGTCCTGCTCCCCGGCCTGCTGCGGAGGGGAGACAGGGAGGCGGGGTTGTGCGAGGCCTCTGCCCCAACCAGGCATCAGGAGGAGGGACTTGGGGGCGGAGGATGCCCTGCAGATGCCACTGGCTGTGGCCACACCCACCCGCCCTGCACACAGGCGACGAGTACCGGCCACTGAGCCTCCACCAGGAGACCACGGCCCACATCCTGGCCAAGGCCCTGAACCCCCTGGATTCCAAGAAGTGGAGGAGCCATTCGACGTCCCGGAGGGTCCTCAAGGTCCTCAAGGTACGAGGTGGCCCCAGGCCAGGCTGCTGGTGCCAGACCCCTGCCCCTCGCCCCGCTCTGCCAGCCACTGTCAGGACAAGGACCTGGGGCCGGGTGGTCTTCCCGGGGCCCGGATGGGAGGCGGGGACCATCCCGAGTGGGCTGGGGCGCTGGGCCCAGCGAGGGGTCAAGGTGAGCTCGCTGCTGTCCCTGGGTTGGGGTCTCCCACGGTCCTGAGACCCAGGCCATTTGCAGAAGATGCAGCCAGCGCTGCCTTCTACCGCTCAAGCTCAGGTGCTGGCCGTCAGCCCTTCCCAACACCGTGGTGACCGGGCTGGGCTGGCCGCCTGTGTGCACCAGCATGGATATATCTGGGGCCTTCTCAGTCCCAGGAGCAAGTCATGAACTGTATTTGCACCCCGCAAAGCTACAGACCGTGATCTTGGGCCAGTCGCCTACCCTCTCTGAGCCTTGGTTTCCTCCCCCGTAAAATGGGAATAATGGCGCGGCTATACCCTGAGTGGTTGCTGTGGTTAGGCCGAGGGACAGACATTCCTTCCCATCTCCAATCTTGTTATTGGTGGCACCGGAGACCGAACTCCCCTCTCCCCCACCTCCCCCCCAAGGGCTTGCTCCACCTTCGAGCTACATCTCCAGTCCTTGTTTGACTCAGGGTCCTGTCAGATTGCCCGAGCTGGCCTTGAGTTTGTAATCCTCCTGCCTCAGCCTCCTGAATAGCTGGGATTACGGCCATGCGCCATTATCCCAGCCCAATCTTACGGGCATATGGTAACGACACTCGCAGCAGGGGTTACAGGGGAATGAGAATCACATCCCATCGTGGGCCAGTGGGGACCAGGGACGTGTCCTGGCCATGGCAGACTGGGTGGTACATGCCCAAAGCCCCTGCTCAGGTCACATTTGCCAGCAAAAAGTATTTATTGCTACCTGATGGGTTTTTTTTGTTTTTTGAGACAGAATCCTGCTGTTTTCCAGAACTGGCCTCAAATTTGCAATCCTCCTGCCTCAGCCTCCCACAGGCTGGAATCGCAGGCGAGCACGACCACACTTGGCCTTATGACTCACTTGAGTATTGGCTCACCACCTTGGGTGTGAGCTGGTTTCGTATTCTGGCTGTATGTCCCGCCTGTGTGGCTTCACGAGGTTCTTGACATCACTGGGTACCAAGGAAGCAGGACTCGTGCTGTGGAGACTAAGTCTCTGCTGTCTGCTTAGCCACTGTCTCGGGAGCGTGGGACCCCCACACAGGGCCTGGCGGGGCTCTTCGGCATGGTGGCAGCCGGCCGGACTGAGGTCTCGCCCTCTCCCATCCCGGTCCCCGGACAGCTGCCCGTGGAGTTCCTGCTGCTCCTCACGGTGCCGGTCGTGGACCCTGACAAGGACGACAGGAACTGGAAGCGGCCCCTCAACTGCCTGCACCTGGTCGTCAGCCCCCTGGTTGTGGTCCTGACGCTGCAGTCGGGAGTGTGTGAGTCCCCGTGGTGTCCTGCCACCTGCCCCACGTGCTGCCCTCTCTCCCCACACATGGGGCCTGGGCACAGCGGCTCGCTGGGCACACAACAGCCATGTCGTTTGTACTTGTGCCCCCTTCACCCCCATTAAGCTCTGTCCCCAGCCTGTTTTTTAAATTTTATTTGAAGTGATGATCTCACTTAAGTTGCTAAATTGCCCAGGCTGGGCTCAAACTTGGAACCTTTCTGTCTCAGCCTCCCAGAGCGCTGGGACTATAGGCCTGCGCCACTGCACCTGGCCCTTTAGGGTTTTAATACGAGGCCTCTGGGAACTTCAGTACTTGTTAATGGTTTGTGGCTTACCAGGAGAGCAGGTGTCAGACTTGAGTCTGAGTCAGATGAGGCGTGACCAGGCCAGGCCATCTCGCCAAGCAGTGGTCACCCACTGGTGATGCCTGGCCAGGGGCTACCCTGTGCCCTAGTGGGACAGAGGCTCTGTGGTTGATTCATGATGTCTGCATTGGGAGCAGGCCCGGGTGAAGGTGGCATCTTGGCTGCTTACCTCATTTTCAGCAGGAGGCTGGAGTCAGCTGTTGTTGGCTTATTGTGGTACTGGGGATCGAACCCAGCACCTTCAGGTTGAATTATATCCCCAAACCCTCAACATTTATTTTTTTAAGACTCACTCAACTGCCCAAGCTGGGCTTGACCTTGTGATCCTCCTGCCTCAGCCTCCCAGAGTGCCACCAGGTCCATGAAGAGTCTATTTTTCACATCTTTCTTTAAATATGCCAAACTTGAAAGGGACCGAAGTGGCATTTCTAACTGTTCTGGTCCCTGAAGTGGCAGGCAGGGCCAGTCAGCCGGGAGATGATCAAGGCGGGTGGGTCTCCCCGCGGGTCCCCGCCGGGCCCCCCAGCTGGCCTGCGCCATCCTGCGGAGGAGTGGAGCCCCGGCCACGGACGTTCCCGCCTCTCTCCTGTCTACAGACGGCATCTATGAGATCGGTGGCCTCTTACCTGTCTGGGCCGTGGTGGTGATTGCGGGCACAGCTGTGGCTTCTGCCACCTTTTTTGCGACATCCAACAGGGAGCCCCCAAAGCTTCACTGGGTAAGAGCCTCATACTCGGTGGGAGGAAAGTGCCAAGCGCTCAGTGCAGGGGGGTTGGTAGGCGGCCTGCATGAGTCTCTGGGACAGCCTGTCAGGCGACCCTTTCCCCCTTCTGAGGGTCTGTGGACCTATCCAGGGTTCTTTTTTGGGACCCACTTCATTTTACTGGGGTGTCATACACATGCCCTGTTGTTCACTCAGCTTCCAGCCCTAGACTTTTTGAAATTTCCTGAGACAGGGTCTCATGAAGTTCACTAAGTTGTCCTGGTTGGGCTGGAACACAAGATCCTCCTGCCTCAGGCTTCCAAGTACTGGGATTACAGGTGTGTGCCACAATACCCAGCTTTCCAAAAAAAAAAAAAAAAGTATTTTGTTGTTGGTTTGTGGGACTCAGTGATGCAGGCCTATACTCCTGTCACTCTAGAAGGCAGAAGCAGGAGGATCGCAAATTTGAGTCCAGCCTGGGCAACTTACGAGTGTGTCTCAAGAATACTTCAGTCTGAAAGCCCTGGGCTCAATCCTAAGTACCGCAGACTTTTTTTGTGGTTCTGAGGAGGGGACCCAGGGTCTTACAGGCTAGGCAAGAGCCACACTGCTGAGTTCTGTCCTTAAGTCTTTTTCTTTAGAAACTGAAAGAAATGTACTAACCCCGAGGGAGCTGAATATTTCAGTTGAATTGTGTTTTTTGTTGTTTTTGAGACAGGGTCTTGCTCTGTAGCCCAGGCTGGTCCTGAACTCTCTATGGAGTCCAGCCTGGCCTTGGACTCAGAGCAATCCTCCTGTTTCGGCCTCCCGAGTGCTGGGATGACAGGCGTGCGCCACCATGTCCAGTTTATGTGGTGCTAGGGAATTGAACTCGGGTACTTAGTGCTTGCTAGGCGAGCGCTTTAACCGCTGAGCCATTCCTCCAGCCCTGAATTGTTCTTTTTGGGTTTTTTGGGTTTTTTTTTTTTTTTTTTTTTGACACTGTGATCCTGGCTGCAACATGGATAAACCTTGAAAACATCCCAGGGAGTAGTGGAAGACAGTCCCAGCAGCCATCTGCCTGGCAGTGTTGATAGGAAGGGAGCTCTGTGGTGACTTCCTCACGGGCGGACTGAGTGCACAGCAGTGGCTGGGCCGGGTTGGGGGTGACAGGTTGGGGGAGGCCTGCTGCTGGGTGCAGGGTTTCCTTTGGGGACGACAGGGGACACTTAGGTCCCAGACTGGAAATCTGATGAAAGTTGTCATGAATTCTGTCGCAG
The DNA here is from genome assembly GCA_004027205.1 of Ctenodactylus gundi. Lineage (NCBI taxonomy): Eukaryota > Metazoa > Chordata > Mammalia > Rodentia > Ctenodactylidae > Ctenodactylus > Ctenodactylus gundi. Next base: position 320,900 of record PVKB01000988.1, read on the forward strand.
AATGATGATGATAGCACTGAGCTGTCCTTGTGTAAGCACTTGCTGGTGTGTGCCAGCTTGCACGGTGCCTTTCCCTGCATAACCCGGGTCCCGCCAGCCTGTCTTCCAGGTGAGGAACTGAGCCTGTGCCCGTTCCCACCCAGAAACCATTTGCTCCACAGCTCTTTGCTTTCCTGGGCTTCCTGACCAGTGCCCTGTGGATTAACGCCGCCGCCACGGAAGTGGTGAACATCCTGCGGTGCCTGGGCGTGGTCTTCCGGCTGAGCAACACTGTCCTGGGCCTCACGCTGCTGGCGTGGGGCAACAGCATCGGAGGTGACTGGGGACTGGGTGGCCTCTCGGGTGGAGACGGTCATGACAGAGCCCCCAAGTTCGTGGCTGGGCAGGGCCATCTGGGCAGGGAGGCTGCTCTGAGTGTGGGTATGGTGGCCGCTGTCATTCAGAGCAGAATTCACGCTCTCCTGCTTAGCGTAACTGGGAGTGGTCATGTTGGGAAGGTGGGCCAGGCTGCGCTCTGCACAGGGGACCGGAAGATAAATTCTGGCCTCACATCCACTTCCCTTTTGGGCTCCTTTTCCTGATCCACACAGAGGCGCTGCGTGCTAGGTGCTGTGGTACTTAGGTGAAAAACTGGTACCCACGTGTGATACTGCACCCCCAAAGTTGCTCTCAGTGGGAAAGAATAGGGGGAAGGGATTACAGGGAGAATTGTGTCTTATAGCCCGCCATGCCCAGGCCTTTGGTGGTATTTTATGACTATGTGACAGGGGCCCCGGGGCAGCTCTGCCACTCAAGGGCCTCTTTTCCCCCGCAGACGCCTTCTCGGACTTCACGCTGGCCCGCCAGGGCTACCCGAGGATGGCCTTCTCAGCCTGTTTTGGCGGCATCATCTTCAGTATCCTTTTACTAGGGCTGTTCCCAGGGCTCCGTGTCCTGCTGTGTTTTATTCTGATTTTGAGACAGGGTTGTTATTTTTTGCCAGGACAGAATACCTGACACCCACAACTTCAGGGAGGAAAGATTTATTTTAGCTCACAGTTTCAGAAGGTCGAAGTCCACTGATAGGAGGCTGGCAAGGGTAGGAGCACAGGGCAGGAGGAAGAGAGACTGTTGAGGGCAGGGAGGGGGAGAAGCCAGTGAGCAGTGGAGCCAGCACAGCCCATCTGGCCACGCCCCTGGCACCGCCCCTTCTGACCAGGCCACCCCCTGGCATCACTCCGTATCCTTGGGCAATCCGCCCTACCCAAAGACTTGAGGCCCCAGAGCTAAACCTCAACTCAGGGTCCTACCTGGTTGTTAGGTTGCCCAGGGTGGGCTCGAACCTGCAATCTTCCTGCCTCAGCCTTCCAGAGGGCCGGGATGACAGGCCCCACTTGGTGTTTATCATAAGGACCAAGTGCAGGCTAGCACCCCCACACACCCACGGTGGATCAGGTCTCGGGTGTGTGTGGGGTGACCTGGGGGGCGGGCGGTGAGCAGAGAGGGCCAATGAGGCCGGGGCCCTTCCCGGAGGTACGTCACACCCGAGGGCTGCGTGGTCCGGTGGCCGGGTCTTGGGAGGGCGACTGCCCTACGAGCCTTCCTGAACTGGCTGCAGACATCCTGGTGGGGGTAGGGCTGGGCTGCCTGCTGCAGATGGCCCGGGACAGCCTGGAGGTCAAGGTTAGTGCACAGGGTTTTTCCTTCTCTGGTCCCAGAGGACTTTCCACATCTCCAGCAGAAGAGGGCTCGTCTGAGTTTTTGATACCTGATTTGTAGAAAGCTTAAAAATATTTTGACTAAGGGTTGGGAAAAGTGACTGTTTGTGCCCTGAGTGCAGGAAGCCCCGGAGGGGGCAGGTCCCGCTTCTGTCGCTTGCCGGAGGGCTCTGAGTGAGTGAGGGCACTGGAGACCTCAGCGTTTTCTTCTAGGAAGAGGGCAGTGACCCCATCCCTGTTTAGGCAGGTGTGCAGCAGGGGGCAGGCGGAGTAGCCGACCCCAGCACCCCCGAAGGGCAAGGACTCGGGAGAAATAAAGGTGTGGCTAGTTACAGAAATGCACGAGCTAATTGCGGGAAATAAAGGAGGATGGGAGGTTTTTTGTTTTTGGAGACGGGGTCTCACTCTATAACCCAGACTGGTCCTGTACTCTCTATGGAGCCCAGGCTGGCCTTGGACTCAGGGCAATCCTCCTGCCTCAGCCTCCCAAGAGCCGGGATTACAGGTGTGTGTCACTACGTCTGGCTTATGCGGTGCTGGGGAATCAAACCCAGGGCCTTGAGCTTGCTAGGCAAGCGCTTTAATCGCTAAGCTCCACCCCAGCCTGTATTTATTCTCCATGCAGTTCATCCTTATTTTTTGGTTTTGTTATTCTTCCATCCGGATTATTTTATTAGCCCGTATTAGCACTGCATAATCATCCCCTTCCGCCTGAGGACCGGGTACACGCACTACCACATGCCATCAGTTCTGCCTGCCTTCTGCAGCCTGGCTGGCCGTGTCCCTTCGTCTCTCTGCAAACTCTGTCCTCTGTCTCCTTCCTTTCCTCCTCCCTTCCTCTGTGCTGCTGTTCGGTTTAGAGTTTGGTTTTCTCCTCCGAGAGAACCCAAGCTTCGTTTCACCTCTTGGGTCGGGGAATCTGCATTTTAAACAAGCTCCTGGGCCCGGTGCAGGGAGTTCAGGCTCCATTTGGGACAGTGGGCAGGTGTCAGATACGTGGACAGTTCGGGCACGCCTCCTGTGGGCAGGTAGCCCGTATTTTCTAGACAAGAAATCAAGAGGCTTTGGTGGCTTTTTCTACTTGAGAATCTTGCAGAGGGCAAATCAAACCCTGCACCACGTCTGCCAGGGCTGCAGGCTGTCCCTCCCCCACCCACGGTGTCTCCGTTAGGAAGGACCCAAAGTCAGAGTCGAAGAAGGGAGAAATTAAGATGGGGAGGGCTGGAGGAATAGCTCTGCAGTTAAAGCACTTGCCTAGCAAGCTCAAGGCCCAGGGTTTGATTCCCCAGCATCACATGAGGCAGGCGTGGTGGTGCACACCTGTAATCCCAGCACTTGGTAGGCTGAGGCAGGAGGATTGCCGTGAGTCCAAGGCCAGCCTGGGCTCCATAGTGAGTTCAGGAGCAGCCTGGGCTGCAGAGCAAGACTGTCTCAAAAAAAAAAAAAAAAAAAAAAAAAAAGGATCAGATGCACCTGCCTGGTGCCAGCTGCTGCTAACACCCCCGGCTGTGGCTTTCCTCTCTGCCCACGTCCCACCACCTTATTTTCTGAGGTTCTTTAAGTGATGGGCACTAGCTCACACCCACGGTTAACCAGACTTCAGCACGGACACGTTATTGAGCCTGGTGGTGCGTGCCTATAATCCCAGCACGCTGGGAGGCCGAGGCAGGAAGATCCCAAGTTTCTTCCCAGCCTGGGCAACTTATGAGACCCTGTCTCAAAATCAAAAGCAAACAGTCGCTGGGGACGTAGCTGCATGCAAAGGGCCTGCGCCTGAACACAAGTAGCAAAGTGGGGGAACTGAAGTCGGGGGACAGGCCTCGTTCTCCTCTCTGAGCCTGGATGCTCTTGGGATCATCTCTTGGCAACGTGGGAGTGGGGCCTGCCTGCCTCCAGCAGCGCCCGCCCCAGCCTCTGCTTCTCCCCACAGCTGGAGCCCGACGGACTGCTGGTGTGGGTGCTGGCAGGAGCCCTGGGGCTCAGCCTCGTCCTCTCCCTGGTGTCTGTCCCGCTGCAGTGTTTCCGGCTCGGCCGCAGCTACGGCGCCGGCCTGCTCAGCTTCTACGCTGCCTTCCTGGTCGTGGCCCTCCTCACGGAATTTGGTGTGATTCGCCTGAAAAGCGCCTGACTGTAGCCGGCTGGTGGTGGCCCTGGGGGCTGTCCCTGAGGGCAGAGGTGGACGGGCATCTTCTGCAGAGGGCACGGGGATTGCTGTGGGTGCCTCTCACTGCCAGCGCTAGGGAGCCACCACGGTGCCTGACCGTCAGTGCCCACTGCCCTGCTGCTGGGGGCGAGTGCCAGCGTGAGCTGGGACACCCCAGAGGAACCCAGAGACCCTCCGGGAGGGCTGGGACTTGGGGTGGAGGAAGCTCAGCCCTGCCAGTGACTTTCTGCCCAGTGCATTTAGAATTCCTGATTGCCACAGTAAAGCCGGCACAGCTGGGCCCAGTGGTGCAGGCTTGTAACCTCAGCACTCTGGGAGGCTGAGGCAGGAGGATCACCAAGTTCAAGCCCAGCCTGGGCAAATGATCAAGTTAATGAGACCCTGTCTCAAATTGGAAAAATACGCTAGGAACGTAGCCCAAGGTGGCGGCCCTGGGTTCAACTCCCAGCAGAAGAAAAGCCCAAATAAGGGGACAAAGGGACAGGGTCAGGAGACCCCGCTTAGCGGCGGCAGCCACGGGACAGGCTCCAGAACGTGGTGCCCAGATGTCAGAAGTCATCGGCCTTTCCCTAAGCGACTCTCGTCTGCCAGTGACCTGCTGCTGCTTTCTGAATAAAAAGATGAACTGTTCCAGGTGTACGAGAAGCAGCTGCTTGGGCTCTCCTGTGTGCCGCACCAGGCCAGGTGAGCGTGGCTGGCTGGTGGAGGGGCTGCCAGGCAGGGCGGGGGCAGGGCCGGGACTGGGGCGTGTGCGCGTGCACACACACACACACACACACGCGCACACACTTACAAAGCAGAGACTGTTTATTAATACACCCGGAGTCCGGACAGTGGGTTTCCAGGTAGCAAACTGCCAACATACAAAAGCCCCCGTGTCAGTCGCACGGACGTACAAAACGATTGTCTGCATGGTGTGGAGTAAGGCCAGGACGGGGTAGGGGAACAGGGAGGGGGGCCTGGGTGACGTGCCCCCCACCTCTCGGGGGGGCACAGTGCTATGCCCGCCCGGCCAGGTGTGACCCGGGTCACCAGTGTGTGCCGCTGGTCCCGCTTGGCTGTGACGCGAGGGTGAAGGACATGTGAGCAGGCGCTGTCCAGGGCCCCGGGCGCACAGCCGTGGTGTGTGGTGACGACGGGCTGCCTGCTGATGGCTGGCTGGGTCGGGCCTGTCATCTGCCTTTGGTCCTGGCTAACCCAGGTGGGGTTGCCGAGGACAGGTGAGCTAAGTCCCTGCCAACAGGACGGTTGCCCCTGGACCCCAAAGCAGCTGCACACCCCCTTTGCAGCCCCTGGGTGGGGAGAGGTGCTCCGTGGGGTCCCAGGCCGCCCAGAGGGGCCCCATCCTAATACATGAAGGCTACAAGGCACCCATTGTGCAGAGGGGCCCTTCTCAGGCGAAGGGCCATGGCCACGCAGCCGAGGACCCCAGAAGGGGGCAGACCTGCATCTCCGGAGGTGCAGGAGCCACGGCACACAAGGCCGCGTTTCCCAGGGGGCTGCGCTTTGGGCCCTGGGTTCCCCTACCTTGCTCGGGGACGACTGTGCCCACCCCCGGCCCCGGAGTGGCGAGGGGCTGGAGCATGGCGGCCGATGGCTGCGAGCCCGTGAACGCCAGTGGGCAGCCAGGCCCCCATCCTGTCACCGCATCCCCACTGGCTGTGACCAGTGCCTGTCCCACCCCCTGGAGTCACCAAGAATGCCCAGGAGACACCAGAGAGATCAGGCACACTGAGGAACCTCCCTCTGTGCCAACCAGCCTGCACAGAAAGCCTGGGGTTGGGGGGGCCGCCCCCCCCTTAAGCCTCGGAGCCTCCTGTCGGAGACTCCTGTCCCCAGTAGCAGTGCCTCATGCCTGTGGGGGGTGAGGGCAATGGACCTAGCAAAGGAACCCCAGGAGGCAGCTGGGGCAGGGCCGTTAGGAGCCTGCGAGGAACAAGGCCTTCCGGGCACAAGGGCAAGCCTCGGGGACCAGGGTGGAGTGGTAGAAACTCAATAGCGCCACCTCCAGCCCAGGGACAGGCCAAGCCCCAACTTCACCACAAGTTCCAGGTGCTGACTATGTGACCATCTCCCGAGGAACATTCCTGGGTGTCCGGGCTCCTTTCTCCCCCAGTGGTCTTGTCCCTAGGCCAGGCATAGCCCCCGCGACACAGGCCACAGGGGAACAAGTGGCAAGCCGGCAGGGGACGCGGCCTGGCAGCACAGCGCAGCCAGCCCCGCGGAGATGGCCAAACCCTGCAGCCTGGCACGGCGGCCGGTAAGGAAGACGGGGCAGAGCAGCCACGGCCGCCCGCGAGTCCTGTCTGTATAAACGTGTGCATATACATCTATGGGCGCGTGCGTGCGTACACACGCTGTTTCCATATGCAGTGTAGGATAATACTGTGGCGTTATTGCATAGAAGAGCCGGCTTGGCAGGCGGGACTAGGTGATGGTCTGGGAGCGCTGGCGGCCGCCAGGGGGCTCCTGGGCTGCGGGGACAGTGGCGGGGTGGCCGAGCTGCTTCTGCTGTTCCAGTTCCTGCTCTTGGGCATGCTCTGCGTACCACTCCTAGAGCAGAGAGCAGCAGGCTGGGGCGGCCCTCTTCCCAGCTCTCCCTGCGGGGCCACCTGGATGCACCGCCCCATCCCTGCGCGCTGAGGGAGCGACCTGAATCCCTGAGGGCAGCGCACCTGCTGCGCAGGGATGCCTGGCACACACTGCAACTTATGGCCTGGAAGCTGCAACCCTCCTGCCTCCGAACAAATTGGGATTACAGGCATATGCTGCTGTGCCCAGCATGAATAGTCTTTTTACCGGAGACCCAGATAGGACCACTGCCCTCCCGTGACCGTGCGCGTGACCTTTCAGCCCTCGCCAACTCATTCCCTGGGTTTTCTCTTGAGTCTGGCAAGGCTGGGCGGCTCCAGCACCTTCTCCGGACCCCGCGTTTGTGTGCAGGGGACCCAGCTCCGGGCCTTCCTCTGAGCTACATCCTCCTCCTGGTTCTTACCTCTGTTCTGACAGAGGGTCTCATTAATTTGCCAAGGGTCCCAGCGTGGGCTCAAGCCTACCCTACAATCGTCCTCTCGGCCTCCCAGAGTGCTGGGATTACAGGCATGTCTCCATGTCCCGCTTCTCTTGATTTCTAAAGACAGTGTCAGAGTCGCCTTGAGGAGCTGGAGTTCCCAAGCCCCAGGCACAGACACTGGTCACGGTGCCTTAGTAAAACAAGGATCTCTGAAAAGATGACACCCACAGGGGCTGGTGTGGGGACCCTGGGAGGGCCTGAGGTGGACAGCCTGCCCACGTGGCTCTGAGAGGATTGCTAATATAGTTATGAATATTGCAAGACTGCAGGGAAAACAAAACATTGGACCTGTCTTTTCACTTTAAACTAAATCCCTAACAATTCCAACGTGCAAGTGGCCTGGGGACAGTCGGCCGGGTGGCGTCACTGTGGGGCCCTACCTGGATCTCCTCCTGGTACATCTTCAGGCTCAGGTCGCTTTTGGTCCTTGATCGCCGGCCCAGAAACACCAGGGAAGTTTGCTACAGAAGAGCAGAGGCTGCTGGGCTTGGCCGCAGAGCGCCCCCACCCCGCCAGAGCCCGCAGGTGCCCCCCATGGGAGGCCCCGGGTGGCACACTATGGGCGGACACTGCCCCCACCTGGTACTTCTCCATCTGGGCGAGGGTGTCGAGCAGCCGCGTGACGTCGGAAGAGGCCCCGCGCGCCTCGCGGTACAGCTCCAGGGCCGTGACCAGCTCCTCCTTAGTGATCTCCTTCTCCAGGGTGATGCCACAGTCCACTGCGGGCGGCGGGCCGGGCTGAGCGCCACTGGCCAGGGCCTCGGACCCCAGCACGCTAGCGCTGCCGGCCCTGCCCCCTCGTTGCCAGCTCCGCCCCCTGCTCCCGCCCTTTCTCTCCCCCTCCCCTCCTGGGGCTGCTGGCTACAGGACACAGAGGATTCTGGGAGGGGAAAAAAATGGCCACACAACCTCACAGATGGATTTGGGAAGACAAAGTACTGCGTGTTGGGCAGTCTCGGCAGAGAATTTGGACAGACTGAGAAGTCAAGGTGCAGAAGCAGGTGCCCCGGGAAAGAATGGCCATGGTAGAGCTGCACTTGCCAGCTTCAGGAGGATAGGGCAGCCGGGGCCGCCTACAACTTCGACTCACAGCACTTGGCTTGAGAATGACCGCTGTCTGTGCGAAGCATTATGGGGCACAATGGCGACAGCCGGCGTCCTGCCTTCCCTGACAGGCAGTCCTCCTGCCTCAGCCTCCCGGACTGTGGGGACTATAGGCCTACAGCACCACGCCTGGCTACCGTGGTTTTATTTTAAAATGAGATCATGAGCGCTAATCGGTTATTAACGATTTGAGAATTGGTGCAAGAGATCCAGCCAGCCAGATGGCTGCAGTGCCAGCCCACCAGCCCAGCAGCCGGAAGCGGGACGCCCAGGTGACACACGCAGGGCGCGAGCGGGAGGGGCGGTGGGCAGCGGAGCCCGGACAGCCCGGCACAGACCTTCCGAGTCCTGGTTCTTGCGGCTGTAGTTCATCCGAAAGACAAAGGCTTCCAGGATGAAGGCCACGATGATGGTCATGACCACCTGGCCGGTGGGAGGGGCGGTGTCAGGAGGGAGGCCTGGCCAGCTGCAAGGGGTTGGTGGGTGGGGGTGGGGGGAGTTGTCCCCGTTGGGCTGTGACCACGCCTTCCCCCCTCCCCCGCCCCAGGGAAGAGGCGGAGCCGCACGCACCATGGTCACGATGTAGAAGGTCATGAAGTAGAGGCGGCTCCAGTGGGAGGTCTGGGAGGTGACCCCTTCCTGCAGAGGGGGGCGGCCATGAGCCTGCAGTGGGCAGCCCCAGGCCGCTGTCTGCTCCGGCCCTCTCTGGCACCCCCTCTCTTCAGGGACGCCTTGGGTTATGGGTGCAGAGGAGGGGCCTTGCCCCACCTGGCACACATGGTCTTGAGACCTCAAAAATGCCTGGATGATCGTGACGGGGAGAGAAAACACCACCGACCCCCATCACGATGCTTCCGCCCCCCTTTTCAGAAACTGTTTTTCAGGGTGGCCTCGACATGCTGGGCTCCAGCGACCCTCCTGCCTCAGCTTCCTGAGGGCTAGGAGTCCAAGAGCACACCACTGCACCGGAAGGCCACGCTGGTACTGTTCTACCCCGCTACCCCCTCATCGTTAGGACACGGCAGTTTAACAGATGCGCGGGGTTCACTATGGCAATTTGTGGGCACATACGACCCTTTCATCACCCCCTGCGTCTCCCCTGCCCCCCTAATCAGCTGTTTGCTGACTGTTTGCCTCAATGGGACCACTGATCAGAGACTCAAGAGGCTGATGGCATCTTGGGCTGCCGGGGGACACATGGGAGATGGGACAGAGCAGGAGCAGCTAGTGCCACAGTTCTGTGCCCGCCCACGCCTCCCGCCCTGCACAGCCAGCCAGGAGGGACACAGGACTCCAACCCTGCGGGGAACCAGGACAGCGGGACCACAGCCAACTGGGACCCTTACCATGATGATGTACCAGTTGTTGACAACCGTGAGCTCGAACAAGGTCACTGGGGAGGAAGGGGAGGGAGAGATGTCCTGTCCAGACCGGCTTCAAGGGCCCTGCACCCACGTGGCCCCGCCAGCCAGATGTGGGCAGGAGATGAGCAAGGCCAGCCCTGAGCAATCCCTGCACCATGCATCCTGTCCTCGGCAGTGCCCGAGGAGCCAGGCCTGGTGGGGCACTGTGGAAGGGGTAGCCGGCCTACTGGATGCGGAAGTGGGGTGTCACGAGGGCTCCCCCTGTCTCAGGAGGCACTTCCCTTCGGCCACCACCCACCCAGGCTTATCCATGAAACTAGGGGTGGGGCAGAGCTGTGTGGCCGCCCAGGACATGGGCACTGGTCCAACTGGCATTGTGACCTTAGTGCCCAACTGTACTCCACCGGAAGCAGAACATCCTTTCCCCTGATACTGAAAGAACATCGGGCAGCAGAGGGAGAGGTGGCAGTCAAGTGGGCTCTGGACCCGGCCTGGACTCCAGCCCCAGGATCCCCAGTGTGAGCAGGGGAGTCCCCTGAGCAGTTCCACTCACCAAAGCTGTTCAGGATGTTGTCAAAGTTGTTGAGATAGTAGTAGCCCTCCTCCACCACGGTCCTGTCGCCCACGGTGTGGTTGAGCCAGCGGTAGGCATCTGCCACTGTGCTGGTGCTAGCCAGGAGATGGGCAGGAGGGGCATCACGGAGACATCATCAACCACGCAGAGGCCGAGATTAGGGAAGGCCAGGCTGTGGGTCTTTCAATCTGCCCTGCCCCCCTAGCTCCGGCCACTGTCCTAACTGAGGGAGCCCTGGGCACTGGCCCTGTGGCTTCCATGGGAGCCCCGGGCCAGCCCCCCACCCGCCATCACTGGACATCTGTGCCGCTGGCAAGGACTTTGCTTTTGTGGCTTCTTGGTGGGGACAGAAGAGAAAGGCCACTGCTTCCTGTGTGTTGCCCCATCCTGGAAGAGACTCCTTCCTGAGGCTGGTGCCAGGGACATCTCTGGGGGACCTCACGGGGACCCTCTGCTGCTGTGCCTGGGTGCACCCCATGTCTGAACAGGCTGCCTGTTTCAAGGAAATCTTGTCTGCCAGTCTCTCCTCCCCCCCCCCCCATTTGAAAAGGTTTTATTTACTTATTTGTTGAGTACTAAAGATTGAACCCAAAGCTGAGCCCAATGGTGCATGCCTATAATCCCAGCACTCTGGGAGGCTGAGGCAGGAGGATCACAGGTATAGGTCCAACCTAGGAAACTCAGCAACCTAGCAAGACCCTGTCTCAAAATCAAAATATAAAAGTAGGCCGATAATATAACTCACTGCAAAGGCCCTGGGTTCGATCCCCAGCTACACACAGACACGACTGCACTGACCTACTTCCTGAAGCCTTTTTTCTTGAGAGAGGTTGAGCTCAAACTTGCAACCCTCCTGCCTCAGCCTCCTGCCCACTCTTTACAGTTGAAACCCACGCCGATGCTTCCAGGAGCCTAGTGCTCGGGCCACCAGCAGGCAGAGCGCACAGCCTGCTGGCACACAGCGCACTGGCGGCAGCATCTGAGGATGGCCCCCTGGCCTGACGCCTCTGCCGCCTGGCACCCACCGGTTCCAAGCGTGGCTTGGCACTCCAGGTGGCCACGGTGTCAGCTGCTACCATATCATGATCAGGGTGCCCTGGACCCACGTGTGAGGAGGACCACGAGTTAAGAGCAACTGACAGAGTGTGGCTCTCGCCGTGGGGCTCAGGTCTCCCTCCTGCCCTCTGCCCTCTGCCCTGAGTCCTGTGGCAGTCCTGCCGCGTGCCCTCTGTCCTTTCCTGACACCCTCTCGCTGACCTGAGTCCCTGAGTTCCAGCCACTCGCTCAGCTCCCAGCATGCACCAGGCCCCCAGAGCCAAGCTGGTGACACC